>CM064483.1:58928447-59128608 GCA_032716605.1 Paralithodes platypus | reverse complement strand
TATTTGTTGACATTGTTATTAACGGGTTGGTTTCTTTAAAGGGGGTCACCGGCTTTTTTTTTTATCTTTCTCTCCTTTTTTCTCTTTCCCTGGCTTGTATCCATTCGGCCCCATTCAGCCAACTTTTTAAAGACGTTTATCCCCATCCAGGTGTTGATTTCTTCCTGGCGAGCGATAGCGAGCCGGCATTGTATGAAGAAATCCGGCTTCGCCGGAGAAATTTTTCTATCGAAAAATGTACCAATTTAGATTGCTGTCAAAACAAAATATATATATGCTGGCTCGCTACCGCTCGCCAGGAAAATATTGTCAACCTGGATGGGGGTAAACGTCTTAAAACAGTAGGCTGAATGGGGCCGATTGAATAGAAGATAAAAGAAAGAGAGAGAGAAAGAGAAAAAAAGCGATGTGGGCTCCCTTAAGCACATTTTGAGTAATTTTGTTTAGGTCACTTCCTCTTACTAATTCCCTGCAAGCTCTGTCTATACGCTGGAATGTTGCATATCTCTCACTCATCTACCGCTATTACAATAATGCAATGTTCTTCAGAGCTTTCTCATTGTATACCTGCTGGTGCCTTACGGAGAGAGAGTGTGTGTGTGTGTGTGTGTGTGTGTGTGTGTGTGTGTGTGTGTGTGTGTGTGTGTGTGTGTGTGTGTGTGTGTGTGTGCGTGTGCGGGGGGGGGGGGGGGGTCGCACCCGCCTCTTAAACACGCTCCCACCCCTATTCTGTCCAACTGTCTAATCAGAGACTGACCCAATTTTCCCAGTCTTTCTTCTACCCAACAAGTAAGCTTTGGAGCTTTCTACCTCAGTCTGTTTTTTCCCTCATCTTATGACTTAAACTGCTTCAAGCTCTCTGTGTCCAGATATATTGACTCTAATGTATCTCGAATATGGCTGTGTCACTCTTTCAAGTTTGGGGGAGACACTTGTTGCACGCATCTTTGACTGTTGTCTCCTTCATGCACATAGAAAAAGATTGAAGAACATATTATATATTACATTTCAGCACATAATTGAGTTTATTACATGTATTGAGTATTGTTCACACGTGTGGTGTGGGGAGGATCCTCTCACACAGCACTTCTAGACAAAGTAGAAAAGAAAGCCTTCCGTCTCATTAACTGACGTCCACTCACCAATTATCTGCAGTCTCTCTCTCTCTCTCCGCCGCAATGTTGCATCTCTCTCACTATTCTACCGCTATTATAATATTCGGTGTTCCTCAGAGCTCTCTCAGTGTATACCACCCCCTCTTGATAGAGCACGTAGCACCCGTCTTGCAACACAATCCCACCCCCACTGAGTGCAACTCTCCAACCCAAGAGTGAAACGTTATTCTCAGTATTTTTTCTATTCAACAACTGAGCTCTGGAACTCTCTCCCAGAATCAATCTTTCCCTCTTCCTGTGATTTAAATTGCTTCAAACTCCGTGTGTCCAGGCATTTTGGCTCGAACGTCCCTTGATTTTGGCTCTGTCACTCTTTCAACTCTGGGGGAGGCACTCGCTACAGGCAGTTCTGCCTTTTGTCTCCCTCACTCACATAGAAAACAAAAAATCGGAAAAATTATTTCCATGATTATTGCACACATTTCCAATAAATATTATGATTATTTTCCGAATTGGTTCATGATACGTCTCCAAACCCATTGGACTTGAAAGCTAATACTTGAACCCCTCCCAGGTCATTAATGGATGTTATGATGGGGTAAAACTAGCTTTTTCTGGACCCCCTTCTCCCTCATGTTTAGCATATTAGTTTTGAAATTTTAAGACGTTAAGAGCTTTCGTGCCCTTTAGGTGTCGATTTTTTCCTGGCGAGCGAAAGCGAGCCTCTAATTTTAGAAGAAACCGGCCTTTGGCCGGGACGTTTTTCTACCGAAAAATGAACAATAAATTATCTTGAAAGGGGGCGTTTTTATAAGCTTGATGGAGGTTTAGCGAGGAAACTAAAACATAGGTTAATAAATAAAATATATAGGCCAAAAACTAAGCAGTACCCCCGGGGGATGGCGATGCCCACGGAGCCAATAGGTCATTAAGTTACAAAATCCGGGGCTGGGGCGGACTTGTGATCATATCCCTTATAGTTTACGACACTTTGAACAACTGGTATCACCTCGGGATCCCTGTAACGGGCCAACTAAGACGCTGTAGAGTTGAAATTAGAGATGAAGACACAGATGGAGGGATATAAACTGAAGGAGGGTAGTTTGGAAATGGGATGAAGCATGCCATTGTCTCCAAACTAATGGAGTGAGCAGTCATAAATTATTCAAACTAATGGAGCAAAACAGGGAGGGACCAAACATACCCCATCGGACCAAATAGGGTTAATGGCAGTGGACATATTACCTTCTTCAAATATATTAAGGGGGCCTACCTCGATTTTGTTTCTCTCTTGCTCGCTCTCTCTCTCTTTGGCTTGTATCCATTCGGCCCCATTCAGCCTACTGTTTTAAGACGTTTACCCCCATCCAGGTGTCAATATTTTCCTGGTGAGCGGTAGCGAGCCAGCATATATATATATATTTTAGTTTTGAGAGCAAGCTAAATTTGCACATTTTTCGATAGAAAAATTTCTCCGGCGAAGCCGGAGTTTCCATACAATGCAGGCTCGCTATCACTCGCCAGGAAGATATCGACACCTGGATGGGGATAAACGTCTTAAAGCAGTTGGCTGAATGGGGCCGAATGGATACAAGCCAGGGAAAGAGAGAAAAGGAGAGAAAGATAGAAAAAAGTCGGTGACCCACCTTAATCCTACCTACCCTAATACTAAAAAAATCGTGCCTCTCAAATCAATCTATCACCTTCCTTTCCCCACCAAATCCAACCTCCCCCTCCCCCTGCTTTTTTTTCTCGCCTTTTCTCTCTTGCTCTGGGTTGTATCCATTCGGCCCCATTCATCCTACTGTTATAAGACATTTACCCTTATCCAGGTGTCAATTTCTTCCTGGCGAGCGATAGCGAGCCAGCGTTCTTTGGAGAAATCCGGCTTCGCCGAAGACATTTTTCTATCGAAAAATGTACAAATTTAGCCTGCTGTCAAAAACATATAAACAAAATATGCTGGCTCGCTATCGCTCGCCAGGAAAAAATCAACACCTGGATGGGGATAAACGTCTTAAAACAGTAGGCTGAATGGGGCCGAATGCATACAACCCAGAGAGAGAGGGAGAAAGAGAGAAAAGAAAACGAGGTGGGGCCCCTTAAATTCCTTCTTCCTTACCTTTCCCCACAAAATGATGCTTCCCAAATCAATCTCATCACCTTCCTGTTTCCCCACCAAATCCTGCCTCCCCTCCTACCTACCTACCTTCCTAACTTTCTTACCTTTCTGCTTCCTACAACTTACCCTATCCCCCAAAATGATGCCTCCCAAATCAATCTAATCACCTTCCTTTCCCCCACCAAATCCCCCCTCCCCCGACCCCCTGCTTAAATTCCTTCGTCCTTACCTTTCCCCACAAAGTCATGGCTCCCAAATCAATCTAATCACCATCCTATCCTCACCAAATCCTCCCTCCTACCTACCTTCCTAACATTCTTACCTCTCTGCTTCCTACTCCTCCCACCCATCCAGCCTGCTCCTCCTGTGCCATCAATTTATCATGGGGCCCCGAGAGACCCTTCATCACGCCGCCTCGGATCCCACGGAGGCCAGATACGTGCGGAAAGGCTGAAGGGCATTAACCCCTTCTGCACCGCGACGTCTTTTTAATTTTATTTTAACTATATTTAGACGATTTTGAGCAGTTTAAGAAGGATTTGAGGTAGTAAAAAGGGTTGTTGTTGTTGTTGTTTTTCCCCAAGCTGCCTGGCCGAACAGCCCCAAGGCCCCGAGCAAGGCCAAGGCTGTAACTGAGCACCCCCACAGAACCCTCCCTGCCGACCACAATAAAGCCTGGGTGACCGAAGCCACTCCATGGCGGGGAGCCGAGGAGGGTGCGGAAACGCCCGGGAAACCAAAGCCTCACCCAGAGCCCTGTGCCCCTCAGCAATTATGAAGAGAAAGTTGAGGGGCAAAGGAAAGATGTGACGCTTTGGCTTCCAATCTTGGTAGATTAGGAGGTCAATCCACGCAAGAGACGCCGTCACTTGAGATCTAGAAAATATATAAGTAAAAGGAACAGTCAGAGTAAGCTATGGGTATGGCAGAGATCGCTCAGTTCTCACTCTGATAGACCAGCCCATCACCACATGACTAGAACCCAATCCTCTCAGCATCAGCTAGGAAAGGCCCTAGAAAGCCACCTTTGGCGGGGGGATAGCTCCCCTATTTCAACCCTTTTCGGGGTTGGGCACCCGCCCAATTTTCTCGTGACATTTAGGGGTTCTTTTGAGTGTTTAGCAGAAAATAGGATGAAGTCAGATTATGATAGTTAGCTGAATTTAGTATAAAATTAGACGATGCTAGTTGGTTGAATTTAGGATGAAGTCAGATTATGCTAGTTGGCTGAATTTAGTATAAAATTAGACGATGCTTATTGGTTGAATTAGGATGAAGTCAGATTATGCTAGTTGGTTGAATTTAGGATGAAGTCAGATTATGCTAGTTGGCTGAATTTAATATAAAATTAGACAATGCTTATTGGTTGAATTTAGGATGAAGTCAGATTATGCTAGTTGGCTGAATTTAAGATGTAGTCAGATTATGTAAGTTGGTTTAATTTAGCATGACATTAGATGATGCTAGTTGGCTGAATTTAGGATGAAGTCAGATTATGTAAGTTGGTTTAATTTAGCATGACATTAGATGATGCTAGTTGGCTGAATTTAGGATGAAGTCAGATTAGTCTATTTGGCTGAACTTAGGAAGAAGTCAGATTATGCTAGTTGGCTGAATGTTGACAACATATAAAATCTGAACCTGAGAGGCGATAATTGCTCTAAAATTGTCGGAGGAAGCGAAGGAATAATACTACATGTTTCACGTACTATAGTCCGTTCATTCTAGGTTGGACAGCAATCGTAACCTCTAACCTCTTTAACTCAAAAAGGACTAGAGTAATAGAGCTAATTTTTCTACCAAATAGGAAGATTCGGCTAGGGAATAGGTGTGGAAATTGACACCTCATTTGCTCTAGCCCTTTTTGAGTTACAGAGGTTAGAGGTTACGATTTCTACCCAACTTAGAATGAACGGACTATAGTAGTTTATAGTAGTCCCGTTTATGTTTTTATTTGCAACACTATCTGATCCGACGTCTTGTGGGTTGTTATGATATTTTGCCCCGGGAAGGGAAAGATATTGTTAGAAGTGCAATGACAAGCTTCAGTAAATGGCCTGTCAAAGCGGATGATATTAAGCGAATGGAACGAACGGAATGGAACTTAACGAGATGAGAATGGTGAGATGGGTGTAGTGGATGGGGCCAAACTGCAAGATAGGATATCTAGTGAAGAGCTGAGTTAGGTAACGGGAGTATCAGTGATGAGATGCGTATTAGCATGCTTGGATGGTTTGGACATGTGGAAAGGATGGATGAAAAGATGCAAGTCCGTGAATGTGGAGGGAGCTGTGCAGAGGCAGACCAAAAAAGATCTTACGGTCTGATGTTGAATTAAAATCCTTACAAGTGAGGGAGCTCTGAACAGGACTGCCTGGAGCGTCGCATTAAGGGGGGTCACCGGCTTTTTTTTTATCTTTCTCTCCTTTTCTCTCTTTACCTGCCTTGTATCCATTCGGCCCCATTCAGCCAACTGTTTTAAGACTTATCCCCATCCAGGTGTCGATTTCTTCCTGGCGAGCGATAGCGAGCCAGCATTGCATGGAGAAATCCGGCTTTGCCGGAGACATTTTTCTATCGAAAAATGTACAAATTTAGCTTGCTGTCAAAACAAAAATAAATATATGCTGGCTCGCTACCGCTCGCCAGGAAAATATTGACACCTGGATGGGGGTAAACGTCTTAAAACAGTAGGCTAAATGGGGCCGAATGGATGCAAGCCAAAGAGAGAGGGAGAGAAAGATCAAAACAAAAAGTGAGGTGGGCTCCCTTAAGACGTGACACCGGAACCGTATTGCGTATGGATCACTCGGTTTATAAATGTATGTATATACGTACAGTATATAATATGTATGTATAAATGCACTACAACCATAGTTTACCATTTAATTCTGATACATATTGATAACTACAATCCCAAATTCCTTATAGCCTAAAACTCGCAAGTGATCAATTATATCAGATGACCAATGGGACACAAACCTTGTTGATTATATATTTTGTTGTTATATTTCATTTAGCATGTTTTTCCATCATATAAACAATCATATACGGCGGAGGTAATACATATACGGCGGAGGTAATACATATACGGCGGAGGTAATACATATACGGCGGAGGTAATACATATACGGCGGAGGTAATACATATGCATTTATGTTTATTGCTACAGTCTTGTTTTAAAAAATCCAATATAAAAAATACAGCCGTGCATATACCATTTCTTATTTTCCCTACATATCCTTTCTCTAGAATTAAGGTAAATACACACATGCACACAAACACACACACACACATATATATATATATATATATATATATATATATATATATATATATATATATATATATATATATATATATATTAAAAAATACTGCATGAGCACGAATATACAGGCTATGCTAATGTGAGCTAGGGAATTATGCCTCGAGAGACAACCTTAACAATTCTCAATACGAACAATCTATTTATATTCAATTTTGTTCAGCTTTCTTGAAGACCTTTATAATTTCATAATATCAATGCATTGCAATATAGTTCACTTTGAAGGCTGGACAGCATTTCCACTTTATGTCACAAGAGAAACAGAAACATTGAAAACTAGGTTTACCCCAACCTTAAGCCGGTATCACACGAGCGGTTTTTCCCTCAACACTGGTCTGGCAGCTTATGAGGTCAACATTTAGAATATTTCAGTTATCTAAATTCATTTATCATCAGTCTAGTTTCCGATGGCAGTGTAAATTATTCCAAAAATGTTGCCAGAATAATGTTGATCATCGAATGTTGACTACAAAAGCTCTCGTGTGATACCGGCTTTAGCGATCGACTTTACAGCCTCTCTCGTGGGACCCTATGAAACATTTACCTCCACCGGTGAAAAATGTGGGGCCCTATAACTCTCCCCGGGCAGCGATAGGTAGCGTAATGGAGTGATGTATGTGTCTTGGGGGGGGGGGGGGGGGGGGGGGGTTTAGGGGTAAAAGGGGGCGGGGTAGGGGGGCGGGGAAGGTGAGTCTCTTGGCAGGTGCGATGGTTAACTTAATCTTATTAGGGTACGCTCTATAGAAATTATGGGTATGAAAAAGGTACGTGAAGTGTCCATAATAATCTACACTTTTAATGGTATACCTGTATTGGAAGTAATAAACCCATCTTGTACTCGTTAGAAAGGTAAATCACTATCAATGTATCCAATGATCTTGTATACCTTTTCCTACATTTAAAATACTCTTGATTTGTGTTTACAGAGTACGAAGTGGGTTTCTGCTGACGTACTAAATTGGTATGTGATTCTTTGTGTTGGTAAGGTGTGAGTGTGTGTGTCTTTGTTTATATGTGACGACTGTGTGAGTGTGTGTGTGTGTTTGTTTATATGTGACGACTGTGTGAGTGTGTGTGTCTTTGTTTATATGTGACGACTGTGTGAGTGTGTGTGTGTGTTTGTTTATATGTGACGACTGTGTGAGTGTGTGTGTCTATGTGTTTCTATAGGTGATGTAATGGAGTGATGTATATGTCTGGGATGAAGGGTGGGGAAGGGAAGGGGAGAGTACAGAAAGGTTAGGTGGGGAGGTTACGGTAGAAGCATTGGGGAAAGGGGTGTCTGGGCAGGTGAGGTGGGGAACTGAATTTTTATAAGGATTGAGAGCGGGTATCTTGGCATGTGAGTGCATGTGTAGGGACATTTCTCCTCATTCAGGTGTCGATCGCTTATGGGTGAACAATAGCGACCCTGCAAGGTATTGGAACAATTTGTACAAAAGTAGCTTGCATTGATGTCTGGGGCACTTTTTTTTGGTCTCAAGGGGATGTAGTGAGGCGCAGTTTTGGAGAAAAACATACATACATACCGTAAATATATATATATATTACTTGAATATGTCAAATACGAGGCCCCTATGTAATAAGAGAAGGAGATTAATGGAGGGGAGAGTCAGAAAGTGCTTCTAGGCATCATCCGTATATACAGTATACGGTACATACTTTATATAATTTTTTACACGGGAAACGCAATATGTTCTAGCTAGTACCAATCTTTAGTATCACTATCCCTTGGAGTCGTGTAGGAAGATCTAACACTTATAATTAAACAACCAATTCCGTGTAAGTGGCAAGGGAAACACTTATTATAATGTTGTGTATTTACTAAACCGAAAGTGTTTCATAAAAGGTACAGCATTATATTTAGTTATACTTCAGAGTTAATAGTGCACTATGATGATCGGGATGTTTTTTGTTTTTGTTTTATGTGAGTGAGGGAGACAAACGCCAGAACTGCCTGTAGCGAGTGCCTTCGCCAGAGTTGAAAGAGTGACAGGGCCAAAATCAAGGGATGTTCGAGTTTGAATAAATTTAAGTCATATGAAGAGGAAAAGACTGATTTTGTACAGGATGTTGATTGATAATCCTTGCAGCAGCATTAGTAGGGTATATGAGTATCTTTGGTAGCCAGGCAGAACAGAGGCTCTTGTTGCCCTGGCTACAGTATATTGGCTGTAAGTAGGCGAGGAATCATGACCTCTAATCTCTGTAACTCAAACAACGACTTGAGTAATCGAGCTAATATTTCTACCATTTGGGAAGAGTAAGTCAAGGAATAGATGTGGACATTTACAGCCAATTTGCTCTAGCCCTTTTTGAGTTACAGAGGATAAAGGTCATGATTGTTCGCCTACTTACAGCGAATAGGCTATAACCGTGAGATTTGTTATGGTTATCCTACAACTGTTTATGGGGGCCTTTCAAGGGGGTAGTACTCGCTTTTTCTGGACCCCCTTCTCCCTCATGTTTAACATATTAGTTTTGAAGTTTTAAGACGTTCTATCCGTTAGTTTGGCGATTTTGAGGCCTTTCGCCTCATTTTGTTATCAATATCAAGACCTTTCGTGCCCTTTGGGTGTCTATTTTTTCCTAGGGAGCGAAAGCGAGCCTCTAATTTTAGAAGGATTCGGCCTTCGGCCGGGACATTTTTCTACCGAAAAATGTACTCGTATATCTTAAAAGGGAGTCTAGGGGGTATTTTTCTAAGCTTGATGGAAGTCTAGCGAGGAAACTCAAAAATATATTAATAAATAAATATATAGACCAAAAACCAAGCACTATGGTAGCCCCTTTAACACGTAACACAGAATGGGGAATTTCCTGGTAGTTTCAGGTTTTGGTAATCTGTATACTGCAGGTATAGTTTAGCAGTTGCCCGTCCTCCCATCCTATAATATTATACCCTTTTCACTTATATACCTCTCAACTCCATCCTTCCATCTCATTCTCGGTCTGTATCTCTCTGCCCTTCCACCTCGTTCTCACACCGGTACTCTCTTTTAGTCATTCTCTCACTCTCAATAGATTCTACATGACTGAACCACCTCAAGGTACTCCTCTTCACATTCTCCAGCACCTCTACACCCAGACCACATCGCTCTTGTTCTTCCTCAGTCGTATGTGTCTCTCCATGTGAATCCACATACGCTTCTCCGGTAACGCATTTCGACCCCTCTTACTCTTGATTTATAATAATTATGTTTCCAACAACGCCTTTGCTTCACTCTCCTGCATCAATATCGGGATTGTCGGAAATGAGCACCTCTCCCCTCCTGGCCGACCATTAGTGTTATCATGTGTATATCCGTGCATTAAGGGGGATGGTTCACTTTTTGGGCGATTTTTGCATGTATTCATTATTTTTCTAGTTTCCTCCCTAGACCTCCATCAAATTTAAAAAAAAAAAAAACATCCATAAGATCCCCCTTCTAGATTAATGTGTACATTTTTCGGTAGAAAAATGTTCCGGCCAACATTACAGGCTCACTATCGTTCGCCAGGGAAAAAATCGACACCTAAATAGCACGAAAGGTCTAAATATTGACGACGAAATGGGGCGAAAGGTCTTAAAATCGACTAACTAATGGGGCAAACATCTTAACATAGGAAAACTAATGGGGCTAAACATGAGGGAGAAAGTGGTCCAGAAAACCGGCCCATCATGTGTAGATCCTGTTCAGGGGTCAACATCACCCTATCTTGTGTATCTCTCCAAATTACCCCATCACAACGGATTTTACTAAGCCTGTTGCTGTTTAGTGAACCCTGGAAATTCCTGTTCTACCGAGGATTCCTCAAACTGTACACTAGCTACCGGTACAGACCATGTGCGTTGGTCTGTAGCTTGCCAGGACCGATGCTTTACTTAAAAAAAAAAAAAAAAAAAAAAAAAAAAAAAAAAAAAAAATCCTCTAGGGTTCTCTTCCATCTCACAACCAGGCCATCTTCCTTAGCCATTGTGGTGATCGGTAATAACTGTAAACTTTAATATATTTTTGAGTTTCCTTGCTAGACCTCCATCAAGCTTAGATAAACAACCCCTAGACCTCCTTTCAAGATAAATGTGTATATTTTTCGATAGAAAAATTTCCCGGCCGAAGGCCGAATCCTTCTAAAATTAGACACCTAAAGGGCACGCAAGGTCTTAATATTGATAACAAAAATGAGGCGAAAGGTCTCAAAATCGCCAAACTAACGGAACGAACATCTTAAAACCACAAAACTACTATGCTAAACATGAGGGAGAAGGGGGTCCAGAAAAAGCGAGTACTACCCCCTTAAGGTGTTAAACGAGTGTTGACGATGACAGAGGCCGGATAAATCGATGGTGCGATATTGGCTTAAGGGGGGGGGGGGGTGGATGGTCTAAATGATTGAACTGCTCAAACCCACGCTAGACACTCCTTTTTCCGCGGTGCTGCATTGGTTTCTCCTCCCATATGTACAGTGACTGGCTGGCACAGGCTACAATACCCTTTTTTTCTCATCCACCTTCTGGGCTAGAATTGCGCTTAAGGGAGCCCACCTCGCTTTTTTTTTCTCTTTCTCTCCCTTTTTCTTTGGCTTGTATCCATTCGGCCCCATTCAATCTACTGTTTGAAGACGTTTACCCCCATTCAGGTGTCAATATTTTCCTGGCGAGCGGTAGCAAGCCAGCATATATATATTTTTGTTTTGACAGCAAGCTAAATTTGTAAATTTTTAGATAGAAAAATTTCTCCGGCGAAGCCGGATTTCTCCATACAATGCTGGCTCGCTATCGCTCGCCAAGGAGAAATCGACACCTGGATGGGGATAAACGTCTAAAAACAGTTGGCTGAATGGGACCGAATGGATACAAGCCAGGGAAAGAGAGAAAAGGAGAGAAAGAGAAAAAAACCGGTGACCCACCTTATGTAGATAATAGCTGGCACAGGCTACAATACCCTCTTTCCCATCCATCTTCAGGGCTAGAATTGCGCCTAAACCTTCGTCGGAGGCGTCTGTGTATAGTTGGAATGGCTTAGTACATTTTGAATGACATTTGGTAGGTTTTGAAGTCAATTTGTCCTATAATTTAAGGGAGGCAGTTGGTTTTTCGAGTCCTCCTCCTCCCTCATGTTTAGCCTTATTAGTTAATAAATTTCAAGACATTCGCCTCATTAGTTGGCGATTTTCAGACCTTTTGCCCCATTCATTTGCCAATATTAAGAAATTTCGTTCCATTTAGATGTCGATTTTTTTCCTGGCGAGCGATAGCAAGCCTGTATTTGAAGAAGAATCGGCCTGCACTGCTATCGGAAACAAGACTGATGGTAGATGACTTTAGGTAACCGAAATATTTCAAATGTTGACTTCATAAGCTGCCAGACCAGTGTTGAGGATAAATGTTGAGGGAAAAGGCGCTCGTGTGATACAAATAGTTACGCATCATTACAGACAGTAAGACGGAAATAGAGAGAAAATAGGATTAGTAATACGATCGGTCTAGCATATATGATGCTCTCTGTCTATTAAGGGGGGTCATCGTTTTTTTTGTTTTTATCTTTCTCTCCTTTTTTATCTTTCCCTGGCTTGTATCCATTCGGCCCCATTCAGCCAACTGTTTTAAGACGTTTATCCACATCCAAGTGTCGATTTTTTTCTGGCGAGCGATAGCGAGCCAGCATTGTATGGAGAAAACCGGCTTCGCCGGAGAAATTTTTCTATCGAAAAATGTACACATTTAGCTTGCTGTAAACAAAAATAATAATATATGTATATATGGAAAATATTGACACCTGGATGGGGGTAAGCGTCTGAAAACAGTAGCCTGAATAGGGCCGAATGGATACAAGCCAAAGAGAGAGGGAGAGAAAGAGAACAAAAGCCAGGTGGGCCCCCTCAAAGGCCATTAGAGAGAGAGTATGGGAAAGCCGCGGGGGATACTGGAATCACGGGTATATAAAAGGGCAAGTACGATATCCTATTACATTACATAACAAAGCCCCTCCAACAGCTTCCTCTCTCTCCAACACCCCTTCTCCCCCTCTCTACACTCTTCAGAAAAATAGGAAAGTAAAAATAGGAGTAGAATGTAGATACGAGGTGCCGTTGTAAAGGCTTATCCCTCAATACCTTCACCTGACCTGACCTGACCTGACCTGACGATATTTTATTACATTACACTCTGATATATTGCGTTCTATTATTTTCTATTACGTTAAGCCGGTATCACACGAGCGCCTTTTCCCTCAACATTTATCCTCAACACTGGTCTGGCAGCTTATGAGGTCAACATTTATAATATTCGGGTCACCTAAATTCATCTATCACCAGTCTAGTTTCCGATACCAGTGTAAAATATCCTACAAATGTTACCAGAAAAATTTTGATTATAAAAAGTTCTCGTGTAATACCGGCTTTAAGGGGAGGCAGACCGTTTTTCTGGACCTCCTTCTCCCTCATGTTAAGCCCCATTCATTTTAGATTATAAGACGTTCGGCCCATTAGTTTGGCGATTTTAACACCTTTCGCCCATTTCGTTGTTAATTTTAAGACCGTTTGTACCTTTTAAGTGTCTATTATTTCCTGGCGAGCGATAGCGAGCCTGAAATTTTAAGAGGAACCGGCCTAAGGCCGGGAAATTTTTCTACCGAAAAATGTACAAATTTATCATGAAAGGGGGTCTAGGGGGTGTTTTTCTAAGCTTGATGGAGGTCTAGCGAGAAAACTAAGGAACATATGAATTAATAGACCAAAAAAAAAAAAAAAAACGGTATGTCTTAAGGGGAGGTATTTAGTTTGTTCCCTAGACCTCCATCAAGCTTAAAATTACACCCCCTTGAGTCCCTTTCAAGATAAATTTGTACATTTTTCGGTAGAAAAATGTCCCGGCCGAAGGCCGGTTCCTCTTAAATTACAGGCTCGCTATCGCTCGCCAGGATAAAATCGACACCTGAATTGCACGAAAGGTCTTAATATGGGGTGAAAGTTCTTAAAATCGCTAAACTAATGGGGCAAACGTTTTAAAATATCAAAAGCAATGCGGCTAAACATGAGGGAGAAAGGGGTCAAGAAAAAAATCCCTCAAGTGGAGACCTCCCCTTAAGGGAAGGGAGGAGGTGGGAGTTGCCTGTCTAACGCTGTAAATATTGTATGTGCAGAAGAGAACATGTAACTTTGGTGCACATATTAAGCACTTTCATTTGATTTGCTTAGACAGTTTATATAATTTGGTTGTCATTTTAGAAGACATTAATTATAACACGCCTCATTTATGTGTTCATAAAGCCAGAGCAAAGTGTGTTGTATTGTAACACACACCGATCATTGCACACTAATTATGCACGATTTAGTTTAGTTAGTTTATTCAAGTGCATTGGAGTTTGTAATTGATGATTAATTTAAGAACGGGGTGTTACTTTATCAATATGTACAGCTATGTGTGTTTTATTTGTACAGCTATGTGTGTTTTATATGTACAGCTATGTGTGTTTTATATGTACAGCTATGTGTGTTTTATATGTACAGCTATGTGTGTTTTATATGTACAGCTATGTGTATTTTATATGTACAGCTATGTGTGTTTTATATGTACAGCTATGTGTGTTTTATATGTACAGCTATGTGTGTTTTATATGTACAGTTATGTGTGTTTTATATGTACAGCTATGTGTGTTTTATATGTACAGCTATGTGTGTTTTATATGTACAGCTATGTGTGTTTTATATGTACAGCTATGTGTTTTATATGTACAGCTATGTGTGTTTTATATGTACAGCTATGTGTGTTTTATATGTACAGCTATGTGTGTTTTATATGTACAGCTATGTGTGTTTTATATGTACAGCTATGTGTGTTTTATATGTACAGCTATGTGTGTTTTATATGTACAGTTATGTGTGTTTTATATGTACAGCTATGTGTGTTTTATATGTACAGCTATGTGTTTTATATGTACAGCTATGTGTGTTTTATATGTACAGCTATGTGTGCTTTATATGTACAGCTATGTGCGTTTTATATGTACAGCTATGTGTGTTTTATATGTACAGCTATGTGTGTTTTATATGTACAGCTATGTGTGTTTTATATGTACAGCTATGTGTGTTTTATATGTACAGCTATGTGTGTTTTATATGTACAGCTATGTGTGTTTTATATATACAGCTATGTGTGTTTTATATGTACAGCTATGTGTGTTTTATATGTACAGCTATATGTGTTTTATATGTACAGCTATGTGTGTTTTATATGTACAGCTATGTGTGTTTTATATGTACAGCTATGTGTGTTTTATATGTACAGCTATGTGTGTTTTATATGTACAGCTATGTGTGTTTTATATTACACACAAACACAGTGTACCGCTTGCTGACGATACAGTTTTGTTTAGTGATTAGGAGTGGTAGTAGTAGTGTTTGGTGAATAGGTTTAACATAATAATCATTCTTGGTGCTGTGTGAATAATGTAAGCTGCAGGTCAATGTGGTACTATTAATGTTATGGTCTTTGACGTCACAGAACATAAAGGTAGGTTGAATGGTCAGGTAACAGGAAATATCAACTCATTAAGGGGTAGTGCTTGTTTTTGGGGGGCTACTTTTTCATTTATTTATTTTATTTTGAGTTTCCATCTTAGACCTCCATCAAGCTTTAAAAAAATAAACCCTATACACCCTTTCATGATATATTTTTACATTTTTCGGTAGAAAAATGTCCCGGCCGAAGGCCGGTTCCTTAAAGAATTACAGGCTTTATATCGCTCGCTAGGAAAAAATTAACACCTGAACGGCACGAAAGGTCTTAATATTGACAAAGGAATGGGGTGAAAGGTCTCAAAATCGTCAAACTTGTGAACGAACGTCTTAAAATCGCAAAACTAATAGGTCTAAACATGAGGGAGAAGGGGGTCAAGAAAAAACGAGTTCCTCTCCCTTAAATACTAGGGCAGTGTGATGAGTAAAGATAGGAGTTTGGAGAATAGAAGTTGGAGAGAGGCTACGGTCGCGTTAATAAGTCATGTCCCAGCTGCATTACGTTTGGTTCGCTCTGTGCTGTATAAATGGCTGTCATATGTTGAATAGGGTAGGTAAGCGTAGGAAAATGTTTGTATATTGCACTCGATATGAAGAAATGCAGCTTAGATATTGCTGATACCGATTATTGATCAAAACATACTTGGTGCCGAGACATCACTTATTAGCACGACTGTACAGCGGGAGAGGACTAGGGTATGCTAAAATACATCAGTGACAAGGAATAGGGAGGTGAGCATGGAATTAAAGAAACCATTTCATCTTGATGGTGTGGTGAGCCCGTTAAAGATGTACAGGAGTGAAGCAAGGACGTTGTTGGAGAGACGTGAATCAAGAGTGGGAGGGGTAGAAATGAGTTAAGGGGGTGATCTGTTTTTTTTCTTCTCTCCTTTGATCTCTTTCTCTGGCTTGTATCCATTCGGCCCCTACTGTTTTAAGACGTTTATCCCCATCCAGGTGTTGATTTTTTCCTGGCGAGCGGTAGCGAGCCAGTATATTTTATATAATGTGTTTGACAGCAGGCTAAATTTGTACATTTTTCGACAGACAAATTTCTTCGGCGAAGCCGGATTTCTCCATACAATGATGGCTCGCTATCGCTCACCAGGAAAAAGTCGACACCTGGATGGGGATAAGTTTTAAAACTGTAGGATGAATGGGACCGAATGGATACAAGTCAGAGAAAGAAAGAAACAAAAATGAGGTGGGCCCCCTTAGTTGAGAAGTGTATACGGAGTCACATGGAGAGAGACAGACAGATGAATTAGGAAGAACAAGAGCGATGTGGTATGAGTGTAGATGTGCTGGAGAAAGTGAAGAGGAGTACCTTGAGGTGGTTTGGTAATATACAGTACACTATGCAAAAGTGTACTGAAAATATAATTAGGAAAATGTATTTAGGTTACCTAGGCTGTATGGGAGCCAGAGGCATAATTAAGTTGGTTTGACCCCATACATTTTTAAAAGTCGGTCCTAAGCTGAATTAAATCGTCTAATGATAGCCTTAATAAAGCGAAAATCCGTCCTCATAATGTGAAAGGGTTAAATGGGAAAGTGATTTTATATTAATAATTTTTTTCAGCATTGAATCATAAAACTTGATGAAAAGGCAAAATGTATCAATATTTGTTCACTTTATATCCAGTTATATATTTGTTCACTTTATATCCAGTTATATATTTGTTCACTTTATATCCAGTTATATATTTGTTCACTTTATATCCAGTTATATATTTCATGTTTAAATACATTTTATTTCGGCAGTGGCACATGAGGCGAAATTGAAATGTAAAATTTATTAATATTCAAATTATAAGCAGATATTATTGCATGCTTAAATACGAAAGTGGAAAATCCTGTTCGGAAAACGACTTTGCATAAATCTCTTATTCTGAAAATAAACAGAAATAATTGCCTTGCCTACCTGCTTCCAGGAAAATATTGCAGAGAAAATTATTATATATAAAAGTGTTGGTGTTCATCCAATCCTCTTTAGGTTTTAGTGTTATTTTTCAAGTTTCACCAGTATATTTAAGTCTCCCCACGAAAAGAAAATCGTCTAATGATAACCAGAAAATAAAAAAAGCTACTAAATTGATTACTATTATCGATTACTTATTACAATACTGTGAACAAGAAAATCGTCTAATGCTAACCAGAATAAAGTAAACAAAGCTACTATATTGATTAATCTTATCGATTATTATATTGATTACAATACTGTGAAAATCTATGCATAAAACGCATTTCGTTCATATAATTGTATGGCTATTAGGAGACGATTTTATTCAGATTAGGAAGATTATATGGAAGTCAGGGGTTGGATTGAGATAGTCGTAGCCTTTTTAACTCCCACAGAACATTCTTAAGGGGAGGTATTTAGTTTGTTCCCTAGACCTCCATCAAGCTTAAAATTACACCCCCTTGAGTCCCTTTCAAGATAAATTTGTACATTTTTCGGTAGAAAAATGTCCCGGCCGAAGGCCGGTTCCTCTTAAATTACAGGCTCGCTATCGCTCGCCAGGATATAATCGACACCTGAATTGCGCGAAAGGTCTTAATATGGGGTGAAAGTTCTTTAAATTGCTAAAGTAATGGGGCAAACGTTTTATAATATCAAAAGCAATGAAGCTAAACATGAGGGAGAAAGGGGTCAAGAAAAAAATCCCTCAAGTGGAGATCTCCCCTTAAGCTGTATACAATCGTCTAACCTTCTGTAAAAATTGACACTTAATTGTAACAAAAATAGTACACACATTAAATCGTTTATTTGTGTTAATTTGAATAGATAAACCAAAGAAAACTTTTGAACATTATTGTCAGTATTTAGTGTTCAAATGTTTACCGTGTAGGTTAGTAATATATTTTCAGTGTTTACTTAACCACTAATGTACAGAAACAGTTATATGCAATCAGATTTAGGACACTAATATACATACATTTATGCAGACAATATTTATGGATAAGCAGAGTTCGAGTCATATAGAAAGCTAATGTCGAATTAGGTAAGGCAAGACTGCTCGTAAAACTCTCATGGATGAACCTGTCAGTCAGTGTGCACCTGAGGCGAAATGACTAGGTACACATGTGTACACCTTCGGGCGGCCACAAAAAGATTAAGGGGGTGGTAGTCGCTTTTTCTGGTCCCCCTTCTCCCTCATGTTTAGCATATTTGTTTTGAGATTTTCAGACGTCTTTTCCATTACTTTGGCGATTTTGAGACCTTTCACCCCATTTTGTGTACAATATTAACACCTTTCGTGCCATTTAGGTGTCGATATTTTCCTGGCGAGCGATAGCGATCCAGTAATATTAGAAGGAATCCGCCTTCGGCCGGGATATTTTTCTACTAAAAAATGTACACATTTATCTTGAAAGGGGTATAGGGAGTATTTTTTTAAAGATTGATGGAGGCTTAGCGAGGACATTCAAAAATATAGTTAATACATAAATACATAGACTAAAACCCAAGCACCACCCCCTTAACAAATAATATGTAGGTGCTAACTGTGAACGCGGTGGCAGAGTAGGAGGGATACAATGGGAAGCTTATAGCAACGCTATAAGCTTATAGCAACGCTATAAAGAATTCAAAGGGTCATGGAAGGGTGGACTAGTAAATATAAGATTACAATACAAGGCACTGGTTTAACCCTCCTTGCCCGGCTGGACTCGATGGCTCCTTATCGAGCTTTCCCGTACTGCAGTGTGCTCCATAGCTTCATTGCATTATTTCATGGCTTAAAACCACTTAAAATCGCAGTAGAGAAAGTTTTGTTGTCTTAGAGGATGGTCCGTATAACCAACAAGAACAAAAACACATAGCCAGTCAGTCAGCTGACTCTTGTTTGCTTGCAGACCTAACACAAGCTTATATTGATTTTCCTTAGTCCCAAACTATGCATGAAAGCAGTCGACAGTGAGTTAGGAATGGTTACAATGGTGAAATAAATCTGTAATCAATAATCAGTATAATCAATATTAATACATAATCCTTTATCCATAATCCATAATCAATACAAAATTGTTGAATGAATGTAAATAGACCGTAGCCATGGCCGTCGATACTGCATCGTCGCATTGGAACAGTTCTCAGTAACAAGCCAAAATACTTGGTTTTATTTTCCACCTCACGCAACAATAACCGCTTAATGTACAATCATCTACTGTTCTAGTCTTCACTCATCCCAAGATAACACAGAGTACTGCCTCTGGTATATATTATAACCTAGGTTAGACCATATATTTTCAGTGATATGTGTATCCGCAAATTACGAAACTCGAGGATTCACACAAATCTAGGCTCGCAGTGGACATAACTGACTTACTTATTTCCACATTAAAACTTGAACTACTTGGTCTAGAGTTCTAGTCTTCACTCATCGCAAGATAACAGCGGGTACTGCCTCTGGATATATATATATATTATATATAATACCTAGGTTAAGCCATTTCTTTGCGTATTTACAAGCACGCCAGAATCTGGAGAATTTGATGTTTCATCCGGATCCTGCGCCGGCGTGAAGGTTTAAATGACCGTGCGGCGAGGGTTAAACTTTGGACATGAACCTCCAAAACACTCAATTTGCAGTCCTGAGCGTCAAGGGATAAAGTAAATATTTCTTAGATAATATGTCATTAATAATTAAACTATATATACTTATCAATTCCTAGGTATAAGCCTATCTGATTCATCAATGTATCGGTATCATCATTAAAAACTTTGCTTGAATTGTCTATCAATTTGTGTCTTAATATTTGAAGAGCAAAAAAATGAATCTGCTATTAAACGAACAAAATTTGAATAGGCTAAGCCTAACAAAAATCATAAAGCGAACATTCATTATGTCTACAATATATAAAATAAATGACTCATACCCACTCACACACACAGTTATATTATACACACACAAACACACACACATACATTATTCATACTCACTCACAGCACAGAGCGCGCGCGCGCGCGCACACACACGCACACACACACACACACACACACACACACACACACACACACACACACACACACACACACACAGAGAGACACACATACACAACACAAAACAGATATACAAAAGTCATTAAAACAAAATAACTTTTATAGAGCACTTTAAAATTCATTGGGTGTAACAAAGTGGCATTGGATCCTTTTCAAGGGGGTAGTACTAGCTTTTTCTGGACTCCCTTCTCCCTCATGTTTAGCATATTTGTTTTGAGATTTTAAGACGTTTGTCCCTTTAGTTTGGCGATTTTAAAACCTTTCGCTCCATTACTTTGTCAATATTAAGACCTTTCCTGCCATTTAGGTGTCGATTTTTTCCTGGCGAGCAATAGCGAGCCTGTAATTCTAGAAGAAACTGGCTTCGGCCGGGACGTTTGTCTACCGAAACATTTACACCTTTATCTTGAAAATGGGTGTAGGGGGTGTTTTTCTAAGCTTGATGGAGGTCTAGCGAGGAAACTAAGCATATATAATAATAATATATATATATACAGTATACTGTAGACAGTGTAGACCAACAACCAAGCACTAACCCCTTAAGGGGAGCTATTTAGTGTGTTCCCTAGACCTCCATCAAGCTTAAAATTACACCCCCTCGAGTCCCTTTCAAGATAAATTTGTACATTTTTCGGTAGAAAAATGTCCCGGCTGAAAGCCGGTTCCTCTTTAATAACAGGCTCGCTATCGCTCGCCAGGATAAAATCGACACCTAAATGGCACGAAAGGTCTTAAAATTGACAGAAATGGGTCGAAACTTCTTAAAATCGTCAAAATAATGGGGCGAACGTCTTAAAATTAGAAAAGCAATGGGGCTAAACATGAGGGAGAAAGGGGTCAAGAAAAAAAATCCTCAAGTGGATGTCTCCCCTTAACCTACCGTGTTGAATGCAGCCAGAACATTTCAGCTCGACCAGAAATATTTATGTAGAGTGGTATATTTATGTAGAGTGGTATATTTATGTAGAGTATGTATGTAGATATTTTATGTAGAGTGGTATATTTATGTAGAGTGGTATATTTATGTAGTGGTATATTTATGTAGAGTGGTATATTTATGTAGAGTGGTATATTTATGTAGAGTGGTATATTTATGTAGAGTGGTATATTTATGTAGAGTGGTATATTTATGTAGTGGTATATTTATGTAGAGTGGTATATTTATGTAGAGTGGTATATTTATGTAGAGTGGTACATTTATGTAGAGTGGTATATTTATGTAGAGTGGTACATTTATGTAGAGTGGTATATTTATGTAGAGTGGTACATTTATGTAGAGTGGTACATTTATGTAGAGTGGTATATTTATGTAGAGTGGTACATTTATGTAGAGTGGTACATTTATGTAGAGTGGTATATTTATGTAGAGTGGTATATTTATGTAGTGGTATATTTATGTAGAGTGGTATATTTATGTAGAGTGGTATATTTATGTAGAGTGGTATATTTATGTAGAGTGGTATATTTATGTAGTGGTATATTTATGTAGAGTGGTATGTTTATGTAGAGTGGTATAGTGTAGAGTGGTACATTTATGTAGAGTGGTATATTTATGTAGAGTGGTATATTTATGTAGAGTGGTATATTTATGTAGAGTGGTATATTGTGACCTACACTATGGGTTTCAGAGGCCGTGTGGCATCGTTTTTTCGAGAATAACTTATTAACAAACAGTTGGATCAGTATGATATTTTGACACAGCTTTTTTCAACACCATCCCCTAATTTTTGTCAATATAGTGCATTACCAAAAGTATAGAAATAAGCCACTTGTCCCTGTGTCATGAGGTTAAAGTCGCACATTAATGACTAAGAAACGGACAAGACTACCGTGGCTTACCTGTGAGAACCACCAAACCATTATTGCTCCTCCATCAGACACGGTAGTTATCAGCCACCACCCAACCCTATTATCGCCTTTAAATTCAAGTAATCTGTCAATATCAAGTATAAATATGGTGAGTTATCTGCTCAACAGGTGGCGTTGTGTGTGTGTAAGTGTGAGAGTCCGAGTGTAGGGGGTGAGACAGTGAAGCACGGGAACGAGGTGGCTTCAGAGATGGGGTCGTTTCGGGCCATGAGTGAGCACCGTGCCGAGTGAGCACCGTGCCTCATGTGAAGGCAAGATGGCAGGTGCTCGTTGTACTCTACGTGCTTCACATGTCTCACTCCCTAGACTGGAACAAGACCTCACGGGCTTCACTGTTCATTGTAAAGCGGTGAATGTTAAGGCTCTCAGCCTATGCCCGAGAGGAAGTAAGTTGGAATATAGAAAAAAAAAAAAAAAAACAGTATGACTCCCGCATACCATATTTAAGCTGAATTAAATCGTCTAATAACAAAACTAGAATACCATGAACAAAAATGAAAAAAAAAACAAAAAAAAAAACATGAAATACAGAGAGAGAGAGTCTACTGATTAGTGTCTAAGCATTGGGGGTAATAATTTAAGGGTGGTCACCTGCTTTTTTTCTTTCTCTCCTTTTCTCTCTTTCTCTGGCTTGTATCCATTCGGCCCCATTCAGCCAACTGTTTTAAGACGTTTATCCCCATCCAGGTGTCGATATCTTCCTGGCGAGCGATAGCGAACCAACATTGTATGGAGAGATCCGGCTTCACCGGAGAATTTTTTCTATCGAAAAATGTACAAATTTAGCTTGCTGTCAACAAATTTCAACAAAATATGCTGGCTCGCTTCCGCTCGCCAGGAAAAAATCGACATCTGGATGGGAGTAAACGTCTTAAAACAGTAGGCTGAATGGGGCCGAATAGATACAAGCCAGAGAAAGAGACATAAGGAG
The DNA here is from genome assembly GCA_032716605.1 of Paralithodes platypus. Lineage (NCBI taxonomy): Eukaryota > Metazoa > Arthropoda > Malacostraca > Decapoda > Lithodidae > Paralithodes > Paralithodes platypus. The sequence goes on along the minus strand of CM064483.1, from coordinate 59,105,745 downwards.
AGAAAAACAAATGTGACCCCCGTAAATCCTTCACCACCATTGCGTAATAATTGTCACCATATTCTGGTTACCGTTGGAAGTTTTGCTTTAGTTTATAACCTTTATGACTCAAGAGGGTATATTTCTGAAAGGACTGCATTAAGGGCAGGTATTTAGTTTGTTCCCTACTTTTGCATCAAGCTTAAAATTACATCCCTTAGACCCCCTATCAAGATAAATTTGTACATTTTTCGGTAGAAAAATGTCCAGGTCGGAGGCCGGTTGCTCTTAAATTACAGGCTCGCTATCGCTCGCCAGGAAAAAATCGACACCTTAACGGCACGAAAGGTCTTAAAATTGAACAGAAATGGGGCAAAATGTCTTAAAATATCCAAACTACTAGGGCGAAGGTCTTAAAATCTCAAAAGCAATGGGGCTAAACATGAGGGAGAAAGGGGTCCAGAAAAAAATCCCTCAAGTGGAGATCTCCCCTTAATATCCGTAGAATTCCTCTAAAACACATAACATAACCCAATTAGAAACACATAAAAAAACATTAAACAAAACGTCTAAGTTCAGCTGAAATTAAGTCTTTCAGAAAACACAGTTGCTAGAGATCGAAAGCAAAAGGGAATGTCATCTTGCCAAACTCAAACAGTAATGAAAATTATCAAGAAACGCAATCAATTTCCAACTAAAATTCTCAAATAATCAGTGTTATAAAGTCCTGTAAAACCCATGTTCACAACGCTAGTACACTCGACCCAAAAAACAATCTTTACACTAACTCTAAATATTCTGGAAGTGATACGAAAGCTTTTGATAATACGTATGTTTCACCCAATTGATTTCGTTCACTCAAGTTTTTATTGCTCACCAGTGTAAAGATTGTTTTTTGGTCGAGTGATCAAATAAGACGAATTAATTGAATAGCTTCCTCAAGGATCAGATAAAATAACATCCAAGAATCGAAGGACACGTCGAATATACCCTAGGAAATGAACACTCGAACTGGAGAAGAGGAGAGAGAGAGAGAGAGAGAGAGAGAGGAGAAAAAGAGAGCGAGAGAGAGGAGAAAGAGAGAGCGAGAGAGAGGAGAAAAAGAGAGCGAGAAAGAGAGAGAGAGAGAGAGAGCGAGAGAGAAAGAGAAAGAGAGAGAGAGAGAGAGAAAGAGAAAGAGAGAGAGAGAGAGAGAGAGCGAGAGAAAGAGAGAGAGAGCGAGAGAAAGAGAGAGAGAGCGAGACAGAGAGAAAGAGAGAGAGAGCGAGAGAGAGGGAGAGGGAGAGAGAGAGGGAGAGAGAGAGGGAGAGAGAGAGAGGGAGAGAGAGAGAGAGAGAGAGAGAGAGAGAGAGAGAGAGAGAAAGAGAGAGAGAGAGAGAGAGAAAGAGAAAGAGAGAGAGAGCGAGAGAGAGAGCGAGAGAGAGCGAGAGAGCGAGAGCGAGAGAGAGAGAGAGAGAGAGAGGATCAAATGAAGGCGCATTTCCAATATACGTATATCGTCAATTGACCACTTGCGAGTTTTGGTCTATAAGGCAGTTGGAGCTGTGGCCATCAATATTTAGGAGAATTATCAGCTAAAGTACGGTCATGATACAAATATAAAATTTAATACATAAAAACAAATAGATCGTACATTTTATCCATCAGGAACCCACATTAGTATTGAACTTCTTTTTAATATCGATGTTCACGGCTCCCACTTCCTTATAGCCTGAAACTCGCAAGTGGTCAATTACTCTGGCCTGGAAGCTTGTGAGGTAATCTCTTAACCCCTTCTGTACCAGTGCCTTATTTTTTACCATATTTCAGCTACATTTAGACGATTTTATGAAGCTTAGGAAGGATATATGGTCGCTAAAAGGATTAATTGAGATAGGCTGTAATCTTTAAACAGGTAGATATCCTTCCTAAGCTGAATAAAACCGTGTAACAGTTGCCAGAATACAATGAAAAGGACGTCACTGGTACTGCAGGGGTTAACCCATGTTCTGACACCAACTATAGACGACTTTTGTTCAGTTTAGGAAGGCCCTCTATCAAGTGAAAGACCTCCAACTCTCTAATTTATCCTTTTTAACTCCTACAGATCGTTCTTGAGCTGCTTAAAATCGTCTAAATATTGTTAAAACAAGAGGAAACAGACGTCACCGGTACTGCAAGGCTTAAGGGGAGGATTTTAGTGTGTTTCCTAAACTTCCATCAAGCTTGAAATTACACCCCCTTGAGTCCCTTTCAAGATAAATTTGTACATTTTTCGGTAGAAAAATTTCCCGGCCGAAGGCCGGTTCCTCTTAAATTACAGGCTCGCTATCGCTCGCCAGGATAAAATCGACACCTGAATGGCACGAAAGGTCTTAATATTGGGTGAAAGTTCTTAAAATCGCTAAACTAATGGGGCGAACGTTTTATAATATCAAAAGCAATGGGGCTAAACATGAGGGAGAAGGGGGTCAAGAAAAAATCCCTCAAGTGGAGATCTCCCCTTAAACATAATATGTTGTCACCGGAATTAATCAAAATATAGCCTAGTTGTAAATGCCCGTGCTAAAGAACAAAATTACATTGCTGGAAAACAAATCATTGGACGAAACTACGAATTAGTGAAATATAATATTCTAATAGATTACTTCTACATTAAAAAACAAAAATAATAATAATAAAAAACCGGAAATCTTCACATTTTTCGAGGAATTACGCTAAAACGATTCCCGAGAAACCCATTTCCGCATCTTAATTCGAGACATATCTTTATTACCACAGTTTCGGAGATCACTTACACCTTCATCAGGTATATTCTAAAAGTGTAAGTAAAAAAAAACTATTACAAATAAAAAAATAAAATAGGGCTAAAAAGCAGGGTAACAAAGCAAAGAATAATTGGGACACAAGTGCAACATAATAACAAAGAAGAGTTAGAATAAGAAAAAGTACAAACCGGAACGAATATCAATTATCCCGAAAAATATTTTAGTAGTATCAGGGGAAAAAAAACAAATAAGGGAAAATAATATGGAATGCAAAAGAAAGAAATAATATCATTACGGTAAATGATAACAGGCAACCAAATATCAAAGAAAATTCGATCAAAAAGTGAAAGGGCAAACTATTATATATCGGGACACTACCAACTGACAGGTGTACAAATTACCCGAGTCTGTCTCCAGGTAATTACTTTAATGTCCGCGTGCAGTCTATGAATTTGCAGTAGCTAGCCTAGTAAATGTAGTGAACATATAATTCTATTATATATACAAACACAAATAAATACAAAGGTAATTACACATAAATACGCCCCATACTAAACCGCTTAAAACTGAGGAGAAAAAACCCCAACACATTCGAAATCAGAAATCAATACTTTAATAAGTATCTTAAAGTCAAATTACGAAAATTGTTAATCAACACTCGTTTCAACAATAAATAATTGTAACATTTGAAGAAATAATACAGTCATATAGATCCTTGGAGTGCCACATGTATTTGTTGATTTGATTAATTGAGTTTAGATGTGAAGTTGGTTGGTGGAAAAAACATAATACAAAAATGCATTCACAACTGAAAATATTTATTCCTCCAAGATCAGTCAAAATGAGACTCAAAAACAGGAAGGACAAGCCGTGCTATATGAGGACACTGGAAACTGAGAGGCAGACAGGGGCTCAAATAACCCGAGTTTCTCTCCGGTCTAATATTGACTTCGAGAGTTGAGAAGTCCCGGGATGGTGTGAGTTGGAAATAGTATGGTGTAGGAGGTCTCGAGTCGTAGCGGCCACACTCCTAAGCGGCCTTAACCATAACGGCCCCAGTCTGCCTCACCTACATAGAAAGTAATACAGCTGACTCTCGCAAACACTTCCTCCTCCTATTCATTTCACCATACTTTACAAGAACACCACATGTCTTTCCAACACACCTAAATTTCCTCTAATGTTGAGCGGTACTTGAAAAATAAACAGAATGGATAAAAAACACCATCTGAGGAAGAACACTTTATTGACAACGCTTCGCAGATAGCTTCATCAGGTCACTAACAAATACTGGTACCTAGGAGGCATTAAATATCCGTCATGACAGGTGGCGGTGGAGGGGTGGGGGGGGCTGGGAGGGAGGAAAGAGGAAGGAAGGACAGGGAGGGGAGCAGAAGCGTGGGGGGGAAGAGAAGTGGAGACTAAATATGGGTTGTTGTTGTTGCTGTTCTCCAGGCTGTCTAGCCGAGCAGCCCCAAGCTCCTGAGCAAGGCCAAGGCCATAACCAAGCGCCCCCACAAAACCCTCCCTGCTTACCACTATAAAGCCCATGTGACCGAAGCCACTCTAAGGCGGGGAGCTGAGGAGGGTGCGGAAACGCCCGGGAAACCAAAGCCCCACCCAAGGCATTGTACTCCTTAGTAATTTTGGCTCGAACGTCCCTTGATTTTGGCCCTGTCACTCTTTCAACTATGGGGGAGGCACTCGCTATAGGCAGTTATGCCTTTTGCCTCCCTCAATCACATAGAAAAAAAAAAAAAAAAAAAATTATGAAAGGAAAGTTGAGGGGCAAAGGAAAAATGTGACGCTTTGGCTCCCAATCTGCCAATCTCTAGGTTGGCAGTAGGAAGGTCAATCCACGGAAGAGACGCCGTCACTATTGGGTAAAATACATCAGTAGGCAAAATCAGATATACAAACACGCATTCAAGGTAACAACGCTACTAGTATAAAAGTTTAAGAAGGACCTACGTTACTAAGAGAGTTTATCGAGACCGTATAATCCATTTGAGTCGTATAGGTAGATAATTATAAACTAAAACAAAAATCGTGTAATGATAACCAGAATATGACACAAATTACGTAATGGTGGTGAAGGGGTTAAGGGGGGATTTCCACTTGGGAGATTTTTTTCTGGACCCCTTTCTCCCTCATGTTTAGTCCCATTGCTTTTGAGATTTTAAGACGTTCGCCCCATTAGTTTGGCGATTTTAAGAGCATTCGCCCCATTTCTGTCAATTTTAAGACTTTTCGTGCCATTTAGGTGTCGATTTTTTCCTGGCGAGCGATAGCGAGCCTGTAATTTAAGAGGTACCGGCTTTCGGCCGGGACATTTTTCTACCGAAAAAGGTACACATTTATCCTGAAAGGGGGCTTAGGGGGTGACATTTTAAGCTTGATGGAGGTCTAGGGAACAAACTACAAACCTCTCCTTAAAGGGTCCCGAGCAGGGAAGGGAAAGGAAAGGACGCCCTAGTTTAGTGTTCTTGAAACCTAAACCTTTTGCTGTCGGTGAGGGAGTTGTACTTGGCTGTTCCCGGAATGAAATGAGTCACTGAAGCCGATAGCACACGGAAGCTTTTATAGCCAACATTCGATGATCAAAAAAAATTCTGGCAGCATGTTTGGAATATTTTACACTGGTATCAGACACTAGACTGATGGTAGATTAATTTAGGTAACCGGAAAAATATAAATGTTGACCTCCTAAGCTGCCAGACCAGTGTTGAGGATAAATTTTGAGGGAAAAGCGCTTGTTTGATACCGGCTACAGTGGGAGCGTGAAGGGTGCTTGTCGAAACACGCATCAGGTAATCATTAACACTCAACGAGCGGCCTAGGCGGTATATTTGACCGTGCCGCCCAGGGGGGGGGGGGTTTACCATAAATGGGGTTGTTTCCGTGCTCTTTTTCATGCATAAACAAGAGCCAGAGCGTAAAACAAGTATGTATCCCTGAAAGGGCGTAAATTGAGCTTTCCAATGACACCCGAACCATCCTTCTACGATCACTGGTTGTCTTGCAACGATCGTGCAACCGAAGGGCAAAATCGCTAAAATACTGTCATTTCGTTACATAATTACGTGTGTAGCGAGTGAGAGAGGGTGGAGTAGTGTGGAGTACATGTCAGTGGGCCCACGACGGTCGTGGCGAGCGGTCGTGAGGTAACCTACGCTCCTCCCACTGCTCGGCTCTCTCTCAGAGCCAATATTGCGCCAAAATTGCACACAGACTTAAGTCGGGCCCCGCCACATTGTCCAGCTTTTTAGATACGGACTTAAGTCGGGCCCCGCTAAAGAAGGGTTAAGGGAGCCCACCTCGCTTTTTTTATCTTTCTCTCCCTCTCTCTTTGGCTTGTATCCATTTGGCCCCATTCAGCCTACTGTTTTAAGATGTTTACTCCCATCCAGATGTAAAAAAAAAGGATATATATATTTTTGTTTTGAGAGCAAACTATGTTTGTACATTTTTCGATAGAATAATGTCTCCGGCGAAGCCGGATTTCTCCATACAATGCTGGCTCGCTATCGCTCGCCAGGAAGAAATCGACACCTGGATGGGGATAAAAGTCTTAAAACAGTCAGCTGAATGGGGCCGAATGGATACAAGCCACGGAAAGAGGGAAAAGGAGAGAAAGATAAAAGAGGCAGGTGACCCCCCTTAAGCTACAAAGGAGTAGAGTTGTATCACAGACAGCAAAGAAATATGGTGTGCTCAAATATAGCTAAATGTAGGAATATCACACTTCAAACAATGTACCCTCCGTGTGTGTGTGTGTGTGTGTGTGTGTGTGTGTGTGTGTGTGTCCTTAGTCTTCTCTCTCTGCATGACGTATTTTCTCCATATCTGACTGCCCATCTCCCTTTGTGTGTGTGTGTGTGTGTGTGTGTGTGTGTGTGTGTGTGTGTGTGTGTCCTTAGTCTTCTCTCTCTGCATGACGTATTTTCTCCATATCTGACTGCCTATCTCCCTTTGTGTGTGTGTGTGTGTGCGCGCGCCACATGTGAGTATATCTCTGTACATATGAGTCCATGTGCGTCTAAATGTGTACGTGTAGGTGTGTAGGTGTGCAAGGCGGACACAAGAGATGACGGCACTTTTAATTAAAATATTGAATTGTCGTGGTGGTGCTGGGAGAGCCGGGAAAAATGAAAGTGGCTCTAAAGGCGATGTTACACGGGCGCTATTACCGGCAATACTTTCTCGCAACATTGGTTTGGCAGCTTCTGAAATACACTGTTGACAGGAATGATGTCGCCTATAATAGTGTAATCTTAAGTTTACTTGCTGATATCGGTCTTAAGGGGAGACTGGCCGTTTGTTTGGTCTATTCATTAATTTATTCATATATTTTTTTAGTTTCCTCCCTAGACCTCTATTAAGCTTAGAAACCCCCCCCCCCCCCCCTACAAGATAAATTTGTACATTTTTCGGTAGAAAAATTTCCCGGCCGAAGGCCGGTTCCTCTTAAAATTGCAGGCTCGCTATTGCTCGCCAGGAAAAAATCGACACCTAAATGGCACGAAAGGTCTTAACATTGACAACGAAATGGGGCGAAAGGTGTTAAAATCGCCAAACTAATGGGCCGAACGTCTTATAATCTCAAAACTAGTGGGGCTAAACATGAGGGAGAAGGTGGTCCAGAAAAACGGTCTGCCTCCCTTAATTATTCTAAAAAAAATGCAGGTAAAAGCGTTCGTGTGAATGAGTCTTCAAGGTGATTTTACGGGAGCGCTTTTTTGGACAATTTTCGATCATTTCTAGATACTATTGTTACTGATTTCCAAGGCTAGACTGATGGTAAAGTAGTTTTGTTCTACCTGATTGATTAAAAAGATTACAATTCAGAATTCACCGGGTTAGAATTGCTGAAAATAATTGCCGAAAGAAGCTCTCGTGTGTCTTAATATTAGTTAGTTGGGGTGGGTGGGTGAGAGGAAGGGGAAAGACTTTAATACATTTATTATTTCATGGGTGGCGGAAGTTGAAAGAGGGTGGAAATTGTGTGGGGGGCTACAAAGACGAGAGGTTGAGTAGGAGGAATATGAGAGGTCGAGAACAAAAATGTATACTGTAATTTAAGGCAGAAAGGGAAAGGAAGTGAGGATCCACATTAACCCATTGGACCCCAGAGCTGCAGCGTATGCGTCGGCAAGGTATGTAACGCTAAACCCCAGAGCCGCATAGGGTGCATTGGCACTGTCGACTTTATTTACTCTTGTCCTATGGTAGCTAGAGGATTCCATTTTGTATGGGATATACCTTATGATGTTGCCGAACAGTGGCAGTACTCGGCAACCCCCAAGTCCAGCCGCGCGGGTGGGTACGGGCGGATGGGAAAAGCCAGTTTACCCACTTATCTCACCGCCACTTTCGAGCTTATTTATTCTTGTCCTATGGTAGCTAGAGGGCTCAAATTTGTATGTGATATACCATATGATGTTGCCCAACAGTGGCAATACTTGGCAACACACAAGTCCAGCCGCAGTGGGGAGAGGGACGTGCGGGAGAAGGGAGGAAGACAGTTGTCCTGTTTACTTCACGAGTGTCTGACGTACCTCGTCGCCTCCCAATGTTGGAACAAAGGGATTGGAGTCTGTATCGCTCCCCTACTGCTCCCCATGACATAGTTGACTCCCCAACAAGTGGGGAAGAGGAGGTGGAAAATGACCCAGACCCCATGGCTTTCCTCAAAATTCCGCCAGGCCATCGTAGGGGTCAGAAGAGACGAGCTGAGAGTGTGTTATGTTGACAAGCGCCGCGTACGTGGTCTTCCCCCACGCCTGCCTTCACCACCACCTCCCACACTCTTCCCACTACAAATACAATGTCAAAACCCATATTTCTAAGTCAAAAGTGCCTAAAACAATGTGTAAAACTCTTATTCTAACTATAAAATATACGATAAAGTATAAAATAAATAAATAGAGTACGTGAGAGAGGCATAATAAAAGTGAAAGTGAGTGAAGTGAGTGTAGCGGGAGTCGGCTGTCAGTCAGCTGGCCTTGTGTACGTGCGTGCGTCGTGGGCCAAGATGGCGGCCAGTCGCCATGGTAACCAGGACGCGGCGGGGCTTGCCACTCGTCGGCACTTATAAAACTTGAATCTATGCACTTATCACACTGTAACTTCACTTACAATGACATTATGTGAGATACATTTTGCTAATATATGAACTATGAAGGCACACAGGATGGTCGGGTGGTGTAAATAACCGTCACTCGAAAACTGGATGCATCGTACATCTGCCATGCTGCCTTGCCCAGCTGTGGTGTGCCGGCGCGGGTGGTTTGAAGAGGCACCCGGCACCAGCTGATGGTTGAGGGCACTTAAAAGCAAAGGGCATGAAAGGACTAAATATTGACAACGAAATGGGGCGAAAGGTCTCAAAATCGCCAAACTAATGGAGCGAACATCTTTAAATCTCAAAAGCAATGGGACTAAACATGAAGGAGAAAGGGGTCAAGAAAAAAATCCCCCAAGTGGAAACCTCCCATGTTCATCCGATCCAACGTCCCACAATAAATAGAAAAAATGAAATAGATTAATAAAAATGACACAAATGGGAAAAAAAATAAAAATAAAATAAAATCTCAAAGCACCCCGCCAATGCAAATTTATGTCGGAGTAGCCTCTTTTGCAACCCCCCCCCCCCCCTCACCCCTTTCCCATGCACTGACTTCCGCGTTTGAATTTCATCATCAAAAAATAATCTTGCGGTGGCTCTTATGTATATTTTCGTGTTTGGTGGCTGGATCAAAGGAAGTAGAGCGGAGGAGTCACTGAGGTCAAAGATCCTGCAGTAAGAGAGAACGGCCTTCTACTCCAGTGGACGACGCCTTTTTCGAGCAATATTTACGGGCAATTATGATCTGTAAGCTTAACAAATTACACTTTATCAGATTTCAACCGTGTAACACAATCTACCTTCAGTCTAGTTACCGATACCAGTGCGAAAAAATCCCGAAATAATACGAGAAAAAACTTGCTCATGGAAAATTGACGGAAAAAGCGCTCGTGTGACAGCGGCATTAACGTCGAGGAAAAACTAAAATACATTGCTCGAAATATGCAAAAAACAAGCAAAATTTTCAATAATTAATAAATATATCATATTAACCCACAAGACGTCGGATTAGATAATGTTGAAATGAGTTTACATGAGTTTATGTTCCCACTATTTTCATATCAATATGATGCTCGCTTTTTTCTGGACCCCCTTCTCCCTCATGTTTAGCATATTAGTTTTGAGGTTTTAAGCCATTCGTTCCGTTAGTTTGGCGATTTTGAGACCTTTCGCCTCATTTCGTCGAGGTTTTCCTGGCGAGCGATAGCGAGCCTCTAATTTTAGAGGAACCGGCCTTCGGCCGGGATATTTTTCTTCCGAAAAATGTACAAACTTTTCTTAAAAGGGGGTCTAGTGGGTGTTTTTCTAAGCTTGATGGAGGTCTAGCGAGGAAACTCAAAAATAAATTAATAGCTAAATATATAGACCAGGAAAAAATCGACAACTAAATGACACGCATAGTTTTAATATTGACAAAAGAATGGGACGAAAAGTCTTAAAATCGCCAGACTAATGAGCCGAACGTCTTAAAATCTGAAACTAATGGGGCTAAACATAATTTAATATAATATTAAATATAATAAATAAGTTCAGTAAATCACCCTCAGTATCTCTCTTACTACACGCATATATTATTTAGTCATTAGCTTAATTCTGTTCTAACTTACTCACTCACTCACCCGGTTATGTACCCGAAGTATTCACTTCCCGGTTATGTAATGTTTGAGAACAGCCGAATAAATAAAAATGGAGGTGGCGTTTTATTTTATATCAAAGAAAGTCTTAACCCGACCCTCGTGTCAAAACCTCAAATTGTGAACGTCGACACATCTTTTGTGCTAATAAAGAATAATAAAGGTACAAAAATAATACTTGCGTTAATATACAGACCTCCAGCTCAATCAGTGCAAACTGACCGAGAAATTTACGAACAAATTGCAGATGTAAGTAACTCACAAGATACCGTAATTTTTGGCGACTTTAATTTACCTGTGACCAAGTGGGGCGATACTCTTACTTCACACTCCGGACATGACTTGTATACGAACTTGCAAGAGAGTTCGCTTTATCAATTTGTTCGAATGCCGACCCGTGGTAATAACGTTCTTGACATTGTACTTGCAACAAAAGAAGAATTGGTAGAGAATTTGAATGTTGGTGATGAATTCAGTAACAGCGACCATCGTACGATAACTTTCACTTTAAAGTTTACTAGTAACGAACCAAATAGTAGCATCGAAAAAGTCCCTAATTTCAAGAAAGCAAACTTCCATAAACTTAGAGCTATGTTTAAAGAAACTGATTGGAGCTTTTTAATTAACAATAACGACATAAATACATCTTGGAAGTTATTCGAAACCACTTACCTAAAAGCAGTGCCAGACTGCATACCATCGAAAATACGGCGTCCAGGCCATAATAATAAGCCCAAATGGTGGAATAAAGATATTTCAAACTGCCTGCTTGCTAAAAAATTTGCTAATGATAGATTAAAATCCTCACAAAATGACGAAGAACGGGTGAAATTTGTAGAGCTACGACGCAAAGCCAAAAAGTTAATTAAGCAAAGTAAAAAAGACCTTAGAGTTACATATTGCGAATCAAAGTAAAACAAACCCGAAAGAATTCTATAGTTATATCAGAAAGAAAAAAGTAGTTACTTCAACTGTTGGACCGTTAGTCGATGAAAATGGAGAATACACCAAAGACGAAGTACAAATGAGTAATGCCCTCAATACCTTCTTTGCATCAGTTTTTACAACAGAATACCTCAGTGATATCCCTACACCATCGCCGATTCAGATTGATAATTCAGATGTTCTAAGCAATATCACCGTTACAGAGAGAGAAGTATTGAATTGTTTAGATAAACTCAAGGTAAATAAAAACGCCAGGACCTGATACAATCTCGCCTAGAGTTCTAAAGGAAGCTAAGAATGAGCTCTCCAAACCACTGACATTACTATTCAATAAATCCTTGCAGTCTGGAACTATGCCTGATCAGTGGAAGCTAGCCAACGTAACACCGATATTCAAAAAAGGCAGCAAATCCCTACCCAGTAACTATCGTCCAATTAGCTTAACCTCAGTTGTATGTAAAATGCTAGAAACGGTCATACGAGACAGACTCGTAAATCACTTAGAGGAAAATAACATACTTAAAGATACTCAACACGGCTTTCGTAAAAAACGTTCCTGTTTAACAAACCTCTTAGACTTCTTCCACGATATCCTCAACCTCTACGATGAGAGTAAAGCTGTAGATATTATATACCTTGATTTTCAAAAGGCCTTTGACAAAGTTCCCCACAAACGTTTACTGCTAAAACTAAAAGCGCATGGAATACAAGACGGTGTGTTGAAATGGATAGAAAATTGGCTCAGCAACAGAAAGCAAAGGGTAGTCATAAACGGTAAGGCATCTAAATGGACCAATGTAAGTAGCGGGGTACCCCAGGGATCGGTACTAGGACCAATTCTCTTTCTAATTTACATCAACGATATAGATGAGGGTCTCACCTGCACAATCTCAAAATTTGCTGACGATACAAAAATTGCAAATAGCGTACTCTCAAAAGAACAAGTTGACGATATGCAACACAATCTAGATAAATTGTCATGTTGGGCCCAAATTTGGCAAATGAGTTTCAATGCGGATAAATGTAAAGTACTACATGTCGGATACCTAAATGAGAAAGCAAACTATTCGATGAATGGCACTCAGCTTAAGAATGTAAACAGAGAAACTGATCTGGGAGTAACAATATCGAGTAACCTAAAACCGAGTCAACAATGTTCAGAAGTTGTTAAGAAGGCAAACAAAATAATTGGCTTTATAGGCAGGTCATTTGAGCATAAATCCAAAGAAGTTATCCTAACCCTTTACAATTCCTTAGTCCGCCCTCTTCTGGAATACTGCGTTCAATCCTGGTGCCCTTATTACCAAAAAGATATAAACAAGCTAGAACGAGTTCAACGTAGAGTTACCAAAATGATACCTAGCCTAAAGAACAAACCATACGAAGAGCGTCTTAGAGAATTAAATCTATTTCCTTTAACCCAGCGCAGATTAAGAGGCGACTTAATTCAAGTGTTCAAAATCATCAAAGGCATCGACAATATGAACTGTAGTAAGTACTTCACTATCGACCAATCTAATTACACGCGGGGAAACGGTTTGCAAAATTATTGGTAAATCTTTTAACTCGCACGAATCTAAGAATTTCTTCTTCAATCGAGTTGTCAACTTGTGGAATGGGCTTCCCCGAGACGTTATAGACTGCAGCACCGTTGATTCATTTAAATTCCGCCTAGACAAATATCTCGCATCAAACCCGCGACTGACTGCGTTTGTAAATGAATAACTTTATCCTCCCCTCAGTTACTATCCCATATGTCCCCTACTAACTTCCTAGTCCGGCCACGTTAGTGGCAGGGCAGTAGTTCCCTTTCCAATGTTCCCTTACCCACTCTAAACCACTGTTTGGACACTTGATCCTCAGTGTTTTGGAGGACAAGCAACCTAGAAGGGTCACTAGACCTGTTGTTGCTTGATTTCCTTTGTACTCCTTTGTACTCTCTCTTTCTCTCTCACACACATAGCCTACATACACTCATTCACCCCCCACCCCTCTCCCTCTCTAACACACACATACATACACACATACATTCATTCGATCACTCACCCCCACCCACCTCTCTCTCTCTCTCACACACACACGTATACTAACTTCCACTTCCTCTCTCACACACACATATACACACATACACTCATCCCCTCCCCCCACACCTCTCTCTCTCTCTCTCTCTCTCTCTCTCTCTCTCTCTCTCTCTCTCTCTCTCTCTATCTCTCTCTCTCTCTCTCTCTCTCTCTCTCTCTCTCTCTCTCTCTCTCTCTCTCTCTCTCTCTCTCTCTCTCTCTCTCTCTCTCTCTCTCTCTCTCTCTCTCTCTCTCAACTTGAGCTGGTTCGGTTACAAGTGGCACAAATCATAATACAAAATGAGTGAATGTGTTTGTGTGCGCGCGTGTACAGTACACCTCATTACATATATTTACTGGCAGAGAATATGTATATGTTTGCATAATGTGTGCTTATAGATGCGTGTGCATTTGTGTGAGTTTGTGTATATATATGTATATATGTGTGTACGTGTGTGTATATTTGTGTATATATACAGTATATATATATATATATATTATATATATATGCAATTGCATGTTTCTCATGTTTCTATGTGTACGTACGTGTGTGTGTGTATGTGTGTGTATGTGTGTGTATGTGTGTGTGTGTGTGTGTGTAATCAGATAGTGTACAATACCAGACTCCAGTCAACCTAGGGTCATTGTACTGTGGGTAGCTTCACTTTATCGGTGTAGGTCTATTGTTCTGGCTAGGGATTCTTCTTGACGCTAGAGTAGTAATAAGCTTGTAAAGTAATATGAACAATGTGCATCCCAAAGCTGTTGTAGGAAGAAAACATAACCTATTATCTTTAGTAAAAAAACAAAACAAAAAAACATCTAATGTAACTATGGAAATATGCACCAAACGTATCCATCCTGACGAAAGTATTGGATGATGACAAAAGTTAATTATGCTATATGGACTTTGTTATAACAAATATTACTCTAATCATTCCAGTTTAACAAAGCCGGCATCAGTTAGGCACCTTTATATCATAAACGGAATCTAAAAAGATTGCAGCAGCTTCCCACGGTAAATTCCTCTAAACATGTTCTAAAAATTGATGTGTGTGATGTGATATCTGATACAGGGATTCTGGTCAGCCGGTGATGATCGAAAACTGACCTCTGTCTCAGGAGTTTTTTGTCCCACCCACCCAGACCCTCATCAAGCTAAAATTAATAAAAACATTGAATATTGTCTCGGCCGAAGGCAGATTTGTTCTAAAGATACCAGATTTCTACCCCCCCACCTCCCTGAAATACAGTAGACATTCAAATCGACACCTAATTGGGGTGAAACATCTTATTATCGCCAAACTAACGAGGTGAAACGTCTTAAGAGTGAAGTTACAGGAGCTCATGGTGTACAATCTTCCAATGGCACATTTATTAACAAAATAATGTCGATTCTTTTGCACTGGAATCGGCAATTATACTCTGTTTTATCAGCTGACGGCAAATTACCAGGTCCCCATCTTCATTACTCAGCAATTACCAGGATTTTGTAGCAACTAGTTTGTATATCTGATTGTGTTTGTACCAACTGATGTATATTACCCTTATCTAGTCTCCCCCCCTCCGCTCCCTCCCCCCCCCCCCCCCCTCACCCCTTCACCGCCACCTGTCATGACGGATATTTAAGGCCTCCTAGGTACCAGTATTTGATAGTGATCTGATGAAGTTATCTGCGAAACGTTGTCAATAAAGAGTTCTTCCTCAGATGGTGTTTTTTTATCCATATATATTTAAAGTATACAAACTAAGCATTAGTAAGCTTATCCATGGTTTAATCGGCCAAAGCCTCAACTGGCTAGTATTGCACTCTGGCGACTAATTATACGATCTACCATGTTCGATCTACATCAATTATTCGTAGTAACTTTAAACGAATGTAATTCTCAACCTGCACAACTTACTTTACTGATTTTATCCAAGCATCAGAAACCAAACCCCGATATTGGGTGGTAAAGAACGCCGGAAAAAAGGAATATGTGACGCTACCTTTCAGTTTTTGCGTGCTGAGGTTTCAACTTCCGCGAAAAATGTTGTCATAGCATTTTTGGTATGATCTGGAGTATCAGAGTGAACTACAGCATACGGTCACGACGTCAATGACCTGAGAGAGACTGCCACACATCCACATACACACATATACACACACGACTAAGCATACACACTCACACACACACGATCAAGCATACACACTCACACACACAAGAACAAGCATACACACTCACACACACGGTCAACAAGCATACACACACACTTACACACACGACTAAGCATACATACTCACTCACACAATTAAGCATGCACACACACACACACACACACACACACACACACACACACACACACACACAACCACAAAAAACACACACACACACACACACACACACACAACACACACACACACACAGCCCGTAGCCTGTAGGTAGCAGCTCTCGTCTCACACACGAGGGGTCGGGGGTTCAATCCCCGGCGGAGACAAATTGGGCTTGTCCCTTTCATGTGTAGCCTCAGTTCACTAGCTGTAAATAGGTACCTGGAATAAAAAGTGGACGACGTTGTGGGTCCAAAAAGTTGGCAAAATGTACAAGGCGAGATGGGTATCATATGGTTCACCAAAGCTGATGGCTACCTAAGCCTTCGGGGCGAGACGGTACCGTCTATACGTGAGAATGGTACCATGCAGATCCACCTAAGCCTTCGTTTCCGATGTCGCCATGGCTAAATACAGACTACACACACATCCAGCCATTCCAACAGTACATACACATAACATGCATTTCACGCAATACATTCCCAGTTAAGGAGGCGCGATAATAATGAGCTTAGCTCGCATTGCGTGGATTCCCCTTGACGAACAAGTAACTGAGTACACACACACACACACACACCCACACACACACACACACACACAACACATCCTTGCACACACACACACACACACACACACACAAGACACACACACACACACAAGACACACACACACACACACACACACACACACACACACACACACACACACACACACACACACACACACACCAGCTTTATCTGTGTTACACTGTTGGTCATGTTTATATTTGAGGCTCAAGGAGTTTCTCAAAATACTTCGTAAGTGTATCACAATTGTACCGCCAAATATTGTTAATAAATATCTGTCTACAACTGTACCTTGCCTCAGAGCTACATAGGTCACTGCCCCTCTTCAGTACATCTGGGTATAAAAGATTCCACACATTATTAAAAGCTGTGAATAATTGCGAGATAAGTGGAACGGACTTGATGAGCCGAGGGGAGTAGTTTCATCCCATTTGTTTGACGATAATAAGACGTTTCACCCCATTCAAGTGTAATTTTTTCTGGCCGAGCGATAGCGAATCAGTAAATCGGCCTTCGATCGGGACAAGTCTTATCGACAAATGTACAGCTTTAGCTTGAAGGAGGTCTGGGTGTTTTTTATGTTTTATTATTATTATTATTAGCATGTTTTGTTAAGTCTGGGAAGGCGTTTTTGATAGTTTGGAAATCAAGCTAAACCGACTAGAGTAATCAAGCTAATATGTCTACCATTTGGGAAGAGTCAGTCAAGGAATAGATGTGAACATTTACAGCCAATTTGCTCTAGCCCTTTTTGAGTTACAGAGGATAGAAGTCATGATTTCTCGCCTACTTACAACGAATAGATATAGACTCTATTTTGCTCGAAGAAAGCGCAACATCTTCAATAATAATGACACAACCATATCGTAATAACCCTCAAGACGCCAGAGGAGGAGCAGAATCGATAGTGTTAACCCTTTCAACATCCATACGCCTTTCTTTTCTGTTTTCCGGTTCTTATTAGACGAGTTTATGCAGAATAGGAAGGGTATATGGAAATCCGACGGTTAAGGGGAGATTTCCACTTGAGGGATTTTTTTCTGGACTCCTTTCTCCCTCATGTTTAGCACCATTGCTTTTCGAATTTTAAGACGTTCGCCCAATTATTTTGACGATTTTAAGAACTTTCGACCCATTTCTGTCAATTTTAAGACCTTTCGTGCCATTTAGGTGTCGATTTTATCCTGGCGAGCGATAGCGAGCCTGTTATTTAAGAGGAACCGGCTTTCAGCCGGGATATTTTTCTACCGAAAAATGTACAAATTTATCTTGAAAGGGGCTCAAGGGGGTGTAATATTAAGCTTGATGAATATTTAGAGACCAAACTAAAAATCTCCCCTTAAGGGAGATGGTCTCTAGCCTTATGATTCCCACAGATCTTTTCTAAACTGTATATAATCATCTAATGAAGATTGAGTGAGCCAGCCATACTCAGTTTCCTTTCAGCTGACGGAAAATTGAATCCCGTAGCAGCTGATTTCTCGATAAATGATGGCAAAATATGAGCCTACTACGTCTCTACACCATATTAAGACCAAGTGTATATAATTAACACCCTATTTCAAATACACAATCTTCCAAATAACTGAGCAATCTGGATGGGAACTTTGCAATTTACCGTCAGTTGAAATGAAACAGGTTATAGTGAGAGCTGTGAAGAATTAAGAGATCAATGGACTGGACTTGATTAACCCGGGGAGCACACACGAACGGATCGGAAAAGTGTATAATATCGTGCATTTAAGGGGCTAGTACTCGCTTTTTCTGTACCCCCTTCTCCCTCATGTTTAGCTTAACGTCCATGGTTTACACCCAAACGTCAATGTCGGGATTACCCCACTATCATGCAACAACTTCTTTACTTCCATGCTGACCACCCCATTCCTTGTCACTGTTTTCACCATTCATACATCCCTCTCCCACTATTGTAGCCTCTCCCACACTTCATCCTCCATCTTTACTCATGACAATTTTTATGTTTTATTCTGGCTACATTAGATAGAAGAAGAACAAAAAAATAGGAAAAGCGGGGATTGGGCCTGATTAGATAGATAGATAGATAGATATATAGATAGATAGATAGATAGATAGACATTATACGATTGTATGTTGTTTTTAAAAAGGCCTGTGTTATTCAGAGGGTTGACTGAAATCTTGTTCATGCCTTTGTATCCTGGAGGGAAACTATAAGCTAAAGAAAGTTGTCTAAAGGTAACCAGATTGTGATTGATACTACGTCATCATGCTGGAGGGGTTAAATGCGCGCGCGCACACACACACACACACACACACACACACACTGGTAGACACATAAACAAGCACACATACAAACACACAAGAGATCTACAGAAAATGTAAACACGCACACACTAAGATAGACACCCCCCTCTCCCTCACACACACACACATACACACACAAATACTGTCTCTCGTTCTCTCCTATGAGCTTCCCCAAAAACACACACACACCCACACACACAAAAATACACACACACACACACACACCAATTTTGTATCTTGTTCTCTCCTTTGACCCTCCCCCCAACACACACACACACACACACACACACACACACACACACAAAACACACACACGCACACACACACACACACACACACACACACACACACACACACACACACACACACACACACACACACACACACACACACACACACACACACACACACACACACACACACACACACACACACACACACACACACACACATACACACACACACACACACACACCAATGTAGTCTCTCGTTCTTTCCTTTGACCCTTCCCAAAACACAATTTAAAAAAAATATATATTTCTCTCTCAGACTTTTTTTTTGTATAGAATTGACAAAGGAAATTCTGAATATTCAAAATACCCCTTTCACCTTTTAACTCAAGACCTTACGTTTCCCGACTGGTTATTTTGTTCATACTGTAACCTATTTATTCGTCAACATAAAGGTAACATAACTGCATCACCAACGTAAAGTTGTCTATGCAGTTTATTATCCACGTATTTCATACCTGTACAAATGACAATAGCAGAGTAGTGATGTGTGTGTGTGTGTGTGTGTGTGTGTGTGTGTGTGTGTGTGTGTGTGTGTGTGTGTGTGTGTGTGTGTATTTGTATGTGTGTGTGTGTCGTGAAGTTATTTATGGAGATCACGGCGACTGTAATATATCTTGTTAAGTCGTAATCCCTGCCATTTCAGACACGAGTTCTGGCCATTAAATTCAACATGTTATTACACCGAGGGAAACTACATTTTTACTATTATCATCAGCCCCGCACCAAAAGATGATTATGCGACACAGTGTCTTCAAGTCTTTCCACGACCATTAACCGTATCCAAACCGTGTGTGTGTGCCTTAAAAAAGATGTCTAATACTGTATCAGGTTTTGATCTTGTATAACCACCAACTTAATAGTTCTGAATAGAGATCCTGCAGTAGGAGAGAGTGGCCTTCTTTTTCTCTGGACGACATTTTGGTGCCTCTTTCATTAGACAGGCGGGTTTTATGTATTTCTTATTATATTGTTTATTTGTTTAATTATTTATTTAAATGTGGGGAAGAGTAAGGTTAAGGTCTATGAAAGGGGTACAGCCACAGAGTGTGAGCTGAGATTGAATGGTCAGGATATGGAGCATGTCGGCTCATTTAAGTATTTGAGCAGTGTGTTGAGTAAAGATGGGAGTATGGATGAAGAATTGCGGGAAAGGGTGCAACTGGGGAAGAGGGTTGTAGGAACGTTGAAAGCAGTAACAAGAAATAGGGTGGTCAGCATGGAAGTAAATAAGTCATTGCATGATAGTGTGGCAATCCCGACATTGACGTACGGGAGTGAAGCATGGACGTTGTTGGAGAGACATAAACCAAGAGTGAGAGGGGTGGAAATGAGCTACTTGAGAAGTGCGTACGTAGTTACATAGAGGAATATATACAGATGAATGAGGAAGTACGAGAGCGATGTGGTGTGGATGTACTGTAGATGTGCTGGAAAGTGTGAAAAGGAACAACTTGAGATGGTTTGGCAAAGTGGAATTTAAGGGAAGCGAGCGAGAGAATGACTAAGAGTGTACAAGAGTGAAGTGTAAGGGCAGAGAGGGTTATGTAGACCAAGAGAGAGGTGGAAGGATGGAGTGAAGAAGTATATGCGTGAAAGTGGTGTTGGATGGGAGGAGGGGCGTCGACTGACTGGGGATAGAGGTGCTTGGGGGTGATTCATTTGTGGCCACACCATGTCATCAGGCAATAGATAGATAGATTTATGTTATTATTTTTGTATTGGTCATGTGGATTGTACAGAATATCCACTTACCAATCTATATATCTTGTACCAGTAATCGGAAATGTGCATTATGGGTACGAAGATATTTGAATGTAAAGAGAAGATAATATCACCAATATGGCAGAGACGGCCGATCTCTGTTACTATAGGGTCTCTGTAGTTCTGCAGAGTCTTGCAGTTTATATTACTTTCCTGCTCACTCCCCCCCCCCCCCTCCCCAAGATGAACCTTACGGGGTTATGGAGTTTGCTTCAAGTTAGAAATTAACCCTTTCAAGATTCGAGAACTTAGTCTGTGCCATTATCCAGTGTGTGCTCCTGTCCCACGCTCAAGTCCCTGTATGTCAAAGCTTCTATCACACCATCACTCCATTTTCTCCTTGGGCTTCCTCTCCCCTTCAGACTTTTAGATCTTCCTTGGCACTCTGTCCACAAACACTGTATATATATATATGTATATATATATATGTACTATATACAGTATACTGTATGTAGTTAGGTACTGATGTATATATTTATTTAGAGAGAGAGAGAGAGAGAGAGAGAGAGAGAGAGAGAGAGAGAGAGAGAGAGAGAGAGAGAGAGAGAGAGAGAGAGAGAGAGAGAGATTAATTCCATACTAACATTCAGTATTTCAGGAGACGCTTATAATTTAGTGTTCATACGTCCTACACATACTGAAGAAGCTTCCCAGACTAAGTTAACATTGTGTGCTTGAGTCCCCCCTCCCTCCCCGGCACAGCTTCCTGGAACCATCTGCACCAAGGAAATTTGTGCAAGCATCTCCAGCGTTCTTTATCGCTAGATGTGTGAGAAAATGAATTCTTGGTAAGGGGATGGGTGTGTGTGGGGGGGGGAGGGGGGGGGGGTAGATTGAGTCTTCTTAGTTCTTACCATTTGTTAACCCCTTCTATACCGACGACGCCCTTTTTACTATATGTTGGCTACTATTAGAAGATTATATTCAGCTTAGGAAGGATGTCTACCAATTATAAAGCTATAGACAATCTCAAATAATCCTTTTATCTATCATATATCCTTCCTAAGCTACATAAAATCGTCTAAATCTAGCTGAAATCAAATACAAAAGACGTCACCGGTACAGAAGGGGTTAATACAGTATTATGATAGCCGGGATGTAGTATTATGATAGCCTTGTTTATACTCAGAAACGGAGTTAAGATAAAACAAAACTACTATTTAATGTCTTAAGGGGGGATCTCCACTTGAGGAATATTTTTCTTGACCCCTTTCTCCCTCATCTTTAGCTCCATTGCTTTTCTAATTTTAAGACGTTCGCCCCATTATTTTGACTATTTTAAGAACTTTGGACCCATTTCTGTCAATTTTAAGACCTTTCGTGCCATTTAGGTGTCTATTTTATCCTGGCGAGCGATAGCGAGCCTGTTATTTAAGAGGAACCGGCTTTCAGCCGGGACATTTTTCTACCGAAAAATGTACAAATTTATCTTGAAAGGGACTCAAGGGGGTGTAATTTTAAGCTTGATGGAGGTCTAGGGACCAAACTAAATACCTCCCCTTAAGTATCAAATGTTCAGAGATGGACCAGTTATATTATGGAAACATATTATTTAAGTTTGAGTACGGTATATTCATTGATATAATCCATGTAATAATTTGCTATGTTTACCCAACTATCACAATTTATTAGTGAATGAACTAAAGTTTGTTTTCCTTAGCTGACGGTAAATTGCCATGTTCCCATCTTGATTACTATACCCTGTTTCTTTTCAACTGACGGTAAATTGCAAAGTTCCTATCCAGATTTATCAGATATTTGGAAGATGTTGTAGTGAAAAATGGTGCTAATTATATAAACTCGGTGATAGTATGATGCAGAGACATAGTGGTTTAATATGTTCCCATTAGGTATCGATAAATTAGCGGCTAAGAGGTTCAATTTGCCTTCAGTTGAAAATAAACAGAGTATAGGCTATTATGAAGATTTTATAACGAAGCGTGTTGTTAATCATGACATCTTTGCCATGATTTGATGAAGACACATATTAGTTTCATATTTCCCCATTAAGGGGGAGGCAGTTGCTTTTTCTGGACCCCCTGCTCCCTCATATTTAGACCCATTAGTTTGGAGATTTTCAGATATTCGCCCCATTAGTTTGACGATATTAAGACCTTTCGTGCCATGTATTTATCAATATCAAGACCTTTCTTACAATTTATATGTCGACTAATACCTGGCAAGCGCCAACGAGCCTGGCATTTTGGAGGATAAGGCCTTGGGCCGGAACGTTATTCCATCGAAAAATTCACAAATTTATTTCGAAGGTGGATAATTTATCAAGCTTGGCGGAGGTCTTGGGAGGAAACTAAAGCAATAATAAATAATTAAATAACTACACTAATAAATAATCCCAACCCCTTAAGGGGGGGGGGGTGACCTATTTTTGTTCTGTCCTTTTCTATCTTTCTCTGGCTTGTATCCATTTGGCCCCATTCAGCCTACTGTTTAAAGACGTTTATCCCCATCCAGGTGTCAATTTTTTACTGGTGAGCGGTAGCGAGCCAGCATATTTTTATTTGTGTTTGACAGCAGGCTAAATTTGTACATTTTTCGATAGAAAAATTTCTCCGGCGAAGCCGGATTTCTTCATATAATGCTGGCTCGCTATCGCTCGCCAGGAAGAAATCGACACCTAGATGGGAATAAACGTCTTAAAATAGTTGGCTGAATGGGGTCGAATGGATACAGGCCAGAGAAAGAGAGAAAAGGACAGAAATAACAAAAATAAGGTCACCCCCCTTAAATAGCGAGCAGTCAGAATCTAAGGGATTGAATTTACCGCCAGCTGGAAAGAAACTGACTAAGGAGTGAGAGAGAGAGAGAGAGAGAGAGAGAGAGAGAGAGAGAGAGTGTGGGAGAGAGAGAGAGAGAGAGAGAGAAAGAAAGAAAGAGAGAGAGACCTATAACTATTTGCTCCCGGATTACGTTGAGGTGCTGTCATTGATATCCTAGGCCATCCCAATCTGAAAGAAATCGTCTACTAAGAGCCAGCATCAGAGGAAGAGGCGCGTCCTATAGTCTATTCGCTGTAAGTAGGCGAGCAATCATGACCTCCATCCTCTGTAACTCAAAATGGGTTAGAGCAAATTGGCTGTATATTTCCACATCTATTCCTTGACTGACTCTTCCCAAATGGTAGAAATATTAGCTCGATTACTCTAGTCGTTTTTTAGTTACAGAGGTTAGAAGTCATGATTTTTCGCCTACTTACAGCGAATAGACTATAGTGTCTTGAAAGGTTATGGGTAAGTGTGTTTTTTTCTGGACTCCCTTCTCCCTCATGTTTGGCCCCGTTAGTTTTTGAAATTCAAAGACGTTCTCCCCATTCGTTTGGCGATTTTATGATCAGTTGTGCCATATAAGGGTCGATGTTTAACTGTCGAGCGATAGCGAGCCTGCAGTTTAGGAAAAACAATTTGCTACCGAAAAATGTACAAAATAATCTTGAGAGAGGGGGTCTTAATTGGCGTATTCTATTGTATTTGTTTAAACTTGATGGAGGTTGTTGTTGATGTTGTTGTTGATGTTGTTGTTGTTGTTGTTGTTGATGTTGTTGTTGTTGTTCTTCTTCTTCTTCTTCTTGTTCTTCTTCTTGTTCTTCTTCTTCTTGTTCTTGTTCTTCTTGTTCTTCTTGTTCTTGTTCTTCTTCTTGTTCTTGTTCTTCTTGTTCTTGTTCTTCTTGTTCTTGTTCTTCTTCTTCTATTTTTTACTCATTTTGTTTTACCATGGAGGGTTTCTGTATGGAGTAAATTAAAAAAAGAAAAACAAAGCTTGATTTTGTTTCCTACATTCAAATAGTTAGTGTAATTACCCCAATGTTCACATTTTTACAGAGATAACGCTCATAATTGACTTTAGCTTTAAAGTGAATCCAGTTAAGGGAGCCCACCTCGCTTGTATTCACTTTCTCTCCCTCTCTCTTTGGCTTGTATCCATTCGGCTCCATTCACCCTACTGTTTTAAGACGTTTACCCCCATCCAGGTGTCAATATTTTCCTGGTGAGCGGTAGCGTGCCAGCATATCTTTCTGCCTCACACATCAGGGGTATCAGGAAAACCCTCTTTATATAACATACACATCAACTTCACGACATTGCCCTACATTGCTATCCTCTATCCATAAAACACTACTCTTCCCACTACATATCATACATGTAACACCATACACCTTACCCAATAAATATGGCAGTACAATTGTTAAGAGCAAACCTGGTGGTCCCTCGGATATCCACCCCCGGCAGGGTTGGGTCATTGACACAGGGCCCTCCCGGTCGTCATCATGCGACTGTGTCAAGAGCATTGCAACGTCCCAAAGCTGCTCGTCGGTGCAGCTTTTTCTTTAGCAATATAAGGGGACTTCACTCTAACATCAATTCTGTACACCAATTTCTTCAAGCAGAATCCCCTACTCTCCTTTTTTTGACAGAGACTCAAGTAACATCCACATCTGACACGTCTAGATTTAATTTTCCAGGTTATCAACTGCTCCAAAATTTCAGACCTAAAGGAGGTGTATGTTGCTTCGCAAAATCTGAAAGTGCCCTGGAGGAGGTTACTAGTTTCAATTGTCCCTATTTTGATTATTCTATATACAAATTAATTTCTGCTGGTAAATTTAAATACATATGTTGCATCTACCGTTCCCCAAATACTCCTCCAGAGCAAAGTCTTTTTGATTCTCTGTCCTCACAACTCAGTGTCATCAACTTAAATGCTTCTTCTGAAATCACTGTGTTGGGTGATTTTAATGTCCATAATGTTGAATGGCTCACTCATTCAGCCAGGACTGATGATGCTGGTCTTGAATGTGAGCTATTTGCAGACTCATTTAATCTCACTCAACTAGTCAACCAACCCACCCGTGTACCAGATAATCCTAATCATAATTCCCACCTACTGGACTTATTTTTAACAACCAATTCAGAAAATTATGATGTTACAGTGAGGTCCCCGCTTGGATCTTCTGATCACTGTCTGTTACAGGCCACCTGTCTATCACCTACCACACCTTCCCACTCTGAACCTGTTTTGGTGACTAAATGGCATTACGATAGGGCAGACTGGGAGGGTCTTCAAGGTTTCTTTATTGATATTCCCTGGACCTCTTTCTTTTCTAATGATGCACACTCCACCTTGAGCCACATACAAGATTTTGTAAAAATTGGAATGGAAACTTTTATTCCTCATCAAAAGTACAATAAAAGATCTAATTCACCTAAATGGTTTGACCATAATTGTGCTAGAGTAACTGAACAAAAAGCAATAGCCTACAATGCATACACAAGATCAAAAACTCATGAAGCCTTTAATTACTTTAGAAACATCAGAAATCATGCCAAAACTGTATTAAACCTAACTAAATCAAACTTTCTCCACAAGCAGGCAAATAAACTTCTAAATAATCCAAATGATAACAAAATATTTTGGTCTACTCTTAACTCATTTAAATCCAACTTCACTACTGCTTCATCCATTCCACCATTAAAATCTCCGACTGGCAATCTTGTAAGTGACCCACGAGGTAAAGCTAACCTTCTTGCGGATATTTTCTCCACCAACTCAACCTTAGATGAAATAAATCAAGATGTCCCTGTACTTAATTTTAATTCGCCTGAAATTCCCTCACTTAAGATCCACACCAGACATGTCAAAACTATTTTGCAGAATCTCTCAGTAGATAAGGCTCCTGGTCCAGATGAAATTCCTCCAATAGTACTTAAGAATTGCTCCTTGGTGCTCGCTCCTGTATTGGCAACATTTGTCCGTCTGTGTACTCATACCTCATGCTTCCCAGTACCCTGGAAAGAAGCAAACATCCATCCAGTTCCTAAAAAAGGTGCCTCTTCAGATCCATCAAACTACAGACCAATAGCTATAACTTCCACTCTTGGTAAAGTCTTTGAAATTATATTAAATAATCACATAATTTAGCATCTTGAGAATAATAAATTAATCAGTGATAGGCAATATGGTTTTAGACGATGTCGATCAACTGCAGACATGCTTTGCCTTCTTACGCATCAAATCAACCAAGCTACAGACCAACATGGTGAAACACATACAATAGCACTGGATATATCAAAGGCATTTGATAGAGTCTGGCATCAATCCTTATTGTCGAAGATGTCACACTACGGCCTTGCATCATTAGTTCCACTAATTTCTTCTTATCTTCATAACAGAAAAATATGTGTAATGGTAGATGGCCTTTATTCTCAATTTCACTCAATAAATGCTGGTGTTCCCCAGGGATCAGTTTTGGCCCCAATTCTGTTCCTCATTCATATCAATGATCTCATATCTACCACTCATAATCCAATACATTCCTACGCAGATGACTCAACACTCCACAGTTCCTTCACATTTACCAATTCTTTCACCCAACCCGATCTTATAAATTCAAAAATAAACACTGCAATTTCTCTGAACCAGTACCTTTCTAGAATTAATGGATGGGGACAAAAAAATCTAGTTTCCTTTAATGCACAGAAAACCAAATACATTCAATTTTCTAACCGACAGAATCTCACTGACTCCCATATATTTTTTAATGATGTAAATATTCCCACTTCCCCTAGTATTGACATTCTCGGTGTAACATTAACTACTAACTTGAGCTGGACACATTATGTTAGAAGCATTGCTAAGAATGCCTCTAAAAAACTGGGACTCCTGTACAGAGTTCGAGAATTCTTCACTGACGAGCAGTTGGCCGTGATATATAAAAGTCATGTGCGTTCTCAGATGGATTACTGTTCACCTCTGTGGGGTGGAAGTGGAGTGGTTGCATTGAGGCAGTTGGACAAAATTCAAAATAAAGCTATTAGATTAATCAATAACCCTGCAATCACACAGGACCTTCCTACATTATCCATACGAAGAAACGTTGCATCCCTTGCATTATTCTACAGATATTTTCACAGCAATTGTTCCGAGGAACTTGCTTCAATTGTGCCGCCTCTCCACATCTTTCCCCATAGAACTAGGGCAGCTGAGAGCGCCCATGAATTTACACTTTCTCCTCCACAATGCAGAACTTCTGCTTATCAGAATTCATTTATCCCCAGAGCTACTACTCTTTGGAATTCAGTTCCCTCGAATTGCTTTCCACAAACTTACAATCTACAAATGTTTAAATCCAGTTGTTACAAACATTTTATGAATGGAGGATGCCTTTAGGCACATGGACCTTTTTGTTTTATCTGTGTTTTTCCTTCCTCCGTTCATTGTCTCTTAAAAAAACAAAAAAAAAAAAAAAAAAAAAATATATATATATATATGTATATTTGTTTTGACAGCAAGCTAATTTTGTAAATTTTTCGATAGAAAAATTACTCCGGCGAAGCCGGGTTTCTCCATACAATGCTGGTTCGCTATCGCTCGCCAGGAAGATATCGACACATGGATGGGGATAAACGTCTTAAAACAGTTGGCTGAATGGGGCCGAATGGATACAAGCCAGGGAAAGAGAGAAAAGGAGAGAAAGGTAAACAAAACAAAAAAACGGTGACCCCCCCTTAACGCTGCTTTTAAACTTTAGCATAAATAACGACTGTATGCGGGTGGGAGGCTGACCTAATTAACCCAGCTATTATATTTCACAGGGGGAACAAATACTTAATAACCCCTTCACCGCCAATACGTTATTGTCATCATATTCTGGTTACCATTAGACGATTTTCTTTAATTTGTAGTCTACCTATGCGACTCAAATGGGTAAATATGATTTCGATAAACCCTCTTAGTAACATAGGTCCTCACTGCATAAACCTATCTAATTTGAGCCAGAATTAAAGGTATGAAGGCGTCATGGTGTTGAAGGGGTTAACACTTACTTCAACTGATTCACCCCACTAGTTTAGAGATTATATAAAGTTTCGCCCCATTCTGATGTTGATTTTTCCGTGGTGAGAAATAGCGAACCAACAAGTTTGGAGAAACCGGCCTTTGACATTTGCTATTGAAAAATGTACAAATTTATCTTAAATGAAACTTGAGAGGGGTTCTGAGAAGATTTTAGAGGATTTAATCAAGCTGAGGAAGGCACTCTTGGAATCAAGCGGTAAAATATATATATCAATTAGCTCTTTGACTCCAACAATACCCTCTGTAATCTTAAGGGGGGTGGCCTGTTTTTGTTCTGTCCTTTTCTATCTTTCTCTGGCTTGTATCCATTTGGCCCCATTCAGCCTACTGTTTTAAGACGTTTATCCCCATCCAGGTGTCAATTTTTTACTGGTGAGCGGTAGCGAGCCAGCATATTTTTTATTTTTGTTTGACAGTAGGCTAAATTTGTAAATTTTTCGATAGAAAAATTTCTCCGGCGAAGCCGGATCTCTTCATATAATGATGGCTCGCTATCGCTCGCCAGGAAGAAATCGACACCTAGATGGGGATAAACGTCTTAAAATAGTTGGCTGAATGGGGCCGAATGGTTACAAGCCAGAGAAAGAGAGAAAAGGACAGAAATAAAAAAAAGCAGGTCACCCCCCTTAACCCGTACAGTACCAGAGACGTCTCTTTTATATCATTTCAGCCACATTAAGACGAAGCTTAGAATAGATAATAAGGTAGCTAAAAGGATTAATTGAGTTAGTCTGTAGCCTTTTAATTGATAAACGTCCTTCCTAAGCTGAATACAATCGTTTAATACTTGCCAGCGGTTAATGAAAAGGATGTGACCGGTACTGAACGGGTTAATGAAACCGTCAAACAGTAGTCACAATGAAATAAAGGCATGCCTTCGTGGTATAATGAAATAATTCACATTGTCCACGACCTAGTTATTGGAGACATATATGATACACTTTGAATGTGTTTATATTTGTAAGTTCAGTTAATTTCGTGATATATATATATATATACATTATATATATTACATGATTCACTTTTTAAAATACATTGACGATAGACAGCTTCTCCGTGACTGATCGTGACATAACTGAGGGAGTGTGATATTATACTGTAACAGCCTATCCTTGGGGTTATACACACACACACACACACACACACACACACACACACACACACACACACACACTGTCTTTCCTTCTCTCTCTCTCTCTCTCTCTCTCTCTCTCTCTCTCTCTCTCTCTCTCTCTCTCTCTCTCTCTCTCTCTCTCTCTCTCTCTCTCTCTCTCTCTCTCTCAACCTAGATGTCGCAAAGAGTTTCTTCACCTACAGTGTGGCGACAGAGACAGAGTGGAATAAACTACCAGCGAGAGTGGTGGAGAGCGACACAATAAACGCTTTCAAGGGAAGGCTTGACCTCTATCTGCAGAGGGTGATATGAAAAAAAAAAAAAAAAAAAAAAAAAAAATGTATGTATGTATGTGTATGTGTGTGCACTGTACAGTATGTATATATATGTATATATATACTGTATATATATGTATGTATGTATGTATGTGTATACTGTATATATATGTATGTATGTGTATATGTGTATATATGTGTGTGTATATATATATAGTTTGTAAGGCCAGACTGCCTAGTAAGGACCTTGAGGTCTGTGTGGTCTGTGTATCTATGTAGCTCTATGTAGCTCTCTCTCTCTCTCTCTCTCTCTCTCAGCGAGGACCGAGGACAGCCATGAACATAAATGTAGATCCGACAAGAACCAAAAATATTATTAAAGAGCGTTCCGTGAGTTCTAAAATAACAAATTTAAAGGTTTTCTATGCAAACGCTCGTAGCATACGCAATAAATTTTCAGATTTAGAGGAGCTAGTGTTTACAGAAAATTATGATGTGATTGGCATAACAGAATCTTGGCTCAATACAGAAGATAGAGACTTTTTAGCAGAGTATTCACTTCCCGGTTATGTAATGTTTGAGAAAAGCCGAATAAATCGAAATGGAGGTGGCGTTTTACTTTATATCAAAGAAAGTCTTAACCCTACCCTCTTGTCAAAACCTCAAATTGTGAACGTCGACGCATCTTTTGTGCTAATAAAGAATAATAAAGGTACAAAAATAATACTTGCATTAATATACAGACCTCCAGCTCAATCAGTGCAAACTGACCGAGAAATTTACGAACAAATTGCAGATGTAAGTAACTCACAAGATACCGTAATTTTTGGTGACTTTAATTTACCTGTGACCAAGTGGGGCGATACTCTTACTTCACACTCCGGACATGACTTGTATACGAACTTGCAAGAGAGTTCGCTTTATCAATTTGTTGGAACGCCGACCCGTGGTAATAACGTTCTTGACATTGTACTTGCAACAAAAGAAGAATTAATAGAGAATTTGAATGTTGGTGATGAATTCAGTAACAGCGACCATCGTACGATAACTTTCACTTTAAAGTTTACTAGTAACGAACCAAATAGTAGCATCGAAAAAGTCCCTAATTTCAAGAAAGCAAACTTCCATAAACTTAGAGCTATGTTTAAAGAAACTGACTGGAGCTTTTTAATTCACAATAACGACATAAATACATCTTGGAAGTTATTCGAAGCCACTTACCTAAAAGCAGTGCAAGACTGCATACCATCAAAAACTCGGCGTCCAGGCCATAATAATAAGCCCAAATGGTGGAATAAAGATATTTCAAACTGCCTGCTTGCTAAAAAATTTGCTAATGATAGATTAAAATCCTCACAAAATGACGAAGAACGGCTGAAATTTGTAGAGCTACGACGCAAAGCCAAAAAGTTAATTAAGCAAAGTAAAAAGACCTTAGAGTTACATATTGCGAATCAAAGTAAAACAAACCCGAAAGAATTCTATAGTTATATCAGAAAGAAAAAAGTTGTTACTTCAACTGTTGGACCGTTAGTCGATGAAAATGGAGAATACACCAAAGACGAAGAACAAATGAGTAATGCCCTCAATACCTTCTTTGCATCAGTTTTTACAACAGAAGACCTCAGTGATATCCCTACACCATCGCCGATTCAGATTGATAATTCAGATGTTCTAAGCAATATCACCGTTACAGAGAGAGAAGTATTGAATTGTTTAGATAAACTCAAGGTAAATAAAACGCCAGGACCTGATACAATCTCGCCTAGAGTTCTAAAGGAAGCTAAGGATGAGCTCTCTAAACCACTGACATTACTATTCAATAAATCCTTGCAGTCTGGAACTATGCCCGATCAGTGGAAGCTAGCCAACGTAACACCGATATTCAAAAAAAGGCAGCAAATCCCTACCCAGTAACTATCGTCCAATTAGCTTAACCTCAGTTGTATGTAAAATGCTAGAAACGGTCATACGAGACAGACTCGTAAATCACTTAGAGGAAAATAACATACTTAAAGATACTCAACACGGCTTTCGTAAAAAACGTTCCTGTTTAACAAACCTCTTAGACTTCTTCCACGATATCCTCAACCTCTACGATGAGAGTAAAGCTGTAGATATTATATACCTTGATTTTCAAAAGGCCTTTGACAAAGTTCCCCACAAACGTTTACTGCTAAAACTAAAAGCGCATGGAATACAAGACGGTGTGTTGAAATGGATAGAAAATTGGCTCAGCGACAGAAAGCAAAGAGTAGTCATAAACGGTAAGGCATCAAAATGGACCAATGCAAGTAGCGGGGTACCCCAGGGATCGGTACTAGGACCAATTCTCTTTCTAATTTACATCAACGACATAGATGAGGGTCTCACCTGTACAATCTCAAAATTTGCTGACGATACAAAAATTGCAAATAGCGTACTCTCAAAAGAACAAGTTGACGATATGCAACACAATCTAGATAAATTGTCATGTTGGGCCCAAATTTGGCAAATGAGTTTCAATGCGGATAAATGTAAAGTACTACATATCGGATACCTAAATGAGAAAGCAAACTATTCGATGAATGGCACTCAGCTTAAGAATGTAAACAGAGAAACCGATCTGGGAGTAACAATATCGAGTAACCTAAAACCGAGTCAACAATGTTCAGAAGTTGTTAAGAAGGCAAACAAAATAATTGGCTTTATAGGCAGGTCATTTGAGCATAAATCCAAAGAAGTTATCCTAACCCTTTACAATTCATTAGTCCGCCCTCTTCTGGAATACTGCGTTCAATCCTGGTGCCCTTATTACCAAAAAGATATAAACAAGCTAGAACGAGTTCAACGTAGAGTTACCAAAATGATACCTAGCCTAAAGAACAAACCATACGAAGAGCGTCTTAGAGAATTAAATCTATTTCCTTTAACCCAGCGCAGATTAAGAGGTGACTTAATTCAAGTGTTCAAAATCATCAAAGGCATCGACAATATGAACTGTAGTAAGTACTTCACTATCGACCAATCTAATTACACGCGGGGAAACGGTTGCAAAATTATTGGTAAATCTTTTAACTCACACGAATCTAAGAATTTCTTCTTCAATCGAGTTGTCAACTTGTGGAATGGGCTTCCCCGAAACGTTATAGACTGCATCACCGTTGATTCATTTAAACTCCGCCTAGACAAATATCTCGCATCAAACCCGCGACTGACTGCGTTTGTAAATGAATAACTTTATTTTATCCTCCCCTCAGTTACTAACCCATCTGTCCCCTACTAACTTCCTAATCCTGCCACGGACATTAGTTCCAGGGCAGTATTTCCCTTTCCAATGTTCCCTTACCCACTCTAAACCACTGTTTGGACACTTGATCCTCAGTGTTTTGGAGGACAAGCAACCTAGAAGGGTCACTAGATCTGTTGTTGCTTGATTTCCTTTGTACTCCTTTGTACTCCTTTGTACTCTCTCTCTCTCTCTCTCTCTCTCTCTCTCTCTCTCTCTCTCTCTCTCTCTCTCTCTCTCTCTCTCTCCATCAAAAGGCCCGTACACAATAGAGGGGGCCTAGTGCCTGTATGCAACAAAACACACAAAGGACAAACGGGTGAACTAAGCTGCCACTAATGACCTAAACAACGAGCCCTGTTTACCAATCAAGTACCGGTGACGTCCTTTACATCATATTTTTGGAACATTTTAGATGATTTTTATTCAGCTTAAGAAGCATGTGTTATAGCTAAAAGAGTTATTTGAGATAATTAGTAGCCTTTTAATGGTTAGAGGCTCTTTCCTATGCTTAAGAGAATCCCCTGATAGTTACCAGAATATGTTTAATAGGACGTCACCGGTACTGCAGGGATTATGGAGATTTATTTATGTATGTATTTATTTTAAAAGTGGGGATTGGGCCTGAGTATATACATACATACATAGATACATGTATTTATTTATTTATTTTTGCATGGAGTCCCTTCTCCCATACATACTGTCTCATTTAAGGGGAGATGGTTCACTTTTTGGTCGATTTATTAATTTATTTATTATCTTTCTAGTTTCTTCACTATACCTCCATCAAGCTTAAAATGACGTCCCCTAGACCCCCTGTCAAGATAAATGTGCACATTTTTCCATAATAAAATGTCCTGGCCGAAGGCCGGTTCGGTCTATTCGGTGGGAAAATGATCGCTCGCCAAGAAAAAATCGACACCTAAATGGCACGAAAGGTCTTAACAAAATGGGGTGAATTGTATTAAAATTGCAACACTAATTGGCCGAACGTCTCAAAATCACAAAGCTAATGGGACTAAACATGAGGGAGAAGGGGGACCAGAAAAATGACTCATCTCCCCTTAATAGATTTGTTTTTCCAAAGAAAGATTATGAGTTTCAGAGGTTTATTTCCGATAGACTTTACCCCTTTATCTCCCAGAGGACTTTCCAAACATGAGTCAAATCATCTAGTGGTAGCCAGAATAAAGTGAAAAGGCGGTTAAGGGGGGGGGGGGGGGCTTATTTATTTGCTCATTTGTCTATCTATTTATTATTTTTCTAGTTTCCTCCCTAGACCTCCATCAAGCTAAAGAAAACACACGCCCAAGACCCACCTTCAAGATAAATGTGTAAAAAATAGAAAAATTCGGCCGGTTTCTCTTAAATTACAGGCTCGCTATCGCTCGCCAGGAAATATTCAACACCTAAATGACACGAAAAACCTTAATATTGACAAAGAAGTGGGTCGAAAGGTCTTAAAATCGCCAAACTAATGGGTCAAACGTCTTATAGTCTGAAAACTAATGGGGCTAAACATGTGGAAGAAGGGGGACCAGGATAACGACCCATCTCCCCTTAACCCCTTCTATACCGGTGATTTATTTGATATTTGTTTCTAGCTCTATTAAGACAATGATGTGCATTTATAGAGGGATCTGTGGTAGCAAAAAGGATTAAGGGGACCAACCGGTTATTTTGGCTTAAAAGGCTCGAAATCCTGAAAATACCATTAGGTGTTTACTCAATATCCCTTCATAAGACAGTGAAATGTTTTTATTGAAAACCCATTGGAATTTTTTTTTTTTATTTTATGTTTTCCAACCTGTTCCTGTATTTCTAAAAACGTTATATAGCGAACTTTGAAATTGACATGCTCAGTAAGTACTGGTCGTACGAGGATCGTACATATACTGTATACCCTACATGGAAAGAGCGTAAAATACTCTACAATCTCCCATACGCTTTATCTTCTACTTTGCCGTGTTCCTGCGTAAAATATTGTACAAAAAAAAAAAAAAAAAAAAAAAAAAAAAATGCACCTAATTACCTTAGACTTTCACATATTGTTCTCAAAACCTGTTTTTTCACCCTTTGGGATCTTATATCTAAGGTAATATTGGACCTATAGGAACACTGTATATACCATTGGAAAGGGAATTAAAGACACTACATTATTTATAAAGCTAATTTACTCTAGCCAACGTTGTTTGTTTGCAGCATGTTGTCACAGCCGTAAAATTATACTAAATAATTTCACCTTAATTGATAATCACCTAAATTCAAAAATACACAAAATATATATTTTTTTTTTATTGAAACTACAGACACAACTTTTGTGAGTCGTTTGATCTCATACAGCAGGTGCTATAGGGATTTATGTACGAGTTATATGCGTCTTAGTAGTGCTATAGTTTTCAACCTTTTTTGACCTAAATTGAAAGAAAAAAGAAAAATGACAGGAGGCCCATTTTAAGCTGAACAACATCGTATCTTTATAGCCAGGCTAAAGTTAAAAGGACGTCGCCGGTACCGAAGGGGTCAACAGAAGCTCACAGACAAGACTCTTTAAAAGGGGGAGGTAGTAGCTTTATTTGGACTCCCTTCTCCTTCATGTTTAGCATATTAATGTTGATATTTTAAGACGTTCGTTCCGTTAGTTTGGCGATTATGAAACCTTTCGCCCCTTTTATTTTTCAATATTAAGACCTTTCGTGCCATTTAGGTGTCGGTTTTTTCCTGGCGAGCGATAGCAAGCCTGTAATTTTAGATGCAATCGGCCTTCGGCAGGGAAATTTTTCTACCGAAAAATTTACAAATTGGTCTTCAGAAGGGGTCTAGGGGTGTTTTTCTGTTAAGCTTGA
This sequence comes from Paralithodes platypus, assembly GCA_032716605.1. Classification (NCBI taxonomy): domain Eukaryota; kingdom Metazoa; phylum Arthropoda; class Malacostraca; order Decapoda; family Lithodidae; genus Paralithodes; species Paralithodes platypus. The sequence goes on along the minus strand of CM064483.1, from coordinate 59,069,670 downwards.
TGAAGATCTGGCGGAATATATATACAGTATATATATATAAATATATACTGTATATATATATATATATATATATATATATATATATATATATATACCAAAAAACAAGCACTACCCCCTTAATGATAGCTCAAAATATCGCTCGCTTGTTTTTTGGTGTCTAATACTGTACACTTATTTTTTAGCTCATAATATCGCTCGCTTGTTTTTTTGTCAAAATATCCAACTAATCTCATTATTACCGACTTTTAATTAATTTCCAAAGTTGTAAACGAGATTATTATTACGGTAGTCTCAAAATATAATTAGCTTGGTAATCGCGTGTGAAATGTTTTCTAGCTCGCTAATTAATGAAAGAGTCATTATGTTTGGCCTTTGATGAACGCTGCTTGGGCCGAGGGGGAATTTTGATCCTTAAGGGGGGTCACCTGCCTTTTTTCTCTCCCTTTCTCTCTTTCTCTGGCTTGTATCCATTCTGCCCCATTCAGCCTACTGTTTTAAGATGTCCCCCCCATCCAGGTGTCAATATTTTCCTGGCGAGCGGAAGCGAGCCAGCATACATATATTTTATGTTTACAACAAGCTAAATTTGTACATTTTTCGATAGAAAAATGTCTCCGGCGAAGCCTGATTTCTCCATAAAATGCTGGCTCCCTATCGCTCGCCAGGAAGAAATCTACACCTGAATGGGGATAAATGTCTTAAAACAGTTGGCTGAATGGGGCCGAATGGATACAAGCCAGAGAAAAGGAGAGAAAGGGTAAACAAGCAGGTGACCCCCCTTAAGGGAGCCCAGACGGTGTTGTGCAGCATAATTTACTGGTTCGGCTCAATGGTTTAAGGAGGGGGTTTAGTTTGCTCTCTAAACCTCTATTACACTTTTAAAAAACACCCACAAGACCCCCCTTCGATATAACTGTGTACATTTTTCGGTAGTAAAATGTCCCGGCCGAAGGCCGATTCATCTTCAAATAGAGGCTCGCTGTTGCTCGCCAGGAAAAAAATTGACACCTAAATAGCACGAAAGGTCTTAATATTGGCAAAGGAATGGGGCAAAAGGTCTGAAAATCGCCAAACTAATGGGGCGAATGTCTTGAAATCTCATAACTAATAGGGCTAAACATGAGGGAGGAGGAGGACTCGAAAAGAACAACTGCCTCCCCTTAACTATCCTCTGTTATTTGCTACAATAAATTTAATAGTGTCTCATCTTACCAAAAGGGTTAATCGAGATAGCTTGCAGTGACACCTTGGATTCAGACAGGTCCTTCCTAAGCTATGTACAGTCTTCCAATGATAGTCAAAATACATAAAAAAAAAAAAAAAAAAACACACACACACACACACACACATCGCAATGAAAGGATAGCTTGTACCCCTTTATGTGTTTAACCCCTTCTGTACCGGTGATGTACTTTTCATTATATTCTGGAAACCATTAGACGATTTTGTTCAGCTTAGAATTAACATATACCCATTAAAAGGCTACAGACTATCTCAACTAATCCTTTCAGCGACCGTGCATCTCTCCTAAGCTTCACAAAATCGTCTAAATGTAGCTGAAATCAAATGGAAAAGACGTCGCCGGTACAGAAGGGGTTAACCCATTCAGTACCGGTGATGATATGCTCTTTACTATACTCTGGCTACTATTAGATATTATACTCTGGTTACTATTAGATATTTTACTCTGGTTACTATTAGATATTATACTCTGGTTACTATTAGATATTATACTCTGGTTACTATTAGATATTATACTCTGGTTACTATTAGATATTATACTCTGGTTACTATTAGATATTATACTCTGGTTACTATTAGATATTATACTCTGGTTACTATTAGATAATACTCTGGTTACTAAGATATACTCTGGTTACTATTAGATATTTTACTCTGGTTACTATTAGATATTATACTCTGGTTACTATTAGATATTATACTCTGGTTACTATTAGATATTATAATTCAGCGACTCTCTTCCCCCTCAAGACAACTTCCGTGTCGTGAGGAACAACGTTTGCCCCAAGACCAGGAAACACATACCGATTACCGAGTGTCAAAACCGTTTCCAGATACTCGCAGACTCAGATGACGAAGAGGAAATAGAAGAAGTCCGGCTCGTGGGAGACTCGATGATACGTGGTCAGCTCACAGAGTTTTGCGCCAGGGCACCTAAGACCAGGAAGCGTTTTTGTATCCCTGGTGGTGGTGTGGATGACGTAGTTGCAGCAGTTGACGAAGTATCAAAGCTGGCCCCTGCTAATACAATGTACGTCATCCACGTTGGATCCAACGATTGTACAGCGAACCCGGTCGGAAGATTTGCTTTTAAAGTACCAGCAGCTGATCAAGTCGTTTAAGGAGAAGTCATCAAGGATCATCGTCTCAGGAATCGTCCCCCGGCTCGGTGTAGAGAGCCGATTTTACAACATAGCCACCAGCACAAATCGTTGTCTAGCAAACCTCTGCAGGAAGGAGAACGTGGGATTCGTCGACACCTGGGACAATTTCTACTACGATGACTATTTGTTTTCGGACGATGGAGTTCATCTGAACCAGGTGGGAGCAGCGCGTTTTGGGCGTCTTCTCAACGATGCGGTGAAGGATTTTCGGAGAAGAAATCGACTCGGCACAGGACAACCAGGAAGGAGGACCGAAGACAGCGAGGACGGCAATCTACAAAGGAATTAAATACTAATCCGTCAAGAACCGCGAATTTGGATAAAGCTCCACCAACACGACCCAAATTCAAAACCGTCAGGGATAACGACCGAGGACCGAGGACAACCATGAATGTAAATGTAGATCCGACCAGAACCAAAAATTCGATGAAAGAACGATCTGCGAGTTCTAAAACCGCAACTTTATAGGTTTTCTATGCAAACGCTCGTAGCATACGCAATAAATTTTCAGATTTAGAGGAACTAGTGTTTACAGAAAATTATGATGTGATTGGCATAACAGAATCTTGGCTCAATACACAAGATAGAGACTTTTTAGCAGAGTATTCACTTCCCGGTTATGTAATGTTTGAGAACAGCATAAATAAAAATGGAGGTGGCGTTTTATTTTATATCAAAGAAAGTCTTAACCCGACCCTCGTGTCAAAACCTCAAATTGTGAACGTCGACACATCTTTTGTGCTAATAAAGAATAATAAAGGTACAAAAATAATACTTGCGTTAATATACAGACCTCCAGCTCAATCAGTGCAAACTGACCGAGAAATTTACGAACAAATTGCAGATGTAAGTAACTCACAAGATACCGTAATTTTTGGCGACTTTAATTTACCTGTGACCAAGTGGGGCGATACTCTTACTTCACACTCCGGACATGACTTGTATACGAACTTGCAAGAGAGTTCGCTTTATCAATTTGTTCGAATGCCGACCCGTGGTAATAACGTTCTTGACATTGTACTTGCAACAAAAGAAGAATTGATAGAGAATTTGAATGTTGGTGATGAATTCAGTAACAGCGACCATCGTACGATAACTTTCACTTTAAAGTTTACTAGTAACGAACCAAATTGTAGCATCGAAAAAGTCCCTAATTTCAAGAAAGCAAACTTCCATAAACTTAGAGCTATGTTTAAAGAAACTGACTGGAGCTTTTTAATTAACAATAATGACATAAATACATCTTGGAAGTTATTCGAAACCACTTACCTAAAAGCAGTGCAAGACTGCATACCATCGAAAATACGGCGTCCAGGCCATAATAATAAGCCCAAATGGTGGAATAAAGATATTTCAAACTGCCTGCTTGCTAAAAAATTTGCTAATGATAGATTAAAATCCTCACAAAATGACGAAGAACGGGTGAAATTTGTAGAGCTACGACGCAAAGCCAAAAAGTTAATTAAGCAAAGTAAAAAGACCTTAGAGTTACATATTGCGAATCAAAGTAAAACAAACCCGAAAGAATTCTATAGTTATATCAGAAAGAAAAAAGTAGTTACTTCAACTGTTGGACCGTTAGTCGATGAAAAAGGAGAATACACCAAAGACGAAGTACAAATGAGTAATGCCCTCAATACCTTCTTTGCATCAGTTTTTACAACAGAAGACCTCAGTGATATCCCTACACCATCGCCGATTCAGATTGATAATTCAGATGTTCTAAGCAATATCACCGTTACAGAGAGAGAAGTATTGAATTGTTTAGATAAACTCAAGGTAAATAAAACGCCAGGACCTGATACAATCTCGCCTAGAGTTCTAAAGGAAGCTAAGAATGAGCTCTCCAAACCACTGACATTACTATTCAATAAATCCTTGCAGTCTGGAACTATGCCTGATCAGTGGAAGCTAGCCAACGTAACACCGATATTCAAAAAAGGCAGCAAATCCCTACCCAGTAACTATCGTCCAATTAGCTTAACCTCAGTTGTATGTAAAATGCTAGAAACAGTCATACGAGACAGACTCGTAAATCACTTAGAGGAAAATAACATACTTAAAGATACTCAACACGGCTTTCGTAAAAAACGTTCCTGTTTAACAAACCTCTTAGACTTCTTCCACGATATCCTCAACCTCTACGATGAGAGTAAAGCTGTAGATATTATATACCTTGATTTTCAAAAGGCCTTTGACAAAGTTCCCCATAAACGTTTACTGCTAAAACTAAAAGCGCATGGAATACAAGACGGTGTGTTGAAATGGATAGAAAATTGGCTCAGCAACAGAAAGCAAAGGGTAGTCATAAACGGTAAGGCATCTAAATGGACCAATGTAAGTAGCGGGGTACCCCAGGGATCGGTACTAGGACCAATTCTCTTTCTAATTTACATCAACGACATAGATGAGGGTCTCACCTGCACAATCTCAAAATTTGCTGACGATACAAAAATTGCAAATAGCGTACTCTCAAAAGAACAAGTTGACGATATGCAACACAATCTAGATAAATTGTCATGTTGGGCCCAAATTTGGCAAATGAGTTTCAATGCGGATAAATGTAAAGTACTACATGTCGGATACCTAAATGAGAAAGCAAACTATTCGATGAATGGCACTCAGCTTAAGAATGTAAACAGAGAAACTGATCTGGGAGTAACAATATCGAGTAACCTAAAACCGAGTCAACAATGTTCAGAAGTTGTTAAGAAGGCAAACAAAATAATTGGCTTTATAGGCAGGTCATTTGAGCATAAATCCAAAGAAGTTATCCTAACCCTTTACAATTCCTTAGTCCGCCCTCTTCTGGAATACTGCGTTCAATCCTGGTGCCCTTATTACCAAAAAGATATAAACAAGCTAGAACGAGTTCAACGTAGAGTTACCAAAATGATACCTAGCCTAAAGAACAAAACCATACGAAGAGCGTCTTAGAGAATTAAATCTATTTCCTTTAACCCAGCGCAGATTAAGAGGCGACTTACTTCAAGTGTTCAAAATCATCAAAGGCATCGACAATATGAACTGTAGTAAGTACTTCACTATCGATCAATCTAATTACACGCGGGGAAACGGTTGCAAAATTATTGGTAAATCTTTTAACTCGCACGAATCTAAGAATTTCTTCTTCAATCGAGTTGTCAGCTTGTGGAATGGGCTTCCCCGAGACGTTATAGACTGCAGCACCGTTGATTCATTTAAATTCCGCCTAGACAAATATCTTGCATCAAACCCGCGACTGACTGCGTTTGTAAATGAATAACTTTATCCTCCCCTCAGTTACTAACCCATATGTCCCCTACTAACTTCCTAGTCCTGCCACGTTAGTGGCAGGGCAGTAGTTCCCTTTCCAATGTTCCCTTACCCACTCTAAACCACTGTTTGGACACTTGATCCTCAGTGTTTTGGAGGACAAGCAACCTAGAAGGGTCACTAGACCTGTTGTTGCTTGATTTCCTTTGTACTCCTTTGTACTTCAAGAAAGGCCTACAGCAATTAAAAGGCTGCGAACTATCTCACTTAAGGGGGGTGACCTGCTTTTTGTTACTTCTGTTCTTTTCTCTCTTTCTCTGGCTTGTATCCATTCTGCCCCATTCAGCCAACTATTATAAGACGTTTATCCCCATCTAGGTGTCGATTTCTTCCTGGCGAGCGATAGCGAGCCAGCATTATATGAAGAAATCCGGCTTCGCCGGAGAAATTTTTCTATCGAAAAATGTACAAATTTAGCCTGCTGTCAAACAAAAATAAAAAATATGCTGTCTCGCTACCGCTCACCAGTAAAAAATTGGCACCTGGATGTGGATAAACGTCTTAAAACAGTAGGCTAAATGGGGCCAAATGGATACAAGCCAGAGAAAGATAGAAAAGGACAGAACCAAAACAGGTGACCCCCCTTAACTGCTTTTACTACCTCAGATCTTTCTTAAACTGCACAATATCGTCTAAATATAGCGATAATATAATTTTAATAACGTCGCCGGTACAGATGGGGTTAAAAATACTTCGTAAGCGACGTTGAAATGACTAAATCGTACTAAAGCCTGTATCACACGAGAGCTTTTACAGTCAACATTCGGTGATCAACATTTGGCTGGCAACCTTTTTGGAATATTTTGCCCTGGTATCGGAAACTAGACTGAAGGTAGATGAATTTAGGTAATCGAAAAATTGAAAATGTTGACCTCACAAGTGGCCAGACCAGTTATGAGGATAAATGTTGAGGGAAAAAGTGCTCGTGTGATACCGGCTTTAAGGGAGCCCACCTCGCTTTGTTTCTCTTTTTCTCCTTCTCTCTTCGGCTTGTATCCATTCGGCCCCATTCAGCCTACTATTTTAAGACGCTTACCCCCATCCAGGTGTCAATATTTTCCTGGCGAGCGGTAGTGAGCCAGCATATATATATTTTTGTTTTGACAGCAAGCTAAATTTGTAAATTTTTCGAATGAAACATTTCTCAGGCAAAGCTGGATTTCTCCATACAATGCTGGCTCACTATCGCGCGCCAGGAAGAAATCAACACCTGGATGGGGATAAACATCTTAAACCAGTTGGCTGAATGGGGCCGAATGGATACAAGCCAGGGAAAGAGAGAAAAGGAGAGAAAGCAACAAAAAAACGGTGACCCCCCTTAAGGAGTTCCACATAGTATAACAAAGTCTTCTAACCGTAGCCAGAACACAATATACAACACTCTCCCCCACTGAAAGATTTAAGGGAAGATGGGTCGTTTTTCTGAGTCCTCTTTTCCTCATGTTTAGCCCCATTAGTTTCAGATTTTATGACGTTCGGCTCCTTAGTTTGGCGATTACAAAACCATTCGCCTTATTTCTTTGTAAATATTAAGACTTTTCACGTTATTTAGGTGACGTTTTTTTCTTGGCGAGCTATAGCGAGTCTGTAATTTAAAAGGAATCGGCCTTGGGCCGGGAATTTTTTTCTATCGAAAAATGTACACATTTATTTTGAAGTAGGGTCGGGCCTTGTTTTTTGTGTTTTTGTTTTGTTTTTTAAGCGTGCTGGAGGGGGAGGAAACTAAGAGTGTAAGTTCACCATCCAGTCTAGGCAAAGGGTACTGGTGGGACGTCACAGGCCTGGTATAGACGATCCGCAAAATCCTTTATACCATTGTTAATAATTATTTCAGTGACATTGCATTTTACAAGATAATTATATGCAGGTTGGCGATTATTTGTCCATGTTTACCTCAACCCATGAGCCCCCACCTTTAAGGGGGTAGTACTCGCTTTTTATGGACCCGCTTCTCCCTCATGTTTAGCATATTCATTTTGAGGTTTTATGATGTTCGTTCCGTTAGTTTGGCGATTTTTTGAGACCTTTCGCCTCCTTTCTTCGTCAATCAGAAAACCTTTCGTGCCATTTAGGTGTCGATTTTTTCCTGACGAGCGATAGCGTGCCTGTAATTTTAGAAGGAACCGGCCTTCGGTTGGGACATTTTTCTGCCGAAAAATATACAAATTTATCTTGAAAGGGGGTCTAGCGGGTGTTTGCTTATGCTTGATGGAGGTCTAGCGAGGAAACTAAAAATTATATAAATAAATAAATATATAGACCAAAAACCAAGCACTACCCCCTTAAGTCCTACCCTTTCTAATTTAAATATACTTGACTGGGGTGCGCAAATAATACATTCACCGATACTGCATTAAAGGCTCGCTATCGCTCGCCATGAAAAAATCAACACCTAAAGGGCACGAAAGGTCTTAATATTGATAACAAAATTAGGCGAAAGGTCTCAAAATCGCCAAATTAACGGAACGAACGTCTTAATACCTCAACACTAATATGCTAAACATGAGGGAGAAGGGGTCCAGCAAAACCAAGCACTACCTCTTTAATTAGGCAGGGCTGGACTTAACGATACAAGTAATGGAGTGCCGGCTGATAGTCCCAAATAATTACATTACCATTGTAAAGGCGGTATCACACGAGAGCTTTTATAGTCAACATTCTATGATCAACATTTTTCTGGCAACATTTCTGGAATATTTTGCTCTGGTATCGGAAACTAGACTGATGGTAGATTAATTTAGGTGACATAAATATTATAAATGTTGACCTCATAAGCTGCCAGACCAGTGCTAAGGATGAAAGTTAAGTGAAAAAGCGCTCGTGTGATACCGGCTTAAATCACCGCGATTTTATTGACGCCCGCTTGGTTTAACCCCTTCTGTACTGGAAACGTCTTGTATATTATTTGTCAGCTACATTTAGACGATTTTATGAAGCTTAGGAAGGATATATATGGTAGCTAAAAGGATTAATTGAGATAGTTTCTAACCTTGTAATGAGTAAACGTCTTTCCTAATCTGTGCCAAATTATCGAATAGTTGCCAGAATATAATGAAAAGTACGTGTTTTTGTATTCTATTATAGCTGTGATTAGACGATTGGGTGTAGTTCAAGAAGGATCTGTGGTTGTAAAAAGAGTTAAGCGAGATCATTCGAAACCTGTAAATTACCTTTTAAACTGATTAAAATAGTCTAATAGCAGCCAGAATAAATTTAGAAGACGTCGCCGGTACAGAAAGGGTTAAGGGTAGGGTTTTTAGTTTGTTCCCTAGACCTCCATCAAGCTTAAAATTACACCCCCTAGACCCCCCTTTCAAGATGAATTTGTACATTTTTCGGTAGAAAAATGTTCCCGCCGAAGGCCGTATTTTTTTAATTACAGGATCACTATCGCTCTTCTTCTTCATCTTCTTCTTCTTCTTCCTCTTATTTTTTTTCTGCTTTTCCTTCTTTTGATTTTCTTCTTTTTTATTATCTTCCCGTATCTTCTTTTTATTTTATTTTTATTTTTCTTCTTCTTTTCTTCTTTTGTTTTTGCGTTTCTTCTTCTTTTTCTGTGTTCTCTCTCTCTCTCTCTCTCTCTCTCTCTCTCTCGATGCTGATGAATGTGGGAATATCATGGCTTCATAGGTCGATTATATTCAAGATTGTTGGGGTATATATATATAAAACAAAATCATTGGAGAGATAAGTAAAGATATAATAAGAATGGTTGCACAAGACTGAAATACAGGATTGTTTCTGTCTTTATTCTTCTTTTCATTCGAGAGATAACTAAAATTTTAACAAGAATGGTGCTACGGGACGCTACAATACAGGATTGGTTATATTTCTATTCTTCATTTCATTAGAGAGCTAACTAAAGATGATGTAATAGTAAATGAATAACTTTACAAGTAAACCGTAAATAGATATCTTCCATATGCTTCTCCTCCCAGTTGCTTGTAAATTCGCGAATGTCTTGAATTTTACAAGACGATAAACTACGTGAATAAATGTCTATATGTTCCTTATTGTTCGAGAGATATATAATGATATAAGTAGAACGGGTTTACATAACGCTAAAATACATGATTATTCAAGAGTTCATTTATTTATAAATTGTATTTATTTTTTATTTGTTTTTGTATTTCCTTTAGAGACATTTAAGGATGCAGTAATAGAGGTAACATTGGATTTCTATGAATAACTGTGTAAGAAATCCTTAAAGTGATGAGTGTGTGAATCGCTTGGCTTAACAGAATGATCAAGTACATGAATATTTTGGTCTTTATTGCTATTTTCATGCGAGTTACAATCAAAGCTATCAACCCAATGGCCCCACACGACTTTTTTTGGAGTAACCGTACGTGAAAACCCGAAGAAGTAAATCTCCTCCAGACGTGTGAGGGGTGAGGACTGGTTGAATGTGTTGGCTCCCTTGGACGATAAAACCCCTTCTGTGCAGCGGTAATCCGCTTACAGGGCGGGAGCAGCAACAGCGGTCATATTTACATGCAGGAATTACAGGGGGAAGGGCATACAGTATATATTGGTCGATATTTATATATATTTATTGTTTTTTTAGTTTCCTCTCTAAACCTCCATTAAGCTTTTATAATTAGAGAGTGTGTGTCTATGTGTGTGTGTGTGGGTGTGTGTGTTTTTTGTTTTTTTGTTTTTTTGTTTTTTTGTGTGTGTTTTTTTTTTAGTGTAGATTTTGATAGCTTGTATAAATGTTAAGCAATTCATTTACAGTTTTCCCTAGCATTTTTCTTTCTGAAAGCGTAAATTAGGCGTTCCCATGACGTTCCCACCCCTCATTTCAAACGCTTCAAAACCCATTATCCGTTTCAGCAAATAGCAAAAGGCAGTCTCCACCTCCCCCCCCCCATTTCCTCCCTCTCCTTCGTTCTAACCCCCACCCCCCACCCCCCCAAGATATTTTGTGCATTCTGTCCCGATCTAGTCTTGAAGAGGAGGTATCTGAGTTGGGCAAGGCAGCAGTCTCTCTAACGCTCTCAGGACGATAGCGACTGTTTGGCTGTTTGTGCGGGTCATGCTAAACTTTCTTATCACAGTCTGGGCCGATATATATTTTTTTTTTTTATGATATTTTGATAGTATACTGTATAAGTGAGGATTGATTACGCCACCCCCAGCTATACGGTATATAGGCCTACCTGAGTATATACAGTACATATATACATACATGCATACATACATACATACAAACATATACATTATTGAGGATTTTCCTTGTGTTTTGCCACTTTGAACAATGTACTTTACTAACTAGGCTAACTAAAACAGACTCCCTTCAAACTAAAAAATGCATACTATGACCCCTTTCAAGCTAAATTTATACTTTTTTTTTCGATATAGAAATGTCCCGGTCGAAGGTTGATTTCTTTTATGTTACATTCTCGCTATCGCTCGCCCAGATAAAATATAACGCTTAAATGAATTATAGCGTCTAAATATCGTTAAACTAATGTCTTAAAATCTTCGAGCTAATAGAGCAAATATTGGGAAGCCTCCAAAACCCCCCTAAATCAAATAGGTGGAGGGTGTGGAGAAAGCCTTTTATTTTGTTGTCCTATTCTTCTACCATAAAATGTTCTTGTCTAGTAAATTAAGGCCGGACCACCTAGTAGGGACCACAAAGTCTGTGTGTTCTGAGTAACTGTGTAACACCCATCCCCCCCATCCTCTCTCTCTCTCTCTCTCTCTCTCTCTCTCTCTCTCTCTCTCTCTCTCTCTCTCTCTCTCTCTCTCTCTCTCTCTCTCTCTCTCTCTCTCTCCTCTCTCCTCTCTCCTCTCTCCTCTCCTCTCTCCTCTCTCCTCTCCTCTCTCTCTCTCTCTCTCTCTCTCTCTCTCTCTCTCTCTCTCTCTCTCAGAGTGGTCGAAAATATGGCAGATGCCCTTCAATGTCGATAAATGTCAGGTGCTGCAGGTTGGTAGCAGAAATATGAAATACAAATACGAAATGAATGGCAAACAAATAAAAACCGCAACGGTAGTAAAAGACCTAGGGGTACTAATATCTGAAAACCTAAAAACTTCCGACCAATGTATAGCAGCTGCAAATAAGGCAAACATAGCATTGGGCTTTATTAAACGAAAATTTACATATAAACATGAACACGTAATAGTGCCACTGTTCAAAAGTATGGTGAGGCCCCACCTTGAATATGGTGTGCAGTTCTGGTCACCTTATCTGATCAAGGACATTGTAAGACTCGAGTCAGTACAGCGTAGAGCGACGAAGATGATACCCTCATTAAGAAATAAACCATATGAAGAAAGACTTAAACGATTGAACCTGTTCTCATTAAAAAAGAGGAGGTTGAGGGGTCAGCTTATTGAGTGCTTTAAGATACTAAAAGGTTTCGACAAAGTCAATGTAAATGCACTATTCACATTAAACAATACTAATCAAACTCGCGGAAATGGAATGAAATTAAAAACCAAAAAGGCAAACCTAGATGTCACAAAGAGTTTCTTCACCTACAGTGTGGCGACAGAGTGGAATAAACTACCAGCGAGAGTGGTGGAGAGCGACACAATAAACGCTTTCAAGGGAAGGCTTGACCTCTATCTGCAGAGGGCTGGGGTGAAAAAAAAAAAAAAAAAAAAAAAAAAAAAAAAATGTATGTATGTGTATGTGTGTGCACTGTACAATATGTATATATATACTGTATATATATGTATGTATGTGTGTATGTATGTATGTGTGTGTGTGTGTGTGTGTGTGTGTGTATGTGTGTATATGTATGTACCGGTGTATGTATATATATATATATGTATATATATATGCACATATACATATATAGTTTGTAAGGCCAGACTGCCTAGTAAGGACCTTGAGGTCTGTGTGGTCTGTGTATCTATGTAGCTCTATGTAGCTCTCTCTCTCTCTCTCTCTCTCTCTCTCTCTCTCTCTCTCTCTCTCTCTCTCTCTCTCTCTCTCTCTCTCTCTCTCTCTCTCTCTCCTTTTCCTTCCCCCAGAGATTTTGTGCATTCTGGGCGTGGAGTGAAGAGGTATCTAGACTTGGGCAAGCCGGTCTTGTTAACAACGACCGGCTTGTTCCCAGACCACCCACAAAAACGCACCTCAAGTGGAGTTGCTGGGGCAAGATTTAGTCGGGGGGGTGGGGGGGAGGAGAGAGAAGAGAGAGAGTTGGGGAGGGTATGCAGCTAGTAATGTTGAAAATAAATCGGCTGAATAGATAGTAAGACGGGTAGATTGATAGATAGATAGTTAGATAGATAGATAGATAAACAGACGGATAGATAGGTATATAGATAGATAGATAGACAGACGGACATATAGATGAATTGATGCCTAGAAACAATATATCTGATCGGCCGCAAAAACACGCTTCAAGTGGCTTTGGTTAGGCCAGATATAGAGGTTGCATGTACATTTGGCAGAGAGAGAGAGAGAGAGATGGGGGAGATATTTGATATTTTGTTTATGGATCCAAATAAGTAGGCCAAAAATCGTGAATCCTAAACTCTATAACTCAAAAAGGGCTAGAGCAAATGGGCTGTAACTTTCCACACCTATTCCCTGTCTGACCCTTCCCAAATGGTAGACATATTAGCTCGATTACTCTAGTCGTTTGTGAGGTATTGAAGTGAATGTTCAAGAGTTTTGGCCTACTTATTTGGAACAGTGTATAGTGTACGGTACAATATAAAGTACATAGAATAACACGACTTGAGAGAGAGTGAGTGTGAGAGTGAGTGCATTTCATGGGTGTGGTTAGGCATTGTAATATTCTGAAGTGCATAATAGATAACTAATATATAGATAGCTAAATAGATAGTCACACAGGTACACAAACAAACAGAAAATTAAAACAGACAGACATAGACAGGCAGAGAGACAGACAGACAAAGAAGATGGCGCCAGCTCATAACCCCTTCATAATTATAAGCTATTTTTCCAAGCTAACTAAAATCGTGTATTTTCCATCATATAGTACTGTATTTAATTAAGGAGGGTCACCTGCTTTTTTCTCTTTGTCTCCCTCTCTCTTTGGCTTGTATCCATTCGGCCCCATTCAGCCTACTGTTTTAAGACTTTTACCCCCATCCAGGTGTCGATATTATCCTGGCGAGCGGTAGCGAGCCAGCATATATATATTTTTGTTTTGACAGCAAGTTGAATTTGTAAATTTTTCGATAGACAAATGTCTCTGGCGAAGCCGGATTTCTCCATACAATGCTGGCTCACCATCGCTCGCCAGGAAGAAATCGACACATGGATGGGGATAAACGTCTTAAAATAATTGGCTGAACGGGGCCGAATGGATACAAGCCAGAGAAAGAGAGAAAAGGAGAGAAAGATAAAACAAGCATATGACCCCCCTTAGAGACGTTATATAAGATCATTGTAACCCCTTTATTATTAGCGTTTAATATTAACCCCTTCTGTACCGGTGCCGTACTTTTAACTTTGATCTGGCTACTATTAGACGATTTTATTCAGTTTAAATCGGGCCTCCAGCAATTATAAGACTACGAACTATCTCACTTATAGCCCTTCTCACTAGCACAGGTCCTTCTTAAACTACACAAATTCGTCTCAGTATAGCTAGAATAAAATGAAAAGGACGTTGCCGGTATAGAAAGGGTTAACACTATCTGGTATGACGTCTTGGGGACTATTATGAGTTTATGTTTAATTATTATCGAAATATTCCTAGGCGAGATGATGCAAATGTTATACATGTGTTATGTAGCGTGGGACGAAATGTACTTTAAGGGGAGATGGGCCGTTTTTCTGGTCTCCTTTCTTCCTCATGCTTATCCCTATTAGTTTTGAAATTGTAAGACGTTTGCCTCATTAGTTTGTCGATTTTAAGACATTCCGCCCCATGTCCTTGACTCCTTGTCAATATTAAGACCTTTTGTGCTATTTAGGTGTCGAATTATTTTCCTGGCGAACGATAGTGAGCCTGTAATTTTGGAAGAATCGGCCTTCGGCCGTGATATTTTTCTACCGAAAAATGTACAAATTAATCTAGAAGGGGGATATAATGGATGTTTTATAAAGTTTGATAGAGGTCTAGGGAGGAAAAAAAAAATATATATATATATAATATAGGCCTACATAAATAGACCCCCCAAAATAACCAGTCTCCTTAACTAGATGATACAAATAGTATGTATTATTTTATGTAACGCAGTACGATATAGCGAGATGATGCGAACTAGCGAGAAGATCATTGTGTTTGACAGGCGAGAGAGGAGAGAGTTGTATCTAGTGTAGACAGCCCATAGATAGAAGCAGCCGCCGTAGTGACAGTAGAGTGACAGCCTAGTGACCACTGACGGCTAGTGTTACACCCCAGCATAACACTACACCACCATGGACACAATTACCAGCTGTTACGAGGAATGCAAGGACAGACTTACAACGAGTTACAAGGACTGACTTACAACGAGTTACAAGGGATACAGGGACAGACTTACAACGAGTTACAAAGAATACAAGAAGTCTTACGAGTTAAAAGGACTGCATTACAACGAGTTACAAGAAATAAAAAGACAGGATTACAAATAGTTACAAGGAATACAGGGACGTACTTACAACGAGTTACAATGAATAGTTAGTATCTTAAACAGCTTTCGGTTCATTCTGAGTAGATGCTCCTCAGTGGAGAAAAATATTGTGTATTGCTCTACTTACTGCCGAGCGAACTGCTCTAATGAAGAACTATTTACAACTTCTGAGGGAAGTTTGTCCCAAGTACAACCGATCTTATGTGTGGAAAATGTAAGATATATATATATATAAGAGAGAGAGGGAGAGAGGGGGGGGGAGGGAGGGAGGGAGAGAGAGAGAGATGTTAAAGTAATGTCGAAAATAATATAGATTAAACTGTAATTACGAGAAAGGCGTAATCTAAAACAAAAACAATCAAAATCTACAATAAATTATTAGGGCGGCACTATGATTAATGGTAGACACAACTGACCACAATATGAAAAATGATTACACGCCATACGTATAATTATAAGGAACATATATTGACAAAATGATTACACGCCATACGTATAATTATAAGGAACATATATTGACAAATTCTTCAGGTTATTGTCCTCAGTAGCGATATATTGTGCTCTCTCCCTATATATATATATACCTGTATATATACTGTATATATGCGAATATTCTTCCACACTAAAGGTGTGTAGAAAAGGGTAGGTTCACTGCACAAAGTTTAAAAAATGTTAGTGCTAAAATTAAATTGCATCTAAAATATATTGCATGCACAAAATAAGGGTTTAAAAAGTTTGTCCGAGTATCTTATTAGAAGGCTCGGACTGTTGTGTACATATTAAAATAATGTTTATGTAAAAGTGTTAAAATGCATTTCTCTACTTTCGTAGATCTTCAGTTATTATAAAAATGTGCAAGAGTGGCTGGCTGGTATTTGTTCTGTACTCTTCTGTGGATTTCCAGTCACTGAATATGTTACACTTAGGTCATCTTATGTAGAGAAATATTTAAATATATACGATGAAAATAACGGAAAGTGATCGGAGAGAATATTATTTACACCAATTATACCATAAGTACAAACATACATTAATATATTATTACTGATATCATTGTAACTATAACCTTATCCTTTGAATATTGCGTATTAGAATTATATATATGAAACCATATGTACGATTATTTCTACCATTTATATTGGAAGCATGTCATTAATTCTGTGGCCGCTGTAAGTAGCTTAAGGGGGGGGGGTCACTTTTTTTTTTCTCTGTATCTCCTTTTCTCTCTTTCTCTGGCTTGTATCCATTCTACCCCATTCAGCCAACTGTTTTAAGACGTTTATCCCCATTCAGGTGTCGATTTCTTCCTGGCGAGCGATAGCGAGCCAGCATTGTATGGAGAAATCCGGCTTCGCCGGGGAAATGTTTCTATCGAAAAATTTACAAATTTAGCTTGCTGTCAAAATAAAAATACATATATGCTAGCTCGCTACCGCTTGCCAGGAAAATATTGACACCTAGATGGGGTAAAAGTCTTAAAACAGTAGGCTGAATGGGGCCGAATGGATACAAGCCAAAGAGAGAGGGAGAGAAAGATAAAAAAAAAGCGAGGTGGGTTCCCTTAAGTCATTACACAACTGACTACTGCCTTCATTACTAAAGCATATTACTAATATTACTAACAGCATATTTGAAAACATTGATATAGGCCTACTTCCTAACAGCATATTTGAAAACATTGATATAGGCCTACTTCCTAACAGCATATTTGAAAACATTGATATAGGCCTACTTACTAACAGCATATTTGAAAACATTGATATAGGCCTACTTCCTAACAGCATATTTGAAAACATTGATATAGGCCTACTTCCTAACAGCATATTTGAAAACATTGATATAGGCCTACTTACTAACAGCATATTTAAAAACATTGATATAGGCCTACTTCCTAACAGCATATTTGAAAACATTGATATAGGCCTACTTACTAACAGCATATTTGAAAACATTGATATAGGCCTACTTACTAACAGCATATTTGAAAACATTGATATAGACCTACTTACTAACAGCATATTTGAAAACATTGATATAGGCCTACTTACTAACAGCATATTTGAAAACATTGATATAGGCCTACTTACTAACAGCATATTTGAAAACATTGATATAGGCCTACTTCCTAACAGCATATTTGAAAACATTGATATAGGCCTACTTACTAACAGCATATTTGAAAACATTGATATAGGCCTACTTACTAACAGCATATTTGAAAACATTGATATAGGCCTACTTCCTAACAGCATATTTGAAAACATTGATATAGGCCTACTTACTAACAGCATATTTGAAAACATTGATATAGGCCTACTTCCTAACAGCATATTTGAAAACATTGATATAGGCCTACTTACTAACAGCATATTTGAAAACATTGATGTAGGCCTACTTACTAACAGCATATTTGAAAACATTGATATAGGCCTACTTCCTAACAGCATATTTGAAAACATTGATATAGGCCTACTTACTAACAGCATATTTGAAAACATTGATATAGGCCTACTTCCTAACAGCATATATGAAAACATTGATATAGGCCTACTTCCTAACAGCATATTTGAAAACATTGATATAGGCCTACTTCCTAACAGCATATTTGAAAATATTGATATAGGCCTACTTACTAACAGCATATTTGAAAACATTGATATAGGCCTACTTCCTAACAGCATATTTGAAAACATTGATATAGGCCTACTTACTAACAGCATATTTGAAAACATTGATATAGGCCTACTTCCTAACAGCATATTTGAAAACATTGATATAGGCCTACTTACTAACAGCATATTTGAAAACATTGATATAGGCCTACTTACTAACAGCATATTTGAAAAACATTGATATAGACCTACTTACTAACAGCATATTTGAAAACATTGATATAGGCCTACTTACTAACAGCATATTTGAAAACATTGATATAGGCCTACTTACTAACAGCATATTTGAAAACATTGATATAGGCCTACTTCCTAACAGCATATTTGAAAACATTGATATAGGCCTACTTACTAACAGCATATTTGAAAACATTGATATAGGCCTACTTACTAACAGCATATTTGAAAACATTGATATAGGCCTACTTCCTAACAGCATATTTGAAAACATTGATATAGGCCTACTTACTAACAGCATATTTGAAAACATTGATATAGGCCTACTTCCTAACAGCATATTTGAAAACATTGATATAGGCCTACTTACTAACAGCATATTTGAAAAACATTGATATAGGCCTACTTCCTAACAGCATATTTGAAACATTGATATAGGCCTACTTACTAACAGCATATTTGAAAACATTGATATAGGCCTACTTCCTAACAGCATATTTGAAAACATTGATATAGGCCTACTTACTAACAGCATATTTGAAAACATTGATATAGGCCTACTTCCTAACAGCATATTTGAAAACATTGATATAGGCCTACTTACTAACAGCATATTTGAAAACATTGATATAGGCCTACTTCCTAACAGCATATTTGAAAACATTGATATAGGCCTACTTACTAACAGCATATTTGAAAACATTGATATAGGCCTACTTCCTAACAGCATATTTGAAAACATTGATATAGGCCTACTTACTAACAGCATATTTGAAAACATTGATATAGGCCTACTTCCTAACAGCATATTTGAAAACATTGATATAGGCCTACTTACTAACAGCATATTTGAAAACATTGATATAGGCCTACTTCCTAACAGCATATTTGAAAACATTGATATAGGCCTACTTACTAACAGCATATTTGAAAACATTGATATAGGCCTACTTCCTAACAGCATATTTGAAAACATTGATATAGGCCTACTTCCTAACAGCATATTTGAAAACATTGATATAGGCCTACTTCCTAACAGCATATTTGAAAACATTGATATAGGCCTACTTACTAACAGCATATTTGAAAACATTGATATAGGCCTACTTACTAACAGCATATTTGAAAACATTGATATAGGCCTACTTCCTAACAGCATATTTGAAAACATTGATATAGGCCTACTTACTAACAGCATATTTGAAAACATTGATATAGGCCTTCTTCCTAACAGCATATTTGAAAACATTGATATAGGCCTACTTACTAACAGCATATTTGAAAACATTGATATAGGCCTACTTCCTAACAGCATATTTGAAAACATTGATATAGGCCTACTTACTAACAGCATATTTGAAAACATTGATATAGGCCTACTTACTAACAGCATATTTGAAAACATTGATATAGGCCTACTTACTAACAGCATATTTGAAAACATTGATATAGGCCTACTTCCTAACAGCATATTTGAAAACATTGATATAGGCCTACTTACTAACAGCATATTTGAAAACATTATAGGCCTACTTCCTAACAGCATATTTGAAAACATTGATATAGGCCTACTTACTAACAGCATATTTGAAAACATTGATATAGGCCTACTTCCTAACAGCATATTTGAAAACATTGATATAGGCCTACCTACTAACAGCATATTTGAAAACATTGATATAGGCCTACTTCCTAACAGCATATTTGAAAACATTGATATAGGCCTACTTACTAACAGCATATTTGAAAACATTGATATAGGCCTACTTCCTAACAGCATATTTGAAAACATTTATATAGGCCTACTTACTAACAGCATATTTGAAAACATTTATATACTTAAGGGGAGATGGGCGTATTTATTTGTTTATTTTATTTTGTTTAATTATTTTATAGTTTCCTTCTTAGACCTCCATCAACCTGTAAAAAACACCCCTTAGACATGGATGCACAATTATTTATGTTTTTATTTGTTTATTTTTATATGTTCTGTTATATTATCTAATTTATTATTTTAACTCCCAACACTAAACACCTCCCAATGAAATTAATGAAAGCATTTGATCCTACCAGGACTCGAACCTGGGTTACCACATATACTGGCTATTATTGGACGATCATATTCAGTTTGGGAGAGGTGTGTGGGAGTTCACAAGTTACTGGAATTATTTGGAATTTAGTTGTATGTAACTAATTGCTAAGGAATAGTTACTTATTCGGCTGCAGGAGATCTATTCACTTGATAAAGTCTTCTGATTAGTTTTTGCAATTTTTCAAAGTGTTTTGTTTTTGGGATACTGAACGGTAAACCAAGTTTATCCATTTTTAAAGTAATGTTATGTGTTTTTGTTTGTGTATATCCGCCAGCATACTGATAATACTGTATAGGCTACAATATTGCGATATATTCCATGATACACTGCATATTACGCAGCTAATTTTTAATATCCTGTCCACTCACTAACTTTCACAATTCTACTCTCTATCTCTCTCTCTCTCTCTCTCTCTCCATGTATATCCTACCCACTCACTAACTTCACAATTCTAACTTCTCTCTCTCTCTCTCTCTCTCTCTCTCTCTCTCTCTCTCTCTCTCTCTCTCTCTCTCTCTCTCTCTCTCTCTCTCTCTCTCTCTCTCTCTCTCTCTCTCTCTCTCTCTCTCTTTTTCAGGTAACTTGGGCTCTTCTCCGGACTGCCTCCATGTAGAGATTCTGTAGTCAACGAGATCGGCCATTTTGTTCTTTGGCCGCCATTTTGGTGACGTTATCATGCAATTGTAAGTGTTATTTTGTTGTTGATAGATTATATTATCCTGTACCAATATTGCCGAGTACTCATCACTGGCATGTACAGTTCATCATATGTGTTTGTATCCCTTCCGTAATGCTATGTATGGGAGAGAACGTAGTATGATTGACTTACAACTATAATTTGCTATAAAAGCGTGAAATAGTCATATTATTTAGCTACTCCACACACAAATACGCTACTAATTCAAGGATACTAAATATCCTTCCATATATAAAATCAGGAAGTGTATACAAATGCACGTAAGCAACCGTACATATTGGAGGATGGCTGAAGGCTAAACAACCCCAGTGGTAAGGTTGGCCGATCTCAGCTGCTCCAGGAGCTCTACTGCCACGTACCCACAGAATAAGGGATGTCACACGAGCGCTTTTACCGGCAATATTCTAAGAACAAGTTTTGTCTCATAATAATTGGGGGCTTTTTTTATATTGCCAATTTGCCATCGAGAGCTAGACTGGAATTATAATATGTTCGGTGGCTTAACCCCTTCACCACCATGACGTAATTTTCATCATATTCTGGTTACCATTACATGATGTTCTGTAGTTTATAATCTACCTATACGATAATGGGTAAATATGATCTCAATAAACCCTCTTAGTAACATAGGTCCTTCTTAAACTCCATAAAATCATCTAATTCGAGTCAGAATCAAAGATAAAGAGGCGTCATGCTGGTGAAGGGGTTAAGACTAATAAAACCTTAATTCTGAAGCTAGCAGACGAGAATTGCTCCAACATATTGACGGAAAAATCGCTCGTGTGACTCCGCCTAAAGGCTTGCAAGAAGTCCGGTACCAAGTTTGGGGGAGTAGTCATAATCTCCTTAAGGGGGGTCACCGTTTTTTTTTTGTTTTATCTTTCTCTCCTTTTTTCTCTTTCCCTGGCTTGTATCCATTCGACCCCATTCAACCAACTGTTTTAAGACGTGTATCCCCATCCATGTGTTGATTTCTTCCTGGCGAGCGATAGCGAGCCAGCATTGAATGGAGAAATCCGGCTTCGCCGGGGAAATTTTTCTATCGAAAAATGTGCTTACTGTCAAAACAAAAAAATATATATGCTGGTTCGCTATCGCTCGCCAGGAAAATATTGACACCTGGATGGGGGTTAACTTCTTAAAACAGTAGGCTGAATGGGGCCGAATGGATACAAGCCAAAGAGAGAGGAAGAGAAAGATAAAGAAAAAAGCGAGGTGGGCTCCCTTAATTTCACCGTGAAGTATTATATAGTTCTCGGTGGAGGCGTAAGTGTTTCCGCAGTTGTGGAAGGGGTTGTGGAGTACAGGTGGTGGGGTGGAGGAGGAGGAGGAGGAAAGAACGAAGATATATAAGAGAAAAGAACGAAGACATAGTAGCAAGGTGGAGAAGGAGGAAAGAAGGAAGACAGAGGAGATGTGGAGGAGGAGGAAATAACGAAGACAGAAGAGAGGAAAGAACGAAGACAGAAGAGAGGAAAGAACGAAGATATAGAAGAGAAGTGGAGAAGGAGGGAAAAACGAAGATATAGAAGATATATGTAGAAGGAGGAAAGAATATAGCTATAGAAGAGAGGTGGAGAAGGAGGAAAGACCGAAGACATAGAAGAAAGGTGGAGAAGGAGGCCAGTTGAAAAGAAACGAATTTTTTAAAAAAGTGGTGGAGAAGTAGGCCACGAGAAAAGAATGCAGACATAGAAGATAAAAGAACGAATATAGAAAAGAGAGGTGGAAAAGGAGGAAGAACGAAGACATAAGAGAGGTGGAGAAGGAGGAAAGAACGAAGACATAGAAGAGAAGTGGAGAAGGAGGCCAACAGGAAAGTATGTACGTTATTTTTTATTTTATTTTTTATTTTTTTGCATAAGGAATGTTTATTTGTTTATTTATTTATTTATTTATTATTATTTTTATAGTTTCCTCCCTAGACCTATATCAAACTAAATGGAATACCCCAAGACCCCCCTTTCCAGACATATTTGTGCATTTATTGGCTGAAAAATGCCTCGACCGGAGGCCGATTCCTTCTAAACTGTCAGGCTCGCTATAGCTCTCCAGGAAAGAAAAAATCGACACCTAAGTGGCACGAAAAGTCTTAAAATTGCCAAACTAATGGTATGAATGTCTTTACATTTTCGTAACTAATGGGGCTAACCATGAAGAAGAAGAGGGCCCAGAAACCCCTCCCTTAAGCTCATTTATCTTCATTAACATTACTTACTTCTAGCCAACCTTTTACAAATTAACTTTCTATATTCTACCCTCAACCGTAGTCAAACTAATGGGTCGGACGTCTTAAAATCAGAAATTTAGGAGGCTAAACATGAGAAGTGGGGCCAGAAAAAAACAAAAACATATCCCCTTAAGTTTATTCAAGAGTACAACGACTCCAAAAAGATGGAGGAGGGTCTCTCTCTCTCTCTCTCTCTCTCTCTCTCTCTCTCTCTCTCTCTCTCTCTCTCTCTCTCTCTCTCTCTCTCTCTCTCCATTCTCGAGGTTCCATATCTGCCTTTGTGTTTACTCATATTTGTAAAGGATATCGTAGAACATTGAATTACTGTTATCCTGTACACTGTAAAAACTGAATGCTTAGAAATTGTAATGTTTTTTTTTCTTCTATATTCCAACTACTCCCTCTCGGGCATAGGCTGAGAGCCTGTACATTCCACCGCTCAACACGGTGAAGCCCGTGAGGTCTTGTTCCAGTCTGGGGAGTGAGAGATGTGAAGCATCCATCATGGCTCGAAGCAGCTCCATCTCTGAAGCGGCCGGTTGCTTCGCTCAAGTGCTTCACCGTCTCACCCTCCAGACTCAGACCCTCACTCTCAGAACGCCACCTATATATAACATATATTGAATATGGGAATATTCATACAGTGTTATTTAATCAGGGAACAATGAGGGTATTTGTTTGGCATTTCGGTGGGCTTTGTGGTAATGCACTGATACTAGGTACAGCACAAATTCAATCCCAATAATATCTTCCCATTGACATATCGGGATTTTAACCCGGGTCCATTGGATTACCAATCCAGTGGCATGACCACTCCACCACACCTTAAGCGTTTCAATCGTTTATGTGTTGTAATATTCATAGATTAATCGAAAACAAAACTTTTATATGTACCATTTTGGTTAAAGTTAAGGGGAGGCTTCTCCCTCATTTTAGCGCCATTAAGTATTGAGATTTTAAGACATTCGCCCCATTAGTTTGGCGATTTTAAGACCTTGCGTGCCATTTGGCTGTCAATTTTAGCTTGCGAGTGATAGCGAGCCTGCAATTTCAGAGCCATTTCTCTACCGAAAAATGAAAAACAAACTCAAATGGGGAGGGGGGGGGGGGGGTATTTGTATCTATTAGTTTATTATTTTTATTTGTTTTTAAGTTTGTTGGAGGTCTAGTGAGGACAATAAAGAGAAATAATAATAAATATATACAATACAATATCCTAAGGAAAAATAATAACAAATACTGTATATAAATATAATAATCACATTAACATATCTCCCCTTGGGTGTTCGGATCTGTGCTGTGTAGGTGGTGGTGTAAACATGTGAGGGCGTTGGTGGAAAGGAGGAGGATGTTCAAGGCATTAATGAGGCAAGAATCAGGTGACGGGGAAGGGTTAATGGGGGAGGGAGAGAGGGTGAGTGAGAGAGGGAGAGTGAGAGAGAGAGAGAGGGAAGAGAAGAGAAGAGAGAGAGAGAGTTACATAGTTACATAGATACACAGGCTACACAGACCTTGCGGTCACACTAGGTAGTCCGGACATAATGCTTGAATAGAATTTGCTACAAAGTGGAAGGCAAGGATAGCAAAGAAGAAGGCTCTCTGCCCACCCACCTCACCCTCTGAAATTAAGTTGGGGAAAGAAGTCACCTAGCAGAATGAGGACAACATAAACACTTCTACTGGGAAATTTATAGTAAAGAGCGAAAAATTGAAATATTATATACTACTGATGCTTAACCTATTGTTTTTTTGTTTGTTTACTATATTATTCCCACCTTCTCAAAATGAATGTCTAGACTTCTTTTGAAAGTGTCAATTGTCTTACATTGTACCACTTTCTCAGGCAATTTGTTCCACTCGATGACCACACTGTAGGTGAAGAAGTGCTTTGTGACATCGAGATTCGCCCTCCTGGTTTTAATTTCATTCCATTTCCCCGAGTTAATGAACTATTATCTATTTGGAAAAGTGAATCTACATCAATTTTGTCAAATCCCTTTAGTATCTTGAAACACTCGATAATTGACCTCGCAATCTCCTTTTCTTGAGTGATTTTTGTTTTTTTTGTTTTAGTCTTTCATAATAATAATTATTTCTTAGTGGCGGAATCAACGTTGTCGCTCTACGCTGCACCGACTCGAGCTTCCCAATGTCCTTACGGAGACCAAAGTTGCACACCATATTCAAGATGGGGCCTCACTATGCTTTTAAATAAAGGTACTATAATTTTCTCATTTATATAAGAAATATTTCTCTTAATATATCCCAATGCTCGATTGGCCTTATTTGCAGCTGCTGCACATTGATCTGAGGTCTTTAGGTTTTCAGATAATTATAAGAACCCCCAAGTCTTTAACTAATGCACTTGTTTTGATTGGCTGACCTTTCATCTTGTATTCATATTTGTTGTTTTTATTACCTATTTGCAAGACCTGGCATTTGTCAACATTGAATGGCATCTGCCATTTTTCGGACCACTCTACTATTTTATTTAAATCAGATTGCAGTTTATTTATGTCTTCTTCGGTTAATACTGATTTTCCTATTTTTGTGTCATCAGCGAACATTGAGATAGTATTATTTAGTTCAACATCATTGTCATTTATATAGATTAGAAACAAAACTGGCCCCAGGACCGATCCCTGAGGCAATCCCCTATACACAGGCTCCCACTCAGATTCTACTCCATTTATCACAACTCTCTGCCATCTGTTTGTCAGCCAGCATTTTATCCAGGCATGAATTTTTCCTTTAATGCCCAACATTTCCAATTTCTTCAATAATTTTCAATGAGGTACCTTATCGAATGCCTTTTGGACATCTAAGTAAATTATGTCTAATGATTTAGTAGAGTTGTTATGTGTAAATAGTTTATTATAAAATTCTATCACATTTGTTAAGCATGACTTACTGGATCTAAAGCCATGTTGGCTTTCTCTGATTAATTTGTTTGACTCCAGATAATCTACTATCTTGTCTCTCAGAATTGCTTCCATAATTTATCCTATGATTGACGTTACTCTGATTGGTCTATAATTATTTGCTTGGGCTTTATTTCCTTTCTTTAACATTGGAGTGATATTTGCAGTTTTCCAATCACTAGGTACGGTTTCCTGATTGAGCGACAAGTTAAATATGTCAGTTAAGGACTGTGCTATTTCTTCTTTCACGTTTTTCAGAATTCTTGGGTGAATATTATCTGGCCCAGGGGTTTTATTAATATTTAAATTGTTCAGCTTTACATTTTTTAAATCTGGAATTTTAATTTCCTGTTTTTCAATAGTATATTTGCAATTTATGTCGATTCTAATAAGCTTGTGATCAGAGGTAGATAAGTGTTCACCGACGTCAAGTTTATATATCAAGTTTCACGTCGGTTCAGAAACACTTTGATGTAGAAGAGATGAGAGAGAGAAAGAGAGAGAGAGAGAGAGAGAGAGAGAGAGAGAGAGAGAGAGAGAGAGAGAGAGAAGAGACAAAGAAAAGAGAGAGAGAGAGAGAGAGAAAAAAAAAAAGAGAGAGAGAGAGAGATAAAAGAGACAGAGAAGAGAGAGAGAGAGAGAGAGAGAGAGAGAGAGAGAGAGAGAGAGAGAGAGAGAGAGAGAGAGAGACAGACAGAAAAAGAGAGAGAGAGAGAGAGAGAGAGAAAACACCAGCGTGGGAGAGAGGAAGAGGGCTTGGGAATGATGTGGGTACCGTAGTGTGGGAGGAAGGATGGGTGGATGAGAATGATTGTGTGAAAAAAAAAATTATATATGCACTGGGTACGGTATTTAGCTTATCAAAGGCGGTGCGGTTCCTTCGTGGGCACTTTTCTTACGGGACAAATTCGAAAGCAGACCTGAGATTTAACCCCTTCTGTACCGGCGACGTCTTTTTAGTTATATGCCAGCTATTCTTAGACGATTTTTGTGCAGCTTATGAAGGATCTATGGTAGTAAAAATGGTTAACCCCTTCACTACCGGTGCTGTCCTTTAACTTTATCCTGGCTACTATTAGGCGATTTCATTCAGTCATAGAGGGCCTCCAACAATTACCGGGCTTCGAACTATCTCACCTAACCCTTTCCTCACTTTTTTTTTTTTTTTTTTTTTTTCTATGTGATTGAGGGAGGCAAAAGGCATAACTGCCTATAGCGAGTGCCTCCCCCATAGTTGAAAGAGTGACAGGGCCAAAATCAAGGGACGTTCGAGCCAAAATGCCTGGACACACGGAGTTTGAAGCAATTTAAGTCATAGGAAGAGGGAAAGACTGATTCTGGGAGAGAGTTCCAGAGCTCAGCTGTTGAGTAGAAGAAAGTTTGAGAGTAACGTTTCACTCTTGGGTTGGAGAGTTGCACAGAGTAGGGGTGGGATTGAGTTGCAAGACGGGTACCACGTGCCCTACGTAAAGGAGGTGGTATGCACTGGGATAGCTCTGAGGAACACTGATTATTATAGTAGCGATAGAATAGCGCTACCACAGATCCTTCTTTGGCTGCACCAAATCGCCCAAATATAGCTAGAATGAAATACAAAAGACGTCGCCGGTACATAAGGGGTTAAATGAGAGAGTTGGAAACCTGTTAATTGTTGGATGACCATTTTAAACTGAATAAAATCATCTAACAGTAGCTAGAATAAAGTAAAATGACGTCGCCGGTACTGAAGGGGTTAATCCCTATTTGTCTTTCATTTATCGATTACTTCTCCTTCTCTCTCTCTTTCATTGGCTTGAATCCATTCGGCCCCGTTCAACCAACTGTTTTAAGACGTTTATCTCCATCCAGGTGTCGATTTCTTCCTGGCGAGCGATAGCGAGCCAGTATTGTATGGAGAAATCCGGCTTCGCCGGAGAAATTTTTCTATCGAAAAAATTTACAAATTTAGCTTGCTGTCAAAACAAAGATATATATATATATATATGCTGGCTCGCTACCGCTCGCCAGGAAAATATTGACACCTGGATGGGGGTAAGCGTCTTAAAATAGTAGGCTGAATGGGGCCGAATGGATACAAGCCAAAGAGAGAGGGAGAAAAAGATAAAATAAAAAGCGAGGTGGACTCCCTTCATTGAGTTGGCGTTGCCGTCTCCGATTTTCCAGCAAAGAGAGATCTATAGTCTATTCGCTGTAAGTAGGCGAGAAATCATGACCCCTATCATCTGTAACTCAACAAGGGATAGAGCAAATGGGCTGTCAATTTCCACACCTATTTCCTGGCTGACCCTTCCCAAATGGTAGACATATTTGCTCGATTATTCTAGTCGTTTTTGGGTTACAGAGGTTAGTGGTCATGATTTCTCGCCTACTTACATCGAATAGACTAGGGCCATTTTTTTAAACCATGGTAAGAGCTTTCCCTACGACCTTTCCCGACCAGACTGACCTTTATACAGAGAAGCGATAAGAGAAAGGTCGTAGGGAAAGCTTAATGAAATGGCCCTATAGCACCCTCAACCAATCCGTGTATCCCAAGCTCAGAAAATTGGAATTATATACAAGAAAAAATCCAAACGAGAAATACATACCCTAAGGGGAGGTGTGGTGGAGTGGTCATGCCACTGGATTGGTAATCCAATGGACCCGGGTTCAAATCCCGATATGTCAATGGGATGATATTATTGGGATTGAATTTGTGCTGTACCTAGTATCAGTGCATTACCACAAAGCCCACCGAAATGCCAAAAAAATACCCTCATTGTTCCCTGATTAAATAACACTGTATGAATATTCCCATATTCAAAATATGTTACAGGGGGACAATGCCTAGTGAGTTCACTACTCAATAGGTGGTGTTCTGAGAGTGAGGGTCTGAGTCTGGAGGGTGAGACGGTGAAGCACTTGAGCGAAGCAACCAGCCGCTTCAGAGATGGAGCTGCTTTGAGCCATGATGGATGCTTCACATGTCTCACTCCCCAGGCTGGAACAAGACCTCACGGGCTTCACCGTGTTGAGCGGTGGAATGTACAGGCTCTCAGCCTATGCCCGAGAGGGAGTAGTTGGAATATAGAAAAAAAAAAAAAAAAAAAAAAAAAAATCTACTTTGGAATGTCTCTAGTCGCTCATTATCGTACCTGCGACGTGCTGTTGACCGGAATAGCCCAACGTATTCCCGACGTATTTTCTCTCTCTCTCTCTCTCTCTCTCTCTCTCTCTCTCTCTCTCTCTCTCTCTCTCTCTCTCTCTCTCTCTCTCTCTCTCTCTCTCTCTCTCTATGTGAGGGTGAGGTAGTTTACCACCCTCGACTATCCTCCAAATGTTTAAGGGGGGATGGTTGGTTTGTCTGGTCTCCCTTCTGTCTTGTCTGGTCTCCCTTCTTCCTCATCAGCCCCATTAGTTTTACAATTTTAACACGTTCTGCCCATTAGTTTGGCGATGTTAAGACTTTTCGCCCCATTTCATTTTCAATATTAAGACTTTTCGTGTCAAATAGGTGTTATTTTTTTTTTCCTGGTGAGTGATAGCGAGCATGTCATTCAGGAGGGATCAGTCTTCGGCCGGGACATTTTTCTACCGAAAACTTTACAAATATATCTAGAAGGGGGATCTGGGGAATATATCTAGAAGGGGGATCTGGGGAATATATCTAGAAGGTGGATCTGGGGAATATATCTAGAAGGGGGATCTGGGGAATATATCTAGAAGGTGGATCTGGGGAATATATCTAGAAGGTGGATCTGGGGAATATATCTAGAAGGTGGATCTGGGGAATATATCTAGAAGGTGGATCTGGGGATATATGTAGAAGGGGGATCTGGGGAATATATCTAGAAGGTGGATCTGGGGAATATATCTAGAAGGGGGATCTGGGGAATATATCTAGAAGGGGGATCTGGGGAATATATCTAGAAGGGGGATCTGGGGAATATATCTAGAAGGGGGATCTGGGGAATATATCTAGAAGGTGGATCTGGGGAATATATCTAGAAGGTGGATCTGGGGAATATCTAGAAGGGGATCTGGGAATATATCTAGAAGGTGGATCTGGGGAATATATCTAGAAGGGGATCTGGGGAATATATCTAGAAGGGGGATCTGGGGAATATATCTAGAAGGTGGATCTGGGGAATATATCTAGAAGGGGGATCTGGGGAATATATCTAGAAGGGGGATCTGGGGAATATATCTAGAAGGTGGATCTGGGGAATATCTAGAAGGGGGATCTGGGGAATATATCTAGAAGGTGGATCTGGGGAATATATCTAGAAGGGGGATCTGGGGAATATCTAGAAGGGATCTGGGGAATATATCTAGAAGGGGGATCTGGGGAATATATCTAGAAGGGGGATCTGGGGAATATATCTAGAAGGTGGATCTGGGGAATATATCTAGAAGGGGGATCTGGGGAATATATCTAGAAGGGGGATCTGGGGAATATATCTAGAAGGTGGATCTGGGGAATATATCTAGAAGGGGGATCTGGGGAATATATCTAGAAGGTGGATCTGGGGAATATATCTAGAAGGGGGATCTGGGGAATATATCTAGAAGGTGGATCTGGGGAATATCGAGAGGGGGGATCTGGGGAATATATCTAGAAGGGGGATCTGGGGAATATCTAGAAGTGGATCTGGGGAATATATCCTAGAAGGGGGATCTGGGAATATATCTAGAAGGGGATCTGGGGAATATATCTAGAAGGGGGATCTGGGGAATATATCTAGAAGGGGGATCTGGGGAATATATCTAGAAGGGGGATCTGGGGAATATATCTAGAAGGGGGATCTGCGGAATATATAAATATCTAGAAGGGATCTGGGGAATATATCTAGAGGGGGGATCTGGGGAATATATCTAGAAGGGGGATCTGGGGAATATATATATTAAAATGTAAAACTTGCAAACTAAACAAACCAAAATTGGGACAAGGACAATATAAAGTCAAATTAAACTATCAAAATCGCTATGTGGAAACAACGCTTACTAAAATGAAAATTATTAAATAAAAGAACACAATCCACCACATAGGGTGTACATTACTACATGAGCAAGTTAATCTGTTTCCCAAGCAAACTAATCACACATATAACAACGCACTATCGTGACGATAGTGCGTTGTTATATATGCGATTAGTTTGCTTGGGAAACAGATTAACTTAAAGGAATTAGTTAAAGGAATTAGTTAAAGGAATTAGTCAACTTTGGGAAGTCCGGGACGTTCTGGTAAATTTTACTAAACTCTGCATGAATAAAGAAACTACATGTTAAATGTCAAAATATTATTTAAAATCAAATTTGCAACATGACAAGACATTAACAATAGTACAAAATACAAATATTGATAAGATATCTATACTATTACAAAATATTATATAAAATACAGTACAGCACTCACTAACGATAGTGCTATCGGGTAGGTACCTGTAAGCATAGCATGCCTCAAGTGACCCCTATCAATAACTACCCTACAAATAACCTACATTTATCGCACAAATAAACTAAGGAAATCGCAAAAGCAAGCAATTGATACTATCGACAATGAATACATATAATATAAAGACAAATAATTGCAAAATATGAAGTAACAACAGATTTAAACAAAGAGTACTCTTTTAACAAGAACAATCAATTTAAAAAATCATCAATATTAATATTAATAATAGAAAATAAAAAGATAAACAATAAATACAGACAAAAAATAATAATAAATACAGACAAAAAGTAAGCAGATGTTCTTCAAGTTAAAAATGCTTGATTAAAATTATTGATGTCAAATTTTAGAATACAGTCACAATAATTGACCCTAAAAAGATTAAATTTATGGAACAATTTACTAGCCTCAAAACCTCTGTCCACTAAGAGTCTGTATAGTAACCTAGCTCTAGCCCAAAAGTATCTACTTTAGTGAAAATTTTACAAAATCTTATTAACTGGGAATAAAAACAATTATAAGTTATTTTACTATCGATATTACTACTAGGGAAAGGAAAGTTTATTACGTTAAAATTAAAATCATCAACTTTGTGATATACTTTAAGTATGCACTGTTCATTAACAATCTCTATATTTATATCAAGAATATTTTCAACTTTATAATTTACGTTACATTGTGTGAGGGGAATAGAATTAGGGTAAATCAATTTAGCAACTTGATTAAAATTTAACAAATTGCAAACGAGAATATCATCAATATATCTACTATTATTACTTAACAATTTAGCAAGTGCTAATTTTTCTGGGATTTTATTTTTCTTGCTACTGTCAACTAAGTCTTTTATATATTTAAATTCTAAAGCAAGCAAGAATAAGTCTGCAATTAAAGGGCTAGCATTTCCACCCATAGGAATTCCTAATATTTGTTTGAAAATGTAAGGCCCGAATCTAACATAAGTATTGAAAAGGAGGAATTTAAGGGCATCTTTAAGTTTAGTTCTATCAAAATATAGAACTAGTGGGAGTAGAGCTAAGTGATGCATTATTAAAATATGTATAAACATTTATGAAATAATTACCATCCCTAACGAACCTGTCAAAGTGCAAATCTATAATAAAGCAAAGCTCTGAATATACTAAATCTAAAGGCAAATTGGTATACAAAGTTGAAAAGTCGAAGCTATGTACCGAGGTAACTTTCGGCATGGTATTTATTTTATCAATAACTTCTAACGAATTGTCAACACTCCAATAATAGTTAATGCCAGTTCTTCTCATGATGGTATTACAATATCTTTTATGAGTACTTTTAATGTCCAAAGCTCTTAGTTTCACCAGTTTTGTTCATCCAACTAAATCCTTGTTATCACTTACCATTGGTAGAAGTTTCGCTTGTGTATTCTTCTATTTTCTATCGCTGTTGCAGTCAATGATGTTCTTCAAAATCGTCTAACAAAGAGTAGGTGCCAATCATCTTAATTTATTTATGTTATTACGTACTCACTCTTATTTCTGTTAACTTCCACAGGATAACTTTCGCTCTTTCCTTCACTCAAAATTATTCAAACTCTGCCAGTCCAAATATTTTGACTCCATTTTCCTTGAATTTGAGACTTTCGCAATGTTGAATTGCATCCTCTTCTTACACATTGAAATAAAGAAAAGCCACCAAAGCCATTACATACACAAAGCCCAAATCCGACTCTAAAATATAATCACCCCAGCCATGCCAAAACTAATCGAAAATCTCCAATACGAAATATCCACCTCTATTACCATCACACAAACTAAATTCTTACCTATCCTTTACCCTACAGTATATGATTTTATACAGTATATATCATGGTGCAACGTAATTCTATATTTCCTCTCTTTTTTTTATTATTATCCTTTCCCTCAGCGCGATGTGTCTCCTTTCCCCTTGCAATTAATGAGATCGTTAGCGACTGGGTTTTACTGATGATGCTGACTGGGGAGGCCAATTACGCCGGGAACACTCAAAACAAGACCCAGACACGCCGCTAATTGTCGAAAAATAGGGATTGCGGTGGTAGTGGCTGGAGGCAGGAACGGAAGGAGAGAGAGAGAGAGAGAGAGAGAGAGAGAGAGAGAGAGAGAGAGAGAGAGAGAGAGAGGCAGGCAGGCAGATAGATTTACATTGACTTCTATGACTACAATAACCACTCAGACATTACGATGGTCAAGACATAATTAAATAAAGATAGCAGAACCCAAAGTAAAGGAAAGTGGAAGAAATGGGCAGCACTAGACTGAGTGCCATGCAAAATACAAGTGTTGCATTAACTAGATAATGTCTCAAAAACCTTGCGGTCAAGTCGAAGGAGATATTGTATTTTAGATATATAAATAGCACGTCTCTGTACGAATATTGCTTGTTGTGCAAAATACAATATATCTTATTCTTAAACTGCCCTACTGAAGATGGTTGTTTTAAATAGAGCTTATCGTATTATCAGGTCAAAATTAACTTTAAACATGAAGTAACATCTCCAACATCAAGCTTTGGCTATAGTTTTATTCATGCTGAGGCTAAGCACCCCTATATATATATATATATATATATATATATATATATATATATATAGAGAGAGAGAGAGAGAGAGAGAGAGAGAGAGAGAGAGAGAGAGAGAGAGAGAGAGAGAGAGAGAGAGAGAGAGAGAGAGAGAGTTAGAGGGGGGGTGGGGCAAGGTTAAGGGGCGTTGTGGTGGTGATAATTGGAAATACGAGAACGAGTGAGAGAACCACAATTCAACCATGGGAGGAGGTTGGTAACATGACGCTGCTGGTTCAGTTAGTCAGTCAAGTCAGTTAGTTTGATCAGACAGTCAGTAGGCTTGTCAGTAGTCAGTAAGTTGGTTTGTTGTCAGGCAGTCAACGAATCTGTCAGTAGGGTCGTTATTGTGACAGTCACTCAGACAACGAAATAGTCATTAAGTTAGTTATTTTGTTGGTCAGGCAGTCAATCTACGAGTCGGTAAGTGAGTTAGTTATTGTGTTAGTTAGTAAGTCAGATATTTTGTCAGTAAGTCAGTTATTTTGTTAATCAGTCAACGAACCAGTCATTAAGTCAATTTTATTTGTCAGTCTATCACTTTACGAGTCAATCAGTACCGTAACTCATTATTTGTCAGTCTATCACTTTACGAGTCAATCAGTACCGTAACTCATTATTTGTCAGTCTGTCACTTTACGAGTCAATCAGTACCGTAACTCATTATTTGTCAGTGTCACTTTACGAGTCTATGAGTACCGTAACTCATTATTTGTCAGTCTGTCACTTTACGAGTCAATCAGTACCGTAACTCATTATTTGTCAGTCTATCACTTTACGAGTCAATCAGTACCGTAACTCATTATTTGTCAGTCTGTCACTTTACGAGTCAATCAGTACCGTAACTCATTAT
This sequence comes from Paralithodes platypus, assembly GCA_032716605.1. Taxonomy (NCBI): domain Eukaryota; kingdom Metazoa; phylum Arthropoda; class Malacostraca; order Decapoda; family Lithodidae; genus Paralithodes; species Paralithodes platypus. The sequence goes on along the minus strand of CM064483.1, from coordinate 59,034,747 downwards.
TTGTCAGTCTGTCACTTTACGAGTCAATCAGTACCGTAACTCATTATTTGTCAGTCTGTCACTTTACAAAGGAGTACAAAGGAGTACAAAGGAAATCAAGCAACAACAGATCTAGTGACCCTTCTAGGTTGCTTGTCCTCCAAAACACTGAGGATCAAGTGTCCAAACAGTGGTTTAGAGTGGGTAAGGGAACATTGGAAAGGGAACTACTGCCCTGCCACTAACGTGGCAGGACTAGGAAGTTAGCAGGGGACATATGGGTTAGTAACTGAGGGGAGGATAAAATAAAGTTATTAATTTACAAACGCAGTCAGTCGCGGGTTTGATGCGAGATATTTGTCTAGGCGGAATTTAAATGAATCAACGGTGCTGCAGTCTATAACGTCTCGGGGAAGCCCATTCCACAAGTTGACAACTCGATTGAAGAAGAAATTCTTAGATTCGTGTGAGTTAAAAGATTTACCAATAATTTTGCAACCGTTTCCCTGCATGTAATTAGATTGGTCGATAGTGAAGTACTTACTACAGTTCATATTGTCGATGCCTTTGATGATTTTGAACACTTGAATTAAGTCACCTCTTAATCTGCGCTGGGTTAAAGGAAATAGATTTAATTTTCTAAGACGCTCTTCGTATGGTTTGTTCTTTAGGCTAGGTATCATTTTGGTAACTCTACGTTGAACCCGTTCTAGCTTGTTTATGTCTTTTTGGTAATAAGGGCACCAGCATTGAACGCAGTATTCCAGAAGAGGGCGGACTAAGGAATTGTAAAGGGTTAGGATTACGTCTTTGGATTTATGCTCAAATGATCTGCCTATAAAGCCAATTATTTTGTTTGCCTTCTTAACAAATTCTGAACATTGTTGACTCGGTTTTAGGTTACTCGATATTGTTACTCCCAGATCGGTTTCTCTGTTTACATTCTTAAGCTGAGTGCCATTCATCGAATAGTTTGCTTTCTCATTTAGGTATCCGATATGTAGTACTTTACATTTATCCGCATTGAAACTCATTTGCCAAATTTGGGCCCAATGTGACAATTTATCTAGATTGTGTTGCATATCGTCAACTTGATCTTTTGAGAGTACGCTATTTGCAATTTTTGTATCGTCAGCCAATTTTGAGATTGTACAGGTGAGACCCTCATCTATGTCGTTGATGTAAATTAGAAAGATAAATGGTCCTAGTACCGATCCCTGGGGTACCCCGCTACTTACATTGGTCCATTTAGATGCCTTACCGTTTATGACTACTCTTTGCTTTCTGTCACTGAGCCAATTTTCTATCCATTTCAACACACCGTCTTGTATTCCATGCGCTTTTAGTTTTAGCAGTAAACGTTTGTGGGGAACTTTGTCAAAGGCCTTTTGAAAATCAAGGTACATAATATCTACAGCTTTACTCTCATCGTAGAGGTTGAGGATATCGTGGAAGAAGTCTAAGAGGTTTGTTAAACAGGACGTTTTTTACGAAAGCCGTGTTGAGTATCTTTAAGTATGTTATTTTCCTCTAAGTGATTTACGAGTCTGTCTCTTATGACCGTTTCTAGCATTTTACATACAACTGAGGTTAAGCTAATTGGACGATAGTTACTGGGTAGGGATTTGCTGCCTTTTTTTAATATCGGTGTTACGTTGGGTATCTTCCACTGAGTTTATTTACGAGTCAATCAGTACCGTAACTCATTATTTGTCAGTCTGTCACTTTACGAGGCAATCAGTACCGTAACTCATTATTTGTCAGTCTGTCACTTTACGAGTCAATCAGTACCGTAACTCATTATTTGTCAGTCTGTCACTTTACGAGTCAATCAGTACCGTAACTCATAATTTGTCAGTCTGTCACTTTACGAGTCAATCAGTACCGTAACTCATTATTTGTCAGTCTGTCACTTTACAAATGAGTACAAAGGAGTACAAAGGAAATCAAGCAACAACAGATCTAGTGACCCTTCTAGGCTGCTTGTCCTCCAAAACACTGAGGATCAAGTGTCCAAACAGTGGTTTAGAGTGGGTAAGGGAACATTGGAAAGGGAACTACTGCCCTGCCACTATCGTGGCAGGACTAGGAAGTTAGCAGGGGACATATGGGTTAGTAACTGAGGGGAGGATAAAATAAAGTTATTAATTTACAAACGCAGTCAGTCGCGGGTTTGATGCGAGATATTTGTCTAGGCGGAATTTAAATGAATCAACGGTGCTGCAGTCTATAACGTCTCGGGGAAGCCCATTCCACAAGTTGACAACTCGATTGAAGAAGAAATTCTTAGATTCGTGTGAGTTAAAAGATTTACCAATAATTTTGCAACCGTTTCCCTGCGTGTAATTAGATTGGTCAATAGTGAAGTACTTACTACAGTTCATATTGTCGATGCCTTTGATGATTTTGAACACTTGAATTAAGTCACCTCTTAATCTGCGCTGGGTTAAAGGAAATAGATTTAATTTTCTAAGACGCTCTTCGTATGGTTTGTTCTTTAGGCTAGGTATCATTTTGGTAACTCTACGTTGAACTCGTTCTAGCTTGTTTATGTCTTTTTGGTAATAAGGGCACCAGCATTGAACGCAGTATTCCAGAAGAGGGCGGACTAAGGAATTGTAAAGGGTTAGGATTACATCTTTAGATTTATGCTCAAATGATCTGCCTATAAAGCCAATTATTTTGTTTGCCTTCTTAACAACTTCTGAACATTGTTGACTCGGTTTTAGGTTACTCGATATTGTTACTCCCAGATCGGTTTCTCTGTTTACATTCTTAAGCTGAGTGCCATTCATCGAATAGTTTGCTTTCTCATTTAGGTATCCGATATGTAGTACTTTACATTTATCCGCATTGAAACTCATTTGCCAAATTTGGGCCCAATGTGACAATTTATCTAGATTGTGTTGCATATCGTCAACTTGATCTTTTGAGAGTACGCTATTTGCAATTTTTGTATCGTCAGCCAATTTTGAGATTGTACAGGTGAGACCCTCATCTATGTCGTTGATGTAAATTAGAAAGAGAATTGGTCCTAGTACCGATCCCTGGGGTACCCCGCTACTTACATTGGTCCATTTAGATGCCTTACCGTTTATGACTACTCTTTGCTTTCTGTCGCTGAGCCAATTTTCTATCCATTTCAACACACCGTCTTGTATTCCATGCGCTTTTAGTTTTAGCAGTAAACGTTTGTGGGGAACTTTGTCAAAGGCCTTTTGAAAATCAAGGTACATAATATCTACAGCTTTACTCTCATCGTAGAGGTTGAGGATATCGTGGAAGAAGTCTAAGAGGTTTGTTAAACAGGACGTTTTTTACGAAAGCCGTGTTGAGTATCTTTAAGTATGTTATTTTCCTCTAAGTGATTTACGAGTCTGTCTCTTATGACCGTTTCTAGCATTTTACATACAACTGAGGTTAAGCTAATTGGACGATAGTTACTGGGTAGGGATTTGCTGCCTTTTTTTAATATCGGTGTTACGTTGGGTATCTTCCACTGAGTTTATTTACGAGTCAATCAGTACCGTAACTCATTATTTGTCAGTCTGTCACTTTACGAGTCAATCAGTACCGTAACTCATTATTTGTCAGTCTGTCACTTTACGAGTCAATCAGTACCGTAACTCATTAATTGTCAGTCTGTCACTTTACGAGTCAATCAGTACCGTAACTCATTATTTGTCAGTCTGTCACTTTACGAGTCAATCAGTACCGTAACTCATTATTTGTCAGTCTGTCACTTTACAAGTCAATCAGTACCGTAAATCATTATTTGTCAGTCTGTCACTTTACGAGTCAATCAGTACCGTAACTCATCATTTGTCAGTCTGTCACTTTACGAGTCAATCAGTACCGTAACTCATTATTTGTCAGTCTGTCAATTTACGAGTCAATCAGTACCGTAACTCATTATTTGTCAGTCTGTCACTTTACGAGTCAATCAGTACCGTAACTCATTATTTTGCCAATCAGTCAACAAGTCGGTCAGTAACAAATTAGTCAGTTGTGCAAAGTAAAGAAATCATTGCTCAATATTTCATTCATATTACCCCTTAGTTTTCAATTGTCAGTCAGGTTAGGTCAGGCCAGGTCAGTCAGTCATTCAGTCATTGTCAGTCAGGTTAGGTCAGTCAGTCATTCACTCATTCACTCATTGTCAGTCAGGTTAGGTCAGGTCAGGTGAGTCAGTCATTCAGTCATACATTTCAGTTAGTCATTCAGGTCAATCATATATTTTGTTTATACGTTTTGATGCCAGATCATGTCAAACCAGTCTTTCAGTTAAGGGAGCACACCTCGCTTATGGTCTCTTTCTCTCCCTCTCTCTTTGGCTTGTATCCATTCGGCTCCATTCAGCCTACTGTTTTAAGACGTTTACCCCCATCCAGGTGTCAATATTTTCCTGGCGAGTGGTAGCGAGCCAGCATATATATTTTTTGTTGACAGCAAGCTATATTTGTACATTTTTCGATAGAAAAATATCTCCGGTGAAGCCTTATTTCTCCATACAATGCTGGCTCGCTATCGCTCGCCAGGAAGAAATCGATACCTGGATAGGGATAAACGTCTTAAAACAGTTGGCTAAATGGGGCCGAATGGATACAAGCCAGGGAAAGAGCGAAAAGGAGAGAAAGATAAAAAAAACGGTGACCCCCTTAATTAGTCAGTGTGGCAGTGAATCAGTTCTTCAAATAATTGGCTAGTCAGTCAATTAGTAAGTAGTTTGATGTTAAGGGGGTCACCGGCTTTGTTTTATCTTTTTCTCCTTTTCTCTCATTCTCTGGCTTGTATCCATTCGGCTCCATTCAGTTAACTGTTATAAGACGTTTATCCACATCCAGGTGTCGATCTCTTCCTGGAGAGCGATAGCGAGCCAGCATTGTATGGAGAAATCCGGCTTCGCCGGAATTTTTTTTCTATCGAAAAATATACAAATTTCGCTTGCTGTCAAAACAAAAATATATATATGATAGCCCGCTACCGCTCGCCAGGAAAATATTGACACCTGGATGGGGGTAAACGTCTTAAAACAGTAGGCTGAATGGGGCCGAATGAATACAAGCCAAAGAGAGAGGGAGAGAAAGAGAAAAAGACGAGGTGGGCTCCCTTAACATGCGTCAAATCCAAACCATTATTATTCTGAATATAAGATAGGAACTCCCGGGATTGGAAGCAGATTATACATTTTAACCCCTTCTGTACCGGCAACGTCATTTACATTTTAGTCTAGCTTTATTTAGACGATTTTGTGGCGTTTATACAAAGGAGTACAAAGGAAATCAAGCAACAACAGATATAGTGACCCTTCTAGGCTGCTTGTCCTCCAAAACACTGAGGATCAAGTGTCCAAACAGTGGTTTAGAGTGGGTAAGGGAACATTGGAAAGGGTACTACTGCCCTGGAACTAATGTCCGTGGCAGGACTAGGAAGTTAGTAGGGGACATAGGGGTTAGTAACTGAGGGGAGGATAAAATAAAGTTATTCATTTACAAACCCAGTCAGTCGCGGGTTTGATGCGAGATATTTGTCTAGGCGGAGTTTAAATGAATCAACGGTGTTGCAGTCTATAACGTCTCGGGGAAGCCCATTCCACAAGTTGACAACTCGATTGAAGAAGAAATTCTTAGATTCGTGTGAGTTAAAAGATTTACCAATAATTTTGCAACCGTTTCCCCGAGTGTAATTAGATTGGTCGATAGTGAAGTACTTACTACAGTTCATATTGTCGATGCCTTTGATGATTTTGAACACTTGAATTAAGTCACCTCTTAATCTGCGCTGGGTTAAAGGAAATAGATTTAATTCTCTAAGACGCTCTTCGTATGGTTTGTTCTTTAGGCTAGGTATCATTTTGGTAACTCTACGTTGAACTCGTTCTAGCTTGTTTATGTCTTTTTGGTAATAAGGGCACCAGCATTGAACGCAGTATTCCAGAAGAGGGCGGACTAAGGAATTGTAAAGGGTTAGGATAACGTCTTTAGATTTATGCTCAAATGACCTGCCTATAAAGCCAATTATTTTGTTTGCCTTCTTAACAACTTCTGAACATTGTTGACTCGGTTTTAGGTTACTCGATATTGTTACTCTCAGATCGGTTTCTCTGTTTACATTCTTAAACTGAGTGCCATTCATCGAATAGTTTGCTTTCTCATTTAGGTATCCGATATGTAGTACTTTACATTTATCCGCATTGAAACTCATTTGCCAAATTTGGGCCCAATGTGACAATTTATCTAGATTGTGTTGCATATCGTCAACTTGATCTTTTGAGAGTACGCTATTTGCAATTTTTGTATCGTCAGCAAATTTTGAGATTGTACAGGTGAGACCCTCATCTATGTCGTTGATGTAAATTAGAAAGATAATTGGTCCTAGTACCGATCCCTGGGGTACCCCGCTACTTACATTGGTCCATTTAGATGCCTTACCGTTTATGACTACTCTATGCTTTCTGTCGCTGAGCCAATTTTCTATCCATTTCAACACACCGTCTTGTATTCCATGCGCTTTTAGTTTTAGCAGTAAACGTTTGTGGGGAACTTTGTCAAAGGCCTTTTGAAAATCAAGATATATAATATCTACAGCTTTACTCTTATCGTAGAGGTTGAGGATATCGTGAAGAAGTCTAAGAGGTTTGTTAAACAGGAACGTTTTTTACGAAAGCCGTGTTGAGTATCTTAAAGTATGTTATTTTCCTCTAAGTGATTTACGAGTCTGTCTCTTATGACCGTTTCTAGCATTTTACATACAACTGAGGTTAAGCTAATTGGACGATAGTTACTGGGTAGGGATTTGCTGCCTTTTTTGAATATCGGTGTTACGTTGGCTATTTATAAAGGATCTGTGGTAGTAAAAGGAGTTATAAGTGAGATAGTTCGAAGCCTGTTAATCGCTGGAGTTCCTTCTTAAACTGAATAAAACCGTCTATAAGTAACCAGTTTAAAATGAAAAGGACGGAATTGGTACTGAACGGGTTACTAAATGATATAAGCTAGGAACTCCCGGGATTGGAAGCAGATTATACACGTTGTTAATATAAAGGTACAGTTCAGCTCAAGCCTAATCCGGATAATATAATCCGGATAATATAATAGGTAACTCCTCAGGGGGTAGTGCTTGTTTTTTGGTCTATATAATTTATTCATTAATTTATTTTTTCATATCCTCGTTAGAACTCTACCAAGCTTTAAACAAAAAAAATAGACTCCCTTCCAAGATATATTTGTAAATTTTTTGGTATAAAAACTGTCCTGTCCAAAGGCCGGTTCCTTCTAAAATTGGAGGCTCGCTTTCGCTCGCCAGGAAAAAATCAACACCTAAATGGCACTAAAGTTGTTAATATTGATAACAAAATGAGGCGAAACGTCTCAAGATCGCCAAACTAACGGAATGGACGTCTTAAAACCTCAATATTCATACGCAGACGACTCAACCTTACACTACTCCATTAGTTTTTCAGAACGCCCCAGCCAGCAATCCCTCAACGACAAACGTAATGAAGCCATAGAACTCTTAAATTCTGATCTAAATACTATTTCCAATTGGGGCAGAGAAAACCTTGTTAACTTTAATGCTTCCAAAACCCAATTTCTCCATCTATCTACCCGTCAGGATCTCCCAGCGGACTATCCCTTATTCTTCAACAATACAAAAATTGACCCTTCATCTTCTCTCAATATTCTTGGTGTCTCTTTTTCTTCTGCTCTCATTTGGAAGGACCATATTACCAGTCTTGCTAAGGCAGCCTCCCAGAAGCTTGGTGTGCTCAACCGCCTTAGGGTTTTTTTTTCCCCTGCACAGCTTCTTGCTCTGTACAGGGGCATAGTGCGCCCTTGTATTGAGTATTGTTCACATGTGTGGGGAGGTTCCTCTCACACCGCTCTCCTAGACAAAGTTGAAAGGAAGGCCTTTCGTATCATTAACTTCCGTCCACTCACCAACTCTCTGCAATCTCTCTCTCTCCGCCGCAATGTTGCATCTCTCTCGCTATTCTATCGCTACTATAATAATCAGTGTTCCTCAGAGCTATCCCAGTGCATACCACCTCCTTTACGTAGGGCACGTGGTACCCGTCTTGCAACTCAATCCCACCCCTACTCTGTGCAACTCTCCAACCCAAGAGTGAAACGTTACTCTCAAACTTTCTTCTACTCAACATCTGAGCTCTGGAACTCTCTCCCAGAATCGGTCTTTCCCTCTTCCTATGACTTAAATTGCTTCAAACTCCGTGTGTCCAGGCATTTTGGCTCGAACTTCCCTTGATTTTGGCCCTGTCACTCTTTCAACTATGGGGGAGGCACTCGCTATAGGCAGTTATGCCTTTTGAGATTTTTAGACTTCCGGCCAATTTATTTGGCGATTTTAAGACCTTTTGACCCATTTCTTTGTCAATATTAAGATCTTTCGTGCCAATTATTTATTTATTATTTTCTTGGCGACCAATATCGTACCTGTAGTTTAGGAGGTTTAGGGAGCAAACAAATATATATATATATATATATTATATAAAAGTCCCCTAAAAAAAAAGTTAGGCTATAGTGTATTTGTTTCGCCTGAACATTGAATCACTGAGCAGCTGATATGTCGATATATAATGGCAATATTTGAAACTATTCTGTCTCTGCACCATATCAATGTCATGTTTTCTTAAGGGGGGATTTCCACTTGAGGGATTTTTTTCTGGACTCCTTTCTCCCTCATGTTTAGCCCCATTGTTTTCCTAATGTTAAGACGTTCGCCCCATTATTTTGACGATTTTAAGAACTTTCAACCCATTTCTGTCAATTTTAAGACCTTTCGTGCCATTTAGGTGTCGATTTTATCCTGGCGAGCGATAGCGAGCCTGTAATTTAAGAGGAACCGGCTTTCAGCCGGGACATTTTTCTACCGAAAAATGTACAAATTTATCTTGAAAGGGGCTCAAGGGGGTGTAATCTTAAGCTTGAAGGATATCTACGGACCAAACTAAAAACCTCCCCTAAACAACATATTTCGCTACAAAATCATCGTAATAACTGAGGGATCTAGATGGCGACAGGTTCATTTGTGTTCAACCTCGAAAAAATAACAGACTGCAATTATTGAAGTTCGTTTTCCCACGACTGTATGAATATCGTCTGACTAACTTTCCTCTCAGCTTTGAATAATACTAGACATTCATTACTACATAACCCCTCCCTAAATGAATAAAGGAAACATACTGCCTTTTAGAAACACACAGACTCCAGTATAAGTTAGTTTTCCCGCGAGTTTATTAATATGGTTTGACTAACTTTCCTCTCAGGTTTGAATAACACTAAACATTCATCGCTGCAAAACTCTTCCTTAAGGCGGAGGTCGTCGCTTTTTCGGGACTCCCTTCTCCCTCAGGTTAAGCATATTAGTTTTGAGATTTGCAGACGTTCATACCATTAGTTTGGCGATTTTGGTGCCTTTCGCCAATTTCTTTGTCAATATATAGATTTCTCGTGCCATTTAGGTGTAGATTTTTTTCCTGGCGAGCGATAGCGAACCTGTAATTATGGAAATAACCGGCCTTCGGCCGGGAAATATTTCTATCTACAAATGTACACATTTATCTTGAAAGGGGGTCTAGGTGGTGTTATTTTAAGCTTTATGGAGGTCTAACGAGGAAACTCAAAAATAAATAAATAAGTAAACACACATACCAAAAACAAGCACTACCCTCTTAAATGAATATATGGAGACCCACCGCCATACGGTACTTCCAAACTCGGACATTTTTACATATGAAACTCCAAATTGTTCGCCGCGATCCCCCGAGGTACAGACTACACAAAATCTCCAAAAGTTAGTGGAACTCTAAATGAGCCTAATGGAAGAGGGAATACAAAGTGGTACAGTTGGGAGTAAAGATGGTGTTACATGAACGCATTTTCCGGCAGTTTTTGATGAGCAATTTATTTTTATTTTTTTCGTACTCGTTTGAGGCTCTTTCGCATTGTAATCGGAAACTAGATCGAAGGTAGATTATGTTAAATACCTGTAGATTAATTGTCATGACACTTTTATTTTGAAGCTGCCAGACTACAATTGCTCGTAAAAAATGACGGAAAAATCGCTCGTGTGACACCGCCTTTAAGTGAAAATGTTTATGTATATGTATATATCTACCCTTTCGCGCACAAGGACGTGATGTGTGCTCTTTCTGGGATAGTAACCCTTTGAATACCAGCGCCGTGTGCTATATTTTAGTCTAGCTATATTTTGACGATAGTGTGACGCTTTGGAAGGATCTGCAGTAGTTAAAAGGGTTGGTGGAGATATATTTAAGCCATATTGTTGCCAGAGGTCCTTCTTACGCTGAATTTAATCGTCTAATAGTCGCCAGAATATGATAAGAAAGGCGCCACAGGTACAGCACGGGTTAAACGCCTTTGTAACCATCAGAGGTGTTTAGAAACCTTTAGTTAAGGGAAGGTATTTAGTTTGTTCCCTACTTTTTCATCAAGCTTAAAATTACACCCCCTAGACCCCCTTTCAAGATAAATTTGTACATTTTTCGGTAGAAAAATGTCCAGGCCGGAGGACAGTTGCTCTTAAATTACAGGCTCGCTATCGCTCGCCAGGAAAAAATCGACACCTTAACGGCACGAAAGGTCTTAAAATTGACAGAAATGGGGCAAAATGTCTTAAAATATCCAAACTACTAGGGCGAAGGTCTTAAAATCTCAAAAGCAATGGGACTAAACATGAGGGAGAAAGGGGTCCAGAAAAAATCCCTCAAGTGGATATCTCCCCTTAAGTTACTTCTGCTTCCTCTACAGTTGTCTTTTATCGAGTTGTGGGCAGAAAACAAATTTTGGAGAGGTAATTATGAAATTAATATAATTCTATTTATGATTACTAAACGGCAACCCCCAGTTCATTAAGGGGAGATTTCCACTTGAGGGACTTTTTTCTTGAACCCTTTCTCCCTCATGTCTAGCCCCATTGCTTTTGAGATTTTAAGACGTTTGCCCCATTAGTTTGGTGATTTTAAGAATGTCCGCCCCATTCTGTCAATTTTAAAACCTTTCGTGCCATTTAGGTGTCGATTTTATCCTGGCGAGCGATAGCGAGCCTGTAATGTAAAAGTAACCGGCCTTTGGCCGGAACATTTTTCTATCGAAAAATGTACAAATTTATCTTGAAAGGGGGTCAATGGGGTGAAATTTTAAGATGACTGGAAGAGTAGGAAACATACTAAAAAACTCCCCTTAAGGAGAGGTTTCTACTTTGTTTCCTACTCCTCCTGCAATCTAAAAATGTCACCCCCTTGACCCCCTTTCAAGATAAATTTGTACATTTTTCGGTAGAAAAATGTCCCGGCCGAAGGCCGATTACTCTTAAATTACGGGCTCGCTATCGCTCGCCAGAATAAAATCGACACCTAAATGGCACGAAAGGTCTTAAAATTGACAGAATGGGGCGGACATTCTTAAAAATCACCAAACTAATGGGGCAAACGTCTTAAAATCTCAAAAGCAATGGGGCTAGAGATGAGGGAGAAAGGGGTCAAGAAAAAAGTCCCTCAAGTGGAAACCTCCCCTTAAAGGGTATACAATTTAATTTTAATATTTGTTTATTGCAATTTATTATTTTAATTTCCTCCCTCGACCTCCACCAACCTTAAAAAAATATATATATACAGTATATATAGATAGATAGATAGATAGATAGAAATAATAATAATAATAATAATAATAACAAAATAAAAAGACCACCCTTCGAGATACATATGGGCATTTTTCGGTAGAACAATGCCCCGGCCGAATAGGCTGGTTTCTCGACCTAAATTGCAGCCTAGATATGGCTTGCCAGGAAAAATTCGTCACTTAAAAGGCACGAAAGGTCTTAAAATCGCCAAACTAATGGGGCAAACGAGCACTTTTCGTGTTTAGATCCATTAGTTTGGAAATTTTAAAACATTCGCCTCATTAGTTTGGTGATTTCAAGACCTTTCGCCCCACTTCTATGCCAATTTTATGACAACTCGTGCTATGGAGGTGTCGATTTTTCCTGACGAACGATAGAGAGCCTATAATTTAGAAGGAACCGGCATTCGGTAGGGATAAAATCTACCGAAAAAGGTATAAATAGGGGTCTCGGCAGTGTTTGCTTAAGCTTAACGGAGGTCTAAGAAGAAACTACAAAAAATATATATATTATTAATAATAATAAAACAAAAATAAAGCAAGACTGAGGCACTTACCTGTGATACGGTGTCTTAAAAATAATACAGAGATACTAAACTGCAATATGGTGATAACATACTCCGATAGTGAGATGAGTTGTGTCAAATGTGATACTTCATTAGTGAGACCAGAATAAAGTCCGTTCATGCTAGGTTGGGCAGAAATCGTAACCTCTAACCTCTGTAACTCAAAAAGGGCTAGAGCAAATGAGCTGTCAATTTATACACATATTCCCTAGCCAAGTCTTCCTATTTGGTAGAAATATTAGCTCGATTACGCTAGTCCTTTTTGGGTTATGAGAGGTTAGGGGTTACGATTTCTGCCCAATCTAGAATGAACGGACATTGTAATATGTACACTGTGCAATATTGTACACTGTAATATGGTGACGTTATGGTGTTGAAGAAAGTGTTAACCCCATCTGTACCGGCGATGATTTTTTTTTTTTTTTTTATTTAATTTTAGTTACATTTAGACGATTTGATGAAGCTTACCAAAGATATACAGTATATGGTAGCTCTAAGGATTAATTGAGACAGTCTGTAGTCTTTTGATAGGTAGACGTCCTTCCTAAGCTGAATCAAATAGTCTGATAGTTTCCAGAATATAATGCAAAAGACGTCACCGGTATTGTACGGGTTAAATAAGAGTGTTTAGTGTTAAAGCAAGACTGAGGCACTGAACTTTGACTTCACACACACACATATGGATGCTATGGTTCTGGAGATAGGAGTGTCTAGCGGTGTGTGGCAGTGAGAAGAGAGGCTCATTATTAGTTTAACTGGTCAAATGACTAGCTCCCTTCCACCACCCTCCACACACACACACACACACACTCTCTCGCTCACTCTCTCTCACTCACTCACTCTCTCTCACTCATTCACTCACTCACTCTCAATCTCTCTTTCACTCATTCTCACTCTCAATCTCTCCCTCACTCATTTTCACTCTCACTCTCTCTCTCTCTCTCTCTCTCTCTCTCTCTCTCTCTCTCTCTCTCTCTCTCTCAATACAAACCACATAAAGAGCTATATCATAAAGTAGTTATAGTAGATATCAAATTGTGTACGGCACTTGAATTACTTGAACTAGTTTATGAACCACTTTTGATTCTTGTACGACATTTATTAGCTGAGTAAAATCGTGTATATTCTGTTTCGTTTCTGCTGACGATAAATTGCATCCTTTAGCAGCTATATTATCGATACTTCATGACAAATATGAAACTACTAGGTCTCTACATCATGTGAAGGGGAGATTTCCACTTGAGGGATTTTTTCTTTTCCCCTTTCTCCCTCATGTTTAGCCCCATTGCTTTTGACATTTTAAGACGTTCGCCCCATTAGTTTGGCGATTTTAAGAAGTTTCACCCCATTTATGTCACTTTTAAGACCTTTCGTCCCATTTAGGTGTCGATTTTTTCCTGGCGAGCGATAGCGAGCCTGTAACTTAAGAGGAACCGGCCTTCGGCCGGTTCGGCCGGGAAATGTTTCTACCGAAAAATTTACAAATTTCTCTTGAAAGGGGGTCAAGGGGGTGTAATTTCAAGCTTGATGGAAGTCTAGGAAACACACTAAAAACCTCCCCTTAAGACCAAGTTTATATAATTATCACCATATTTCACTATAAAATATTCTAAAGAACTGAGAAATGTTGATGGGAACTTTGCAATGTACCGTCAGTTGCAAAGAAACAGGGTATAGTGCTAGTCAAAGAAACAGGGTATAGTGCTAGCCAAAGAAACAGGGTATAGTGCTAGCCAAAGAAACAGGGTATAGTGCTAGCCAAAGAAACAGGGTATAGTGCTAGCCAAAGAAACAGGGTATAGTGCTAGCCAAAGAAACAGGTATAGTGCTAGCCAAAGAAACAGGGTATAGTGCTAGCCAAAGAAACAGGGTATTGCTAGCCAAAAGAAACAGGGTATAGTGCTATCCGAACACAAACAGGGTATAGTGCTATCCAAAGAAACAGGTATAGTGCTATCCAAACAAACAGGGTATAGTGCTATCCAAACACAAACAGGGTATAGTGCTATCCAAACACAAACAGGGTATAGTGCTATCCAAACACAAACAGGGTATAGTGCTATCCAAAGAACAGGGTAGTGCTAGCCAAAGAAACAGGGTATAGTGCTAGCCAAAGACCAGGTATAGTGCTAGCCAAGAAACAGGGTATAGTGCTAGCCAAAGAAACAGGGTATAGTGCTAGCCAAAGAAACAGGGTATAGTGCTAGTCAAAGAAACAGGGTATAGTGCTAGCCAAAGAAACAGGGTATAGTGCTAGCCAAAGAAACAGGGTATAGTGCTAGCCAAAGAAACAGGGTATAGTGCTAGCCAAGAAACAGGGTATAGTGCTAGCCAAAGAAACAGGGTATAGTGCTAGCCAAAGAAACAGGGTATAGTGCTAGCCAAAGAAACAGGGTATAGTGCTAGCCAAAGAAACAGGGTATAGTGCTAGCCAAAGAAACAGGGTATAGTGCTAGCCAAAGAAACAGGGATAGTGCTAGCCAAAGAAACAGGGTATAGTGCTAGCCAAAGAAACAGGGTATAGTGCTAGCCAAGAAACGGTATAGTGCTAGCCAAAGAAACAGGTATAGTGCTAGCCAAAGAAACAGGGTATAGTGCTAGCCAAAGAAACAGGGTAGAGTGCTAGCCAAAGAAACAGGGTAGAGTGCTAGCCAAAGAAACAGGGTAGAGTGCTAGCCAAAGAAACAGGGTAGAGTGCTAGCCAAGAAACGTAGAGTGCTAGCCAAACAGGGTAAGTGCTAGCCAAGAAACAGGGTAGAGTGCTAGCCAAAGAAACAGGGTAGAGTGCTAGCCAAAGAAACAGGGTAGAGTGCTAGCCAAAGAAACAGGGTAGAGTGCTAGCCAAAGAAACAGGGTTGAGTGCTAGCCAAAGAAACAGGGTATAGTGCTAGCCAAAGAAACAGGGTATAGTGCTAGCCAAGAACAGGGTATAGTGCTAGCCAAAGAACAGGGTATAGTGCTAGCCAAAGAGACAGGGTATAGTGCTAGCCAAAGAAACAGGGTATAGTGCTAGCCAAAGAAACAGGGTATAGTGCTAGCCAAAGAAACAGGGTATAGTGCTAGCCAAAGAAACAGGGTATAGTGCTAGCCAAAGAAACAGGGTATAGTGCTAGCCAAAGAAATGAAAATAACGCCCTCATGTTGAACGGAGGGCGGGGGGGGGGGGTAGTTATATTATTACAAGACTCCTTCCACTGGCCTGCCACATACACGAACGCACACACACTCACACCATACATACACACACACACGCACACGCACACACACTCACACCACACACGCACCATGTACACACACACACACACACACCATACACACACTTCCAGACACACACACACTCTCTCTCAGCTGAGTGAATGAAAGCCGTAGGAAAAGAGATAATCATAGACAATGGGACATACGTGCACTGTACTTTGGGTTGTATGCTATAAAGTGCTTAAGGGGAGGTTTCCACTTGAGGGACTTTTTTCTTGGCCCCTTTCTCCCTCATGTCTAGCCCAATTGCTTTTGAGATTTTAAGACGTTTGCCCCATTAGTTTGGTGATTTTTAAGAATTTCCGCCCCATTCTGTCAATTGTAAGACCTTTCGTGCCATTTAGGTGTCGATTTTATCCTGGCGAGCGATAGGGAGCCTGTAATTTAAGAGTAATCGGCCTTCGGCCGGGACATTTTTCTACCGAAAAATGTACACATTTATCTTGAAAGGGGGTCAAGGGGTGACATTTTAAGATTGCTGGAGGAGTAGGAAACAAACTAGAAACCTCCCCTTAATTGCAGAAATAAATAGGACATATGCATTGAAGTTTATCCAGCCAATGCGATGACAAGCCCCACCATCTGAGCGACTAGTGTACTATTATTAAGTCAAGATAATAACCACACTATTCACCACCTATTAGCACGTGTAGTCATCGGCAGGGCAAACGAACGACGGAACAAATGTGGTGTTGTTAAGGGGGGGGGGGGGGGGTGACCTGTTTTTCGTTATTTCTGTCCTTTTCTCTCTTTCTCTGGCTTGTATCCATTCGGCCCCATTCAGCCAACTATTTTAAGACGTTTATTCCCATCTAGGTGTCGATTTCTTCCTGGCGAGCGATAGCGAGCCAGCATTATATGAAGAAATCCGGCTTCGCCGGATACATTTTTCTATAATTTTTGTTTTACAAATTTAGCCTGCTGTCAAACAAAAATAAAAAATATGCTGGCTCGCTACCGCTCACCAGTAAAACATTGACACCTGGATGGGGATAAACGTCTTAAAACAGTAGGCTGAATGGGGCCAAA
Organism: Paralithodes platypus; assembly: GCA_032716605.1. Classification (NCBI taxonomy): domain Eukaryota; kingdom Metazoa; phylum Arthropoda; class Malacostraca; order Decapoda; family Lithodidae; genus Paralithodes; species Paralithodes platypus. The sequence continues at coordinate 59,018,258 of CM064483.1, read as the reverse complement.
TGTATACAAGCCAGAGAAAGATAGAAAAGAACAGAACAAAAACAAGGTCAGCCCCCTTAAGGGGGGGATGGACGTATTCATTTGCTCATTTATATATTGTTTTATCCATTTTCTTAGTTTCCTCCCTAGACCTCCATCAAGATTACCCCCCCCCCCCCAAGACCTTCCTTCAAAATGCATTTGTACATTATTGATAGAAACATTTCGGATCCCATTACATAACAGGCTTGCTATCGTTCGCCAGGATATATCGACACGTAAATGACACGAAGAGTCTAAAAATTGACAAGTAAATGGTGTGAAAGATCTTAAAATCGCCAAACTAACGAGCCAAACGTCATAAAATCTGAAAGCTAATGGGGCTAAACATGAGGAAGAAGGGGGACCAGAAAAACGACTCTTGCTTGGTCCATTTCGCCGGAACTTATATTTCCGGCCGACGAAGAGACAGTCAATCTTCTATAACGAAAACAAGAATAGGAAATCCCTGGGCAGTCGTCATCGATAGTGTTAATAATATTGACTTTATTCTTCACAAGGGACTGGAGTTCTCGATAAGGGGCTCCAGTCCTGACGTTATTCTTGTCTTTAAGGGGAGATTTCCACTTGAGGGACTTTTTTCTAGCCCCCTTTCTCCCTCATGTCTAGTCTCATTGCTTTTGAGATTTTAAGACGTTTGCCCCATTAGTTTGGTGATTTTTAAGAATTTCCGCCCCATTCTGTCAATTTTAAGACCTTTCGTGCCATTTAGGTGTCGATTTTATCCTGGCGAGCGATAGCGAGCCTGTAATTTGAGAGTAATCGGCCTTCGGCCGGGACATTTTTCTACCGAAAAATGTACAAATTTATCTTGAAAGGGGGTCAAGGGGGTGAAATCTTAAGATTGCTGGAAGAGTAGGAAACAAACTAGAAACCTCCCCTTAAGTGTGCTGGCTTAAATATCCAATAGAGTTGATAGCCTCTGAAGTCCTATTTTAACTTTTTGTTTTCTTCGCGGTTTGAATTCTCTGGATTAACTTGTTATGAGATAATTCCCCCTATAACAACACAAAATGTAATAATTATACCCTAATCAACATTACATATCTAGGTTTCAATTAGTGCGCGTATTTGGTTAACGTAATATTAGTAGATCTAATTACTTGTACACTATTCCATCCTTACTAATACAAATTTGCAGTTTGTCAAATTATTGGTGGCACAATATCAGTTTGCTTTGTCAAAGCAAGAACTAAATATGAACAGTACAAATGACCGCTGGCCAGACACATTTCATTAGAAAATATTTCCAGCGCCAAATCGTTCCCTACATTTCAATTGCAGCAGAAGCGATGCATTATATATATTTTTTATTTTATTTTATTTTTTTCTATATTCCAACTTACTTCCTCTCGGGCATAGGCTGAGAGCCTTAACATTCACCGCTTTACAATGAACAGTGAAGCCCGTGAGGTCTTGTTTATAGTGTCCATGTAGCTCCTAGTTGAAACACAAAACCGATTATTACTCTGTGTGTCCCGATTTGTTATGGCTGAACACATTGTTTTCAGTGTACAATCCGCTATTTGATCTCGTTTATGATATTATCTTAATTGTATTTTTTCCTCCATCCATCCATTAAGGGGAGATCTCCACTTAAGGGATTTTTTTCTGGACCCCTTTCTCTCTCATGTTTAGCCCCATTGCTTTTGAGATTTTAAGACGTTCGCCCTAGTAGTTTTGACATTTTAAGAAATTTTTCCCCATTTTTGTCAATTTTAAGACCTTTCGTGCCATTAAGGTGTCGATTTTATCCTGGCGAGCGATAGCGATCCTGTAATTTAAGAGGAACCGGCCTTCGGCCGGGAAATTTTTCTACGGAAAAATGTACAAATTTATCTTGAAAGGGGGATGCTTGATGGAGGTCTAGGGAACAAACTAAATGCCTCCCCTTAAGTGTATCTATATCTCCCAAAAACCCGGGACAGGGGATCAGAAACAACAAAAAGGGAGTTCCAATTCATGTTTGGGATTGTTAATTAAGGGGGTAGTGCTTGTTAATTAAGGGGGTAGTGCTTGTTAATTAAGGGGTAGTGCTTGTTAATTAAGGGGGTAGTGCTTGTTAATTAAGGGGGTAGTGCTTGTTAATTAAGGGGGTAGTGCTTGTTAATTAAGGGGGTAGTGCTTGTTAATTAAGGGGGTAGTGCTTGTTAATTAAGGGGTAGTGCTTGTTAATTAAGGGGGTAGTGCTTGTTAATTAAGGGGGTAGTGCTTGTTAATTAAGGGGGTAGTGCTTGTTAATTAAGGGGGTAGTGCTTGTTAATTAAGGGGGTAGTGCTTGTTAATTAGGGGGTAGTGCTTGTTAATTAAGGGGGTAGTGCTTGTTAATTAAGGGGGTAGTGCTTGTTAATTAAAGAGTACTGATTGTTAATTAAGGGGGTAGTGCTTGTTAATTAAGGGGGTAGTGCTTGTTAATTAAGGGGGTAGTGCTTGTTAATTAAGGGGGTAGTGCTTGTTAATTAGGGGGGTAGTGCTTGTTAATTAAGGGGGTAGTGCTTGTTAATTAAAGGGGTAGTGCTTGTTAATTAAGGGGGTAGTGCTTGTTAATTAAGGGGGTAGTGCTTGTTAATTAAGGGGGTAGTTCTTGTTAATTAAGGGGGTAGTGCTTGTTAATTAGGGGGTAGTGCTTGTTAATTAAGGGGGTAGTACTTGTTAATTAAGGGGGTAGTGCTTGTTAATTAAAGGGGTAGTGCTTGTTAATTAAGGGGTAGTGCTTGTTAATTAAGGGGGTAGTGCTTGTTAATTAAGGGGGTAGTGCTTGTTAATTAAGGGGGTAGTGCTTGTTAATTAAGGGGTAGTGCTTGTTAATTAAGGGGCTAGTGCTTGTTAATTAAGGGGCTAGTGCTTGTTAATTAAGGGGGTAGTGCTTGTTAATTAAGGGGGTAGTGCTTGTTAATTAAGGGGGTAGCGCTTGTTAATTAAGGGGGTAGCGCTTGTTAATTAAGGGGGTAGCGCTTGTTAATTAAGGGGGTAGTGCTTGTTAATTAAGGGGGTAGTGCTTGTTAATTAAGGGGGTAGTGCTTGTTAATTAAGGGGGTAGTGCTTGTTAATTAAGGGGGTAGTGCTTGTTAATTAAGGGGGTAGTGCTTGTTAATTAAAGGGGTAGTGCTTGTTAATTAAGGGGGTAGTGCTTGTTAATTAAGGGGGTAGTGCTTGTTAATTAAGGGGGTAGTGTGCTTGTTAATTAGGGGGTAGTGCTTGTTAATTAAGGGGGTAGTGCTTGTTAATTAAGGGGGTAGTGCTTGTTAATTAAGGGGGTAGTGCTTGTTAATTAGGGGGTAGTGCTTGTTAATTAGGGGGTAGTGCTTGTTAATTAAGGGGGTAGTGCTTGTTAATTAAGGGGGTAGTGCTTGTTAATTAAGGGGTGGTGCTTGTTAGTTAAGGGGTAGTGCTTGTTAATTAAGGGGGTAGTGCTTGTTAATTAAGGGGGTAGTGCTTGTTAATTAAGGGGGTAGTGCTTGTTAATTAAGGGGGTAGTGCTTGTTAATTAGGGGGTAGTGCTTGTTAATTAGGGGGTAGTGCTTGTTAATTAAGGGGCTAGTGCTTGTTAATTAAGGGGGTAGTGCTTGTTAATTAAGGGGGTAGTGCTTGTTAATTAGGGGGTTAGTGCTTGTTTATTAGGGTAGTGCTTTTTAATTAAGGGGCAAGTGCTTGTTAATTAAGGGGGTAGTGCTTGTTAATTAAGGGGGTAGTGCTTGTTAATTAAGGGGGTAGTGCTTGTTAATTAAGGGGGTAGTGCTTGTTAATTAAGGGGTGGTGCTTGTTAGTTAAGGGGGTAGTGCTTGTTAATTAAGGGGTAGTGCTTGTTAATTAAGGGCTAGTGCTTGTTAATTGAGGTTGCTTGTTATTAAGGGGGTAGTGCTTGTTATTAAGGGGGTAGTGCTTGTTATTAAGGGGTAGTGCTTGTTATTAAGGGGGTAGTGCTTGTTATTAAGGGGGTAGTGCTCGTTATTAAGGGGGTAGTGCTTGTTAATTGAGGGGTAGTGCTTGTTAATTAAGGGGGTAGTGCTTGTTAATTAAGGGGGTAGTGCTTGTTAATTAAGGGAGAAGTGCTTGTTAATTGGGGGTAGTGCTTGTTAATTAAGGGGTAGTGCTTGTTAATTAAGGGGGTAGTGCTTGTTAATTAAGGGGGTAGTGCTTGTTAATTAAGGGGGTAGTGCTTGTTAATTAAGGGGGTAGTGCTTGTTAATTAAGGGGTAGTGCTTGTTAATTAAGGGGGTAGTGCTTGGTAATTAAGGGGGTAGTGCTTGTTAATTAAAGGGGTAGTGCTTGTTAATTAAAGGGGTAGTGCTTGTTAATTAAGGGGGTAGTGCTTGTTAATTAAGGAGGTAGTGCTTGTTAATTAAGGGGGTAGTGCTTGTTAATTAAGGGGGTAGTGCTTGTTAATTAAGGGGTAGTGCTTGTTAATTAAGGGGCTAGTGCTTGCATTAAGGGGTAGTGCTTGCATTAAGGGGTAGTGCTTGCATTAAGGGGCAGTGCTTGTTTTTTTGGTCTATATATATATATCTATTAGTTTATGCTTGACTTTCCTCGCTAGACCTCAATCAAGCTTTAAAAAACAAAACACCCCTAGACCCCTTTTCAGGATAAATTTGTATATTTTTCCGTAGAAAAATGTCCTGGCCGAAGGCCGATACCTCCTAAAAATTACAGGCTCGCTATAGTTCGCCAGGATAAAATCAACACTTAAATGACACGAAAGGTCTTAATATTGACAAAGAAATGGAGCAAAAGTTCTAAAAAACGCCTAACTAATGGAAGGAACGTCATCAAATCTGAACTCTAATTGGGTTTAACATGAGGAAGAAGAGGAACCAGAAATGCGACCCATCTCCCCTTAAGTGAATCAGTTATGTATACGTGTGTCCTGATGAACTATTTAATGTATCAACAATATCTGAAGGGTTAAGACAGTCAGGCATTGAAAGGGTTAAACCGTTAATCTAATTTATTACGTCTCTCTCTCTCTCTCTCTCTCTCTCTCTCTCTCTCTCTCTCTCTCTCTCTCTCTCTCTCTCTCTCTCTCTCTCTCATACATCCCATCTTCACCCCCAGCGTCTCTCAAATGCGTCTCATCAGCAGAAGGGGGTGATTTCATTTTTTTCCCCCCGTCCCCTGTTTTCTTGGAGGGTATTGTTATCTTAGAAAACAGTCTGTCTGTGTGTCTGTGAGTATGGCTCTTGAACTGTATATCCTTGTCTGTGTTTTCTTAGGTCTGTCTTTCTATATGTCCATCTTTTTGTCTGTTCTGTCTGTAAATATGTCTCTAACTGTGTTTCCTTTGTCTGTTTTCTTATGTCTGTATGTCTGCCTTTCTGTATGCCTGTGTTTGTGTCTGTCTTTGAATATGTCTCTTTAGCTACGTATCCTTGGCTGTGTTTTCTTATGTCTGTATTTCTGCCTTTCTGTATGCCTGTGTTTGTGTCTGTCTTTGAATATGTCTCTTTAGCTACGTATCCTTGGCTGTGTTTTCTTATGTCTGTATATCTGCCTTTCTGTATGCCTGTCTTTGTGTCTGTCTTTGAATATGTCTCTTTAGCTACGTATCCTTGGCTGTGTTTTCTTATGTCTGTATGTCTGCCTTTCTGTATGCCTGTCTTTGTGTCTGTCTTTGAATATGTCTCTTTAGCTACGTATCCTTGGCTGTGTTTTCTTATGTCTGTATGTCTGCCTTTCTGTATGCCTGTGTTTGTGTCTGTCTTTGAATATGTCTCTTTAGCTACGTATCCTTGGCTGTGTTTTCTTATGTCTGTATGTCTGCCTTTCTGTATGCCTGTCTTTGTGTCTGTCTTTGAATATGTCTCTTTAGCTACGTATCCTTGGCTGTGTTTTCTTATGTCTGTATGTCTGCCTTTCTGTATGCCTGTCTTTGTGTCTGTCTTTGAATATGTCTCTTTAGCTACGTATCCTTGGCTGTGTTTTCTTATGTCTGTATGTCTGCCTTTCTGTATGCCTGTGTTTGTGTCTGTCTTTGAATATGTCTCTTTAGCTACGTATCCTTGGCTGTGTTTTCTTATGTCTGTATGTCTGCCTTTCTGTATGCCTGTCTTTGTGTCTGTCTTTGAATATGTCTCTTTAGCTACGTATCCTTGGCTGTGTTTTCTTATGTCTGTATGTCTGCCTTTCTGTATATCTGTGAATATATATCTTATACTACGAATCCTCGTGTCTTTTTTTATCCATGTCTGTCTCCCTGCCTCTCTGTGTGTCTGTATGTCTACGTATATCTATTTAATTGTGTATCATTGTGTCTGTTAAGGGGAGATTTCCACTTGAGGGATTTTTTTCTTGACCCCTTTCTCCCTCATGTTTAGCCCCATTGCTTTTGAGATTTTTAGACGTTCGCCCCATAAGTTTGGCGATTTTAAGAACTTTCACCCCATTTATGTCACTTTTAAGACCTTTCGTCCCATTTAGGTGTCAATTTTTTCCTGGCGAGCGATAGCAAGCCTGTAATTTAAGAGGAACCGGCCTTCGGCCGGGACATTTTTCTACCGAAAAATGTACACATTTTTCTTGAAAGGGGGTCAAGCTTGATGGAAGTCTAGGAAACACACTAAAAACCTTCCCTTAATACTGTATCCTGGTTGTATTGCCTCTGTGGTCATGTTGACAGTGCTTGATCATTGTCTTGGGAATCCTTTATATCTAATTTGTTACAGTCTCTATCTATAGTTCTCCTTAACCGGTTCAATACCGGTGACGTCCTTTTCATTATATTCTGGCAACTATTAAACAATTGTATTCAACTTAAGAAGGACGTCTACCAATTAAAAGGTTGCAGACTCTCTCAGTGAATCCTTTTAGCTACCATATGTCTTTCCTAAACTTCTTCATAAAATCGTCTAAATGAAGCTGAAATCAAATAAATAGTACGTCACCGGTAATGCAGGGGTAAATATCATCTCTCCACGGCACTTCTCCACCATTATCATCTCGTGTAAATCCCAAGAGGCTGCAGAGACCAAACTATTGATATTATATATATGTTTCCCCGTCTCAGCTTAACGAGAGGATAATATTCATATTTGTTTTCACCGACCCACCAATTAACTGACAAATAAACCTAACTAATGAAATCAATGAAAATAATGAATACATGTGGTACTCCAGGGACTCGAACCTTGGTGGACGAAGTATGAGGGGGTCGAACCGGAACCATTGTGTTTGGAGACTGGATTGAATAGGAGAAAGAATATTGGAAAACTTACATGAAGATGCATTGCTTTGACCATATAATTTCCGAGAACATAAAATAAACTGTGAAGCATATAATTATTTAAAAGGAGTTTTTTAGTTTGTTCCCTAGACCTCCATCAAGCTTTATGTTACATCCCCTTGAGCCTCTTTCAAGATAAATTTGTAAACATTTTCGGTAGAAAGATATTCTGGCCAAAGGCCGGTTCCTTTTGAATTGCAGGTTCGCTATCGCTCGCCAGGAAAATATCGAGCCCTAAATTGCACGAAAGGTCTTAATATTGACAGAAATGGGGTGAAAGTTCATACAACTGCCAGACTAATGGGTCGAACGTCTAAAAATCTCAAAAGCATTGGGGCTAAACATGAGGGAGAAAGTGGTCAAGAAAAAAATCCCTCAAGTGGAAATCTCCCCTTAATTCTGTCTATTTAGAAATAATGACAAACACGAAGGTAATAAGGTCTCCAGTTTGACACCTTGTGAAGTATGCAATAGCAACACAAATCATAGTATTTGCCGAAGTAAGACATATTAAGGGGAGGCAGACCGTTTTTCTGGACCCCCTTCTCCCTCATGTTTAGCCCCATTACTTTTGAGACTTGAAGACGTTCGGCCCATTAGTTTGGCGATTTTAACACCTTTCGCCCCATTTATTTGTCAATTTGATGACCTTTCGTGCCATTTAGTTGTCGATTGGTTCCTAGCGAGCGAGAGCGAGCCTAAAATTTTAAAAGGAACTGGCCTTCGGCCGGGACATTTTTTTATCGAAAAATGTACAAATTTATCTTGAAGGGGGGTCAAGGGCTTCTTGTTTTAAGCTTGGTGGAGGTCTAGTGAAGAAACTAAGAAATAAAGGAATGAATGACCAAGCAAACGGCCCGTTTTTATTGTGGAGAATTATTGTGTTTTATTTTATTGTGGAGAAAATAAGAAAAACAACGACACGTTTGCGTCGTTGTTTTTCTTATTTTCTCCACAATAAAATTATTAATTCCACTTACGAAATATATCTGGGAATATATATATATGGGGGGTAAGGTCCATCCCAACCGTCTGAGTCCCACAGATGCTCCATGAACTCAATAAAATCGGCTAGTGACAGGGACAAAACAATAATCGTATTTTATTTGTATTTTTAAGAACGCCTAATATACCCCCCCCCCCCCCCTTCCCACTCCCACAGAACGGTGTCACGCTATAAAGTTGTCTCCTCATATATGTATGTTTGTCTGTCTGTCTGTCTGTCTGTCCTCTCTCTCTCTATAGAGCTCCACCGTCCCAACAATGGAAACTCTCTCGCTATCAACATTTTAATTCTAGCTGATCCGATGGTCATGTGTATATGTGTGTGTGTGTGTGTGTGTGTGTGTGTGTGTGTGTGTGTGTGTGTGTGTGTGTGTGTTTGTGTGTGTGTGTGTGTTTACTGTTTTGCCATTTTAGAGAAATGTTTTCCATAGGCCCCCATCAGGTTAATAAATGGCTTCCTGGACCATTATGCAAGCTTCATTTGTACATTTTTCGGTAGCAAAATGTCCCAGTTCTCCTAATTTGTTGGCTCGCCATGGATACAACGTCGTATATTCGCCAACTAATGGGGGCTAAGTGTCGTAAAATCGCTAAAGAAATTGGGCAAAATAGGTTGGGATCCAAAATATTGTCTCCTCCCCATGTCTGTCTGCTAAGAGGGCCTCCATCTCTCCTCTCCCTGTATAACCCAACAATGGAAACGCTCTAGCCGACACTTTTCCCCGGACATTTAAAACCCTTTCTTCGGGGAATTCTATCTTGATGACGTCTTTTTTCCTGGGTGGGTGTTGGAGAGAGAGAGAGAGAGATAGATAGAGAGAGAGAGAGAGAGAGAGAGAGAGAGAGAGAGAGAGAGAGAGAGAGAGAGAGAGAGAGAGAGAGAGAGAGAGAGAGAGAGAGAGAGAGAGAGAGAGAGAGAGAGAGAGAGAGAGAGAGAGAGAGAGCGAATCTACCGAAAAATGTACAAATTTATCTTGAAAGAGGGTCTAGATTGTATTTGTTTACAGCATGATGAAGGTCTAGGGAGGAAACTAAATAATGCTGAAAACAATAAGCAATCAAATACGCACATCTCCCCTTAAGAGGTGATCAAATATACCTGATCATGACTATACAAGTATGCATACTTGGAGATGACACTTATAACAGAACACCATCTTTGTCTTTGACGTAGATTATGAACAACAGGGATCCAAGAACAGGCAGGCCCCTCTTGAACTCCAGATATAACAGCAGTCAGTTCAGAAGATATCACATTCACACTATCTGGTCCGGAGTCTTGTGGGTTATTATGTTTTGTTTAATTAGTATTGAGAATTGTGATTGTTTTTTACCGTTTTTTAGCAATCTACTTTAGTCTGTCCCCTATGCTAGTAAAAATGCCTTCCCAGACTTTTATCAAACTAAAAAAATGCCTACCCACACCCCTTCAAGCTAAATTTGTACAATCCGGCCACAGACCGATTTTGTCAAAGTAACTTAATTGCTCGGTGTCGCTCATCCAGAATAAGTAATATACACTTGAATGGGGTGAAGCGCCTTATTATCGCCAAAATAATAAGGTGAAACATCTTAAAGTCTCCAAACTAACGCGGCGAAACAGGAGAAACCTAATAAGATCTCAATCGGACCAAATAGGGTCAAGAGGGCAAGTAATTATGATAATTCTTCGATCTAATGATTGAAGAAATGTTGATGTCAATTGCTGAATGTGAGAGAGAGAGAGAGAGAGAGAGAGAGAGAGAGAGAGAGAGAGAGAGAGAGAGAGAGAGAGCGAGAGCGAGAATGGAGGGAGTGGGTGTGTGTTTATGACAATTCTCTAATCACTAGGTACACAAGACATTTAGCACTTATGTATACGATGACTCGCTGCTTCGTAATATTATGGCTATTATTAGACGATTTTATTAAGATTTGAAGGAACTTGTGAGACTAATATTTAATTGAGATAATTTTTAATCTCTCTTATTCCCAAAGATGCATCCTACGTTCCATAAAATCGCCTCATGGTAATCTAAGAAAAAGGTACAAACTCGCCATTGTATACTGGAAGGGTTCAAGTAGAATTCAGATACATATACAGTATATATATATATATATATAGAGAGAGAGAGAGTGAGAGTGAGGGAGAGAAGGGGTTGAGGGATAGGGGGGGTAGGGGAGGGAGAGGGAGAGACAATAGATGATAGATAGATAGTTAGAGAAAAAGATAAACAACAAGAGCCAAATAAAACAAACAATGACCAGGGGAGAGAAGATTTATTTTTTATTTTTTTTAGTTTTGTATTACCCTATTTTCCCTGGTGTGTTTCAGTAGAAGCTCTCAATATTCCTCCACCGACCACCACCACCACCACCAGTAGCAGCAGCAGCAGCAATCTCCTCCTTCTGTTTGCTCCTACAATACACCCATGTGTTTGGTCATATGTCTGTCTGTCTGTTTGTCTGTCTGTCTGTTTGTCTGTCTATCTGTCTGTCTTTCTGTATGTGTGTTTGTCTGTCTTTCTGTCTTCCTGTTTGTTTGTCTGAGTTTCTGTGAATGTCTCTTTACCAAATTGGATAGACAGTTGGCTAACAGGTAGACAACAACGAGTGGTAATTAATGGTGTTTCTTCTGAGTGGACTGCAGTCACTTCTGGAGTTCCACAGGGATCTGTCCTTGGCCCACTCCTGTTTATCATATATGTCAATGACATAGATATTGGTCTGTTGAGTGTGATATCCAAGTTTGCAGATTACATAAATCTTGGAATGAATGTGAAAGATCCCAAAGGGGTTTAACAGCTCAGGCTGGACCTGAACAGCCTCGGTGAATGGTCGGAGACATGGCAGATGCCTCTAAGCTTGAAAAAGTGCAAGGTGATGCATATCAGCCAAGCAAACCCCAAGTCAGGCTATGCACTATTGGGAATTCCTCTGGAAGTGACTGACTTGGAAAAGGATTTGTGTGTTCTGATTAGCAGTGACCTAAAGTTGTCCAAACAGCGCATTTAAGTAGAGAAGAAAGCTCATAAATTATTGGGCTATATTAAGAGGCAATTTATGTATAGAAATAAGGAAATAGTCTTCACACTTTACAGCGCTCTGAAACGGCCTATCCTGGAGTATGCTGTTCAATTCTGGTCTCCAGCACTCAGGAAAGATATAGAGTGACTAGAAACAGTACAAGATAGAGCTCAAAACTTATTCCATCGCTTAGAAGAATGAGCTCTGAGGACCAGTTGAGAGCTCTTGATCTCTTTCCGTTGGAGACACGCAGACTACGAGGTCAGCTCATTGAAGTATTTGAAATATTTAATGGGCTTAACAATGTGGATTATAGTAAAATATTTAGCCTAAATATGAATACAACACGCAACCATGGCTAGAAATTAGAATTGAAAAGGTTCATCACTAGTATTTGTGGGAGCTTTTTCACATATAAGATCTGTTCTACCTGGAACAAACTTCCCTCCAAAGTTGTAAACAGTTCTTCAGTAGAGCAGTTCAAAAAGAGAGTAGATAGTATTCTGCACACTCTGTAAAGAGTGTAGAGCACTAAACAGTCTCTCTCCTTCCACTTCGAATATCTCCTCGGAATGGACCGCAAGGTCTCTGAGATACTAACTATTCCTTGTAACTCCTTGTGACTGTGTATCCGTGTGTTTGGTTGTATATGCCTGTCTGCCTGTCTTTGTGTCTGTTAATTTATGTCTGCCTGTCTTTGTGTCTGTTTGTCTTTGTCTGTCTGTCTGATTGTCTCTTTAAATGTGTATCCTTGTGTCTGTTTATGTATTACTGTGTACCTGCCTTTGTGCTCGTTAACCCTTTATGTACCGGTGACGCCTTGTTTATTAAATTTCAGCTACATTTAGACGATTTCATTAAGCCTCGGAAGGACATGTGGCAGTTCCCCCTCAAGCTCCCCCTCCCCTCAAGCTCCACCTCCCCTCAAGCGCCCCCTCTCCTCAAGCTCCTCCTCCCCTCAAGCTCCACCTCCCCTCAAGCTCCCCCTCTCCTCAAGCTCCCCCTCTCCTCAAGCTCCACCTCCGCTCAAGCTCCCCCTCTCCTCAAGCTCCCCCTCCCCTCAAGCTCCACCTCCCCCTCAAGCTCCACCTCCCCTCAAGCTCTACCTCCCCTCAAGCTCCACCTCCCCTGAAGCTCCACCTCCCCTCAAGCTCTCCGTCCCCTCAAGCTCCACCTCCCCTCAAGCTCCACATCCCCTCAAGTTCCACCTCCCCTCAAGTTCCATCTCCCCTTAAGCTCTCCCTCCCCTCAAGCTCTCCCTCCCCTAAAGCTCCACCTCCCCTCAAGCTCCACCTCCCCTCAAGCTCCACCTAATCTCCCCTCAAGACCCCCTCACCCTCCAGTCCCCTCCCCCCTCCCCCCAAAACAATAATACAATTAAATCAAAGAGAGAGAGAGAGAGAGAATGAAAACAAAAAGAGATAGGGTATTTCCACGTTATTGCGTCGTAAGATTTTTTGTTTTGTAATCGGTTCAGTTACAAGGTTTTATTGTTTATATTTGGAATCGTTATTAAATATTTTACTTTGTGTTGACGTTGTTTGAATATAATTTCTTGCTTATCGAGACGGTATAATCAAAGTATTGTGAACATTGCTTTGACATTGAACTTAGCATCCATTATCAATTGGTGTGGTGCTAGGTAAACTTAAAGGACAATGCAAACATACTAATTATGATATTGGTGATTTCGATTGATTTTATTTATATTTTTATACTAGAGTGTCTCTGATATATAAACTGTATAAAACACACAGTAGTTATGGAAGTTTCCTAGAGTCCTTTGGCCGCTGTCCCCTAAATTGCAGGCTTGCTATCGCTCTCCAGAAAAGAATCGAGACCTAAATGGCACGAATTAAGCTCTTAAAATCGCCAACATAATGGGGCGAATGTCTTTAAATCTCAGAAGCTAATGGGGCTAAACATGAGGGAGAAGGGGTTCAAGAATATCCCCTCTTAACCTGACAAGCGCGATATAGACGTAGGTGCTAGGGTAGTTATTTGTGCATTTCTAGCCCTGGATTCTGACAGAATTCGTTATATTTACAATATAAACCATTATTTGTTTTCGGTATGCTTTTATTTTACATATATGATGTATATATGAACCTTCAAGAGTGCTAAAATAAGTGGGAAAAGCATTTGGGTGGTGAAAAACGAAGATATTGGCCACCCGGTCATAATCTCAGGCGAGAGAGAGAGACAGGCAGCCCTCCCCTCTCGCTGTCTGGGAGTCAACTGAGACGAGCGAGGCGGTGTGTGCCGGTGTCTGGGTGTTGCATAACGATCTTTTATGCAACCCACTTGTGCTACATTATCGCGGGAGAGAAAAATAACCGATAAATGATGATAATAAGAGGAAAAATAGGTGATAATTGAGGAGGGGAGGGAGGGGGGAATAAGGTGGGGAAGGAGGGGAGGGGGGTGGGTGAGATTTACATGGATGAGTACTGGAGGGGAATTATCTCACCTAGAGACAAATTCCTTTGTTTTGATAGGCCCTTTTTTTTTATGGAAGGCTTTTTTTATGGTCCTGCTTCCGTGAGGCCTATCACGTTCCCTATAGGAAGCCTTCCGTGAGGCCTATCGCGCTTGCCGGGTTAATGTTATGCTTATAAATATCGACTTCATTGTTAACCCAAGATAATTTTCCGTTATCGTGTATGGAAACTGAGACCTTATAACCACAGAACCACATTAACCTCTTGAGGATTATGACGCATTCTAATAGTGTATTCTGGTTATCACTAGACGATTTGGTTTGGATTAGGAAGGGTTTATGGGAGTCGTATAGATAATTACAGTAGTCTTTACCCCTTTTAATTCCCACTGATCCTTCTTAAACTGTATAAAATAGTCTAATAATAGCCAGAATAAACTATCAAAACGCGTCATAATCCCCAAGGAGTTAATTTGATCTACCCATAATTATCTATAGACAATTTTGTTCAGTGTTGTGCGTATACGTTAATGGCATCAGAATAGTGTGTGTGTGTGTGGGGGGGGGGGGGGGGAAGGGGGGGGGGAGAGTTGACGCAGGTGAAACTGACGTGAGTAAGTGAGTTAGGAACCCATGTTGGTAATATCAAGTACTCCTGATTATGTGCTCTGATACTATGACCACATTCTATATACCTGTATAAATAAATACAAATAATATATATATATATATATACTATATATATACACTGTATAAATCATGTTGTAGCATTGCCTTGTGTGACCAACCTATTTCTCTCTCTCCATCCCTATATAAATAACCTTTGTGCGTGTGTGTGTGTGTGTAGGTTTTATGGACGAGGACCAAGACAGCTCACCTGTTGCCATCAAGGGAGGGGAGAGAGAGAGAGAGAGAGAGAGAGAGAGAGAGAGAGAGAGAGAGAGAGAGAGAGAGAGAGAGAGAGAGAGAGAGAGAGAGAGAGGGGTACATCACGGTCTGTAGGGGGGAGTTCTGTAAAGACTCTTAGTATTTTTTCTTCCTCTTTCCTTTCAGTTTCCGTTTTTACCTTTCCCTTCGGATCGCTTCGTTCCCTTACAATTCTAATACTTTTGTTTCGTTACGTTCCTTTTTCTTCTCTCCTCTTGTCTTCTCTTTCCCCCCCCCCTCTCTATTTTTCACTTCTTTTTAGCTCTCTCTCTCTCTCTCGCTATATACATATATATATATATATATATATATATATATATATATATATATATATATATATATATATATATAGTATATAGGTATATACTGTTTATATATACTATATTCTATATATTTATCTATCTATAATATATATATACTCTATTTATATATATATATATATATATATATATATATATATATATATATATATATATATATTTATATAAGAGGAGGGGGAGTGAAGGAGAGATTACCTTACAATATGACAGTTGTTATAAACATACTCACGGATGTACCTGGGCATGGAAGTCACGGACACTCACCTGGAACGACAAATAGGAATTAATATACAGTCCGTAATGTCCTATTAATTAATATACAGTCCGTAATGTCCTATTAATTAATATACAGTCCGTAATGTCCTATTAATATACAGTCCGTAATGTCCTATTAATTAATATACAGTCCGTAATGTCCTATTAATTAATATACAGTCCGTAATGTCCTATTAATTAATATACAGTCCGTAATGTCCTATTAATTAGAGAATCAGTGAGAGGGAGAGAGAGAGAGATTGAGAGAGAGACATAAATATAATAGAGTAATTACAAGAGGTTGCAAGTAATATTTATTATCTCGAAGACCTCGTGGTCCATTCCTGGAGGATACTTGAAGTGGAAAGAGAGAGATTGTGTTGTGCACTATAATCCACATTATCAAACACATTAAGTAATTTAAAAACTAATTAGTTGACCTCGTAGTCTGCGTGTTTCCAACGGAAGGAGATATAGAAGTATCAACCGGTCCTAATAGCTCAGTGTTCTAATCGATGGAATATGCTTTGTTGCCCTAGATTGTACTCTTTCCAGTAGCTGTAGAGCTGTTCTGAGTGCTGGAGACCAGAATTGAATAGCATATTCCAGGAGAGGCCGTATCAGAGCGTTGAAATATGTGAGGACTATTTCCATAGTTATATACTTAAATTGCCTCTTAATATAGCCCAATAATTTCTAAGCTTTCATATTTACTTCAATGCACTGCTTGGAAGACTTTGTCACTGCTAATCAGAACAGCCTAGTCCTTTTCCAAGTCACTCACTTCCAGTCTTTCCCAATAGCGAGTATCCTGACTTGGGGTTTGCTTGGCCAATATACATAAACTTGCATTTTTCCAAGTTTAGTTGCATTTGCTATGTCGCAAGCCATTCACCCAATCTGTTAAGATCCATTTTATGTTGTTCCACTCCTTTAGTGTCCTATGCAAGCACTCCAAACTTAATGTCATCTGTAAACTTGGAGATCACACTCAACAGACTAATATCGATGTCATTGACATACAGTATATGATAAACAGCAGTGGACCTGTGGGTGGAAATCCGTAATAATGTTGTGGATTTCCAGGTAGTCAACTATCTACAGTAGTCTACTAGTATCCCTTCTAAACAAGTTATTATGATGGAAGTCAAGCTAATTAACCTATAATTCTTAAGACACTCATGATCCCCTTTCATAAAGATTGGGGTCACATTGGCCAGTTACCAGTTTTCAGGCATCTCTCCAGTTTCTAGTGATTTAGTGAAGATTTCTGCCAAGAGAGGTGCAATTTCATTTCGCACTACTCGTACAACGTGGGTAAGAAAGCCATCTGGGCCAGTTGACTAACCTATTACAGAGTGAGAGAGAGATAGAGCTGTAATAGAGTAAGAGTTAAATCCATTAGAAACGTCTAAGAGAGAGAGAGAGAGAGAGAGAGAGAGAGAGAGAGAGAGAGAGAGAGAGAGAGAGAGAGAGAGAGAGAGAGAGAGAGAGAGAGAGAGAGAGAGAGAGAGGTATGATCAGTGAAGGAGAACCGAGGAAGTGTGTGCGTCTTGAGAGTTCCCTTTAGAATACAGACTTAGGACAACCTCTCACCATGACGAGATATTGACAAGAATCCATGGGACCCTGACGAGCTAATTCATTGTCCTTATATGAAACACCTTTTTACGACCGATTGCCAGCCAGTATTTTAAGAGAGGCTGGGACATTTTTCTATCGAAAAATGTACACAATTACCTTGAAGGAAGGTATTGAGGGGTGTTTTTATTTAAAGCTTTATTTAGGTCTAAGGTGGAAACTTAAGAACATTATAAAACGATATATACTGTATATGAAGAAATATATACGCCCATCCCCCCTTAACCGATTCCGTACTGGTGACATCCTTTTCATTACATTCTGGTAACTATTAGACTATTATATTCAGCTTAGGAAGGACGTCTACCAATAGAAAGGCTACAGTCTATCTCAACCAATCATTTCAGCATATATCCTTCCTACGCTTCCAAAAAGAGTCCAAATGTAGCTGACACCAAATTAAAAAGACGTCGCCGGTACAGAAGGGGTTAATGTCTTGGGTAAACGGAACACTTACAATATTATGGTTGATTTCATATCGTGAGATAGTTATTTAGCGGAGGTTTTGTACTTTTGTTATTTGTTTCTGGTCTGGTTTCTGCCACATCCTTAGTCCCACTAGTTTTGTAGTGTTAATACATTCGACTCATTACTTAGGCGATTATAAGACCTTTTGCCCCATTCCTTTGTCAATATTAAGACCACTCGTGCTAGTTATAGGTGTCGATTATAAGACCTTTTGCCACATTCCTTTGTCAATATTAAGACCACTCGTGCTAGTTGTAGGTGTCGATTATACCTTTTGCCACATTCCTTTGTCAATATTAAGACCACTCGTGCTAGTTGTAGTGTCGATTATAAGACCTTTTGCCACATTCCTTTGTCAATATTAAGACCACTCGTGCTAGTTGTAGGTGTCGATTATAAGACCTTTTGCCACATTCCTTTGTCAATATTAAGACCACTCGTGCTAGTTATAGGTGTCGATTATAAGACCTTTTGCCACATTCCTCTGTCAATATTAAGACCACTCGTGCTAGTTATAGGTGTCGATTATAAGACCTTTTGCCACATTCCTTTGTCAATATTAAGACCACTCGTGCTAGTTATAGGTGTCGATTTTCTCTGGCGAGCAAAAGCGAGCCTGTATTGTAGGACGAGCCTCCCTTCGCCCAAGACACTTTTCTACCAAGAAATGTACACATTTATTATGGAATTATTTCTGACAAAGGAATGTGGCAAAAGGTGTTATAACCGCCTAACTAAGTCTTCGTGGTGTTTTTTTAAGGGGTTTTTAACCGGCTTTTTTTATCCTTCTCTCCTTTTCTCTCTTTCCCTGGCTTGTATCCATTCGGCTCCATTCAGCCAACTGTTTTAAGACATTTATCCCCATCCAGGTGTCGATTTCCTCCTGGCGAGCGATAGCGAGCCTTGCATTGTATGGAGAAACCCAGCTTCGCCGGAGACATTTTTCTATCGAAAAATATATAAATTTAGCTTGCTGTCAAAACAAAAATATATATATACTGGCTCGCTCCCGCTCGCCAGGAAAATATTGACACCTGGATGGGGGTAAACGTCTTAAAACAGTAGGCTGAATGGGGCTGAATGGATGCAAGCCAAAGAGAGAGGGAGAGAAAGAGAAAAAAAAGCGAGGTGGGCTCTCTCTCTCTCTCTCTCTCTCTCTCTCTCTCTCTCTCTCTCTCTCTCTCTCTCTCTCTCTCTCTCTCTCTCTCTCTCTCTCTCTCTCTCTCTCTCTCTCTCTCTCTCCATTTAACTTCTGAAAGTATCACGACCTTGATAATTTAAAACTCTGAATACTATGTCCGATCATGTAGCTTTATTAAATACTATAAAGTTACCCAAAGCCACACATATCTCTCGGGCCTATGTCTCCTCTCTGTGCAGGCAAGGGTTTTGTCCATTTTAGTTATTATCGTAACCAGAATATTGTATCTATGGTCTATTTATTTTCAGATGATGGTAATTGTTATTGTCCTTATCATGCAAGTGTGAAAAGGAACACCTTGAGAGGGTTCGGCCATATGGAACGTATGGGAAGCGAGAGAATGACTAAGAGATTGTACGAGAGCGAGGTGGAAGGACAGAGGAAGAGGTAGACCGAATGAGAGGTGGAAGGATGGAGTGAAGAAGTATATGAGTGAAGGTGGTGCTGAATGGGAGGAGGGGCGTCGACTGACTGGTGACAGAGGTGCATGTGGACGTTTCATTCGTAGCTACCCATCGGGGATCACGGCGTCCGGCAATAGATAGATAGATAGATAGATCATGATACCTCGGCTATTACAGATATGTGTTCACCGATAGTTGGTGTCATTAATAAATGGTTGGTATTTATGTGATAAACAGGCCTAGTAGTTTCATATATTTCCACAAAATTTCGAGATATCAGTTGCTAAGGGGTTCACTTTACTCTCTGCTGGGAAAGAAAATCGACTAGAATTGTGATTAAATATACAAATTATGCATTGTCAGATCATGCGAGCTAACGTTGAATATGACGAGTTAGTGTCATTATGATTCACAGACCTAGCTAATCAACAACGGATCCCATTACGAGGTAGCTCTAATATTTTGTTAAATTTTGAAATTATCCTTTACGTATACCACGATATTTTTCTTAATTTTATTCTGGGTAACATTATGTGATAAACTTGGCGTAGGAAGGGTCTGTGGGGGTTAGAGGTTACATTGATATAGTTTGTACCGCATCTAATTCTTAGAGATCCCAGATTCATAAAATTATATAATGATGGTCAAAATAAAAGGGAAACTAGGGTTGAGTTAACACCTTGAGTTCCTGTTACTATATTTCGCATTTTATTCGAGTAGCATTAGATGTTACGCTGTTGTGAAATGGATCTTTTAATTTCCACAAGTTCTTAAGATGAAGAAAATCGTCTAATGATAGCCAAAATGCGAGGAAATATGGCGACATAATCCTACAAAGGGTTAACTAAGAACCAAGAGTTCTTAGAACCAAGACAATGCCCCAAAAGCACACCGAAATGTTGGAGCCCTGTCCCCTCTCTCTTGCTGTGAGGGCCCCCACTGTGTCTGACCGCAGGGGCATGGGACGGGAAAGTGAAATATTGAGAGAGGTCGATGTGTGTGTGTGTGTGTGTGTGTGTGTGTGTGTGTGTGTGTGTGTGTGTGTGTGTGTGTGTGTTAGTAGGGTATGGGGAGGGGGCTATGGTGGAGAGGTCGGTGGTTAGGTGAAGGGTGTATGGTGCAAGATAGGTTGGTGGTCATGAGAGAGGGGGAGGGGAATGGTGCAAGAGAGGTCGGTGGAGAGGAAGGGGCCGAGGAGGAGGAGAGAAGGGTGGGGGGTGGGGGTGAGGGGAGGTTATGGCACAGGCAAGGAAAAGACATGGTACAGAATAGCCGAAAACCCGGGAAGAAAAGAGAGGGACGAACTAGAGAAGTGTGACGACCCACGGTAAACAAAGGCAGATATTTAATTTGTCCACAATATCAGCCATTTTCCCTCAACTGCAGCTCAATATATATTATCCAGAAATATTCAAAGTTAGCAAATTTGTCCATAATATCAGCCAATGTCCCATAACTGCGGTTTATCGTATATTATCCAATACAATTCAAAGTTTGCCAATTTCCATATTATCAGCCATTTTCCCATAGCTGTGGCTCATTATATGTTATCCAGAAATGTTCAAAGTTAGTCAATTTTCGATAATATCTACAATCTTCCCATAATTGCGACAGTAATGGTTAGAGTGTTTAAAATCTGTATGTGTTAACTCAGGTTCGAATCCCGGGAAGATCACATGCTCTCATTAATTTCATTGTTAGGTGTTTGGTGTTGGGAGTGAAATAAATAAATAAATTTATCTAGAAATGTTGAAAGGGTAGCCAATTTTTCCAGTACTCCCCGGGCGCCTTCACATGGACCGTATTTCAGCATTTTATTGTCCGGTTGGTTTGATTGATGACTTGATGTGGGCCATTGTAGACAGTCTAAAATACTTTCCAAGACCCACCAATGTCTTTCAAAATCCTCATTAGTTCTACCTGTTGATCTCGGATGGCGTTGTTAAGCAAATATAAGTCTTGGTATCAGTTCAACAAGCATCTATTATTCATTTCAAGACACTTATCACTGACTCGACCACATGATCCATAGCTTTGTAGTCAAGTTGGCAGGCGTTGTGTATAGTATCGCCTCAGACACATCAGTAGTTCAATATTATCTTCCTAACAAGAACATGAAGTCAAGGTTACCAAATCAAGTCCGCAAGACAGTAAATAAAAGCCTAACATCGCTAGAATAAAAGCCTAACATCGCTAGAATAAAAGCCTAACATCGCTAGAATAAAAGCCTAACATCGCTAGAATAAAAGCCTAACATCGCTAGAATAAAGCCACAATCTCTAGAATATTACTCTAAAATGGCTCAAATCCCCAGAATATCGCTAGAATTCATGTCACTAGATGTAATAATTTGCTGCTAGATCGAAATAATACCTCTAGATATAGCGGGAAAGTAGCTAAATTGGCAACACTACATGAAGTAAGGTAGCGCTAATACGTCATTGCTCGGCTGGCATTGCGTTTGGCTCGCTCTGTGCTGTATTAATGTCTGCCAGATGTTGAATAGGGTGGGTAAGTGTAGGAACATGTTCGTATATCTCACTCGAAATTTATAAATCGAGCTTAAATATTGCTGATACCCATTATTGATCGAAATATACTTGGTGCCGAGACATCACATATGTGGCCGACTGTACAAGAATACCAATTTGTACTATTGTTCTTGTATTATTAGTTAACCCCTTGAGGATTATGACGCGTTTTGACAATTTATTCTGGCTATTATTAGACCCTTTTATTCAGATTACGAAGGGTATATGTAAGTCAGAGGGGAAATTGAGATAGTATTTACTCTTTTGATGCCCACAGATTCTTCCTAAGTTGTTTATAATCGTCTAATGATTAAGCCAGATAAAATCATAAAAATGCATTATAGTCTTCAAGGGATTAATAGTAAGCCAACTTAGCTAAATAATGAACGAGTTGTGAGCTTCTCAAAAACAGGTCATAATGGTCGCAGTCATAAACGGCCACAACCAAAACGATCACAATCCTAAGCAACCTAGGCTAGTTAGATTAGGTGAGGAAATGATAGTTTTGATTAGCTTAGGTTAGGATAGGTTAGGTTAGGACACAGGAAAGGTATTTAATATCTAGCTGGGTTATACTGAGAGTGATTGATCATTGATTCTTACAGTATTCGATAAATGGATATAACATCGTAGTCATGTACTTAACCTTTAACTGTCTTGGTGGTGTAAGGGTTAGAGTATTTAAGATTTGAAAGTGGTAACCCAGGTTCTAATCCCGGGAGGTTCACATGCTTTCATTAATTTCATTGGGAGGTGTTTAGTGGTGAGAGTGAAATTAAGGGGAGGCAGTTGGTTTTTGGGGACCTCCTTCTCCCTCATGTTTAGCCCCATTAGTTATGACAATTTAAGACCTTTTGTCCCATGTCTTTGCCAATATTAAGACCTTTCATGCCATTTAGGTGTCATTTTATTTCCTGGCGAGCGATAGCGAGCCTGTATTTTAAGAGGAATCGGCCTTCGGCCGGGACATTTTTCTACCGAAAAATTTACACATTTATATCGAATGGGAGTCTTTGGGGTGGTTTATTAAGCTTGATAGAGGTTTAGAAAGCAAACTAAACCCCCTCCTTAAACCATTGAGCCGAACCAGTAAATTTTGCTGCACAATTCCGTCTGGGCCACCTTAATATATTAGATTATTGCATGGCATAAAAACTACCCGTAAACATTTAAAAGGATAAATTGTTATGACGCTTTAAATAGCCATCACACAATGTTATTAACCCCTTGAGGATTATGAAGCATAATAACAGTTTATTTTGGCCTATCATTATACGATTTTATTCATCTTAGTAAGGATCTGTGGGAGTCAAAAGTATAATCGAATTGGTTTTGAACCCTCAGATTCCTAGAGGTCCTTTCTAAGCTGCATAAAACCGTCCAATGATAGCCAGAATATACTGCTAAAACGCGTCATAATCCTGAAGGGGTTAAGCCCATAATTGTTGCAATGTTGATTAGCACAAACCGTATAATACATCGGGATAATGGTTTGTTTCTCAAGTAAAACAAAATGGATGCGTTGTATATATTTGTATTTCTTTGTGGGTAAACATAACAAAAACAATAATGGATTATTTTGTTTCAGAAGTAAAACAAAAAGTAGGCGATATATATTTGAGTTGCTTTGTGGGGAAAATATAAGAAGGACAAATACATGGATTATTGTTTGTTTCAGAAGTTAAGAAAGGGTATGCGATATATATTTTGGTTTCTTGTTTTGGGGGAATATATAAGAAAAGCAATACAACTTGGAGTATTGTTTGTTTTATAAGTCAAACAAAAGGTAGGCCTATACGATATATAATGGTTTTTTTTGGTGGGGAACATATATAACAGGAAATATAACGTGAATTATTTTTTGTTTCAGAAATAAAACAAAGGGTATTCTATATACAGTATTTGTTGGTTACTTTGTGAAGATAATATAAGAACGGAAATAAGAACCGAATAATCGAAAACGAACGGAGATGATAATATATAAAAAAAGAATAATACATATATCTAAGAGACTTCACAGGGGATATTCTGAACGGGGGACAAAGGTAAAAGGAAGAATGGAAATAAGAAAGGCCGAAAAGAAAGTGGGAGAGGTCAAAAGGGGCGATAAGAATGGAGGAGATAAAGGAGGGGCCAGGGACAATATGGAGAGAGAGAGAGAGAGAGTGTGTGTGTGTGTGAGAGAGAGGGGTGGGAGATAGAATGTGTGTGAGAGAGGGCGAGGGCAATATGGTGAGAGAGAGAGTGAGAGTGGTTTATGTAAGCCAATAAAGATAAAAACAGTAGATCGATATTTTTACAGAAAGCATAGAGACTAGTAGATACTAAGGGTAAATAGATATAAATAGAAGCAAAAGAGAGAACGCGATGATATGAAAGGGATTCTTAGATCTAATATCCGATAGCTAGATAAGTACAGAGAAAGAAAATGGAAGAACGACTCATTCAGAGAGAATTAAAAAAAGCTAACCCAAAACTAAGAGAGTTTCATTTTTCCCCATATATCACATGCTTTGTCATTTAATAGGGGATGGGCGTATTTATTTGTGCATTTATGTATTTTTTAATTATTGTTTTTAGTTTCCTCTTTAGACCTCCATCAAGCTTAAACAAACACCCGCCCCAGACCCTCCTTCAAGATAAAATTGTACATTTTTCGATAGAAAAATGTCCCGGCCGAAGGCCGGTTCCTCTTATATTACAGGCTCGTTATCGCTTGCCAGGAAAAAAATCGACACCTAAATGACACGAAAACCCTTAAAACTGACAAAACATTGGGGCAAAAGGTCTTTTAAAATCGCCAAATTAATGGGCCGAACGTCTTAAAATCTTAAAACTAATGGGGCTAAACATGAAGAAGAAGGGGGACCAGAAAAAGACCTATCTCCCCTTAATGTCTTTAGTAAACACCATGGCTATTTATTTTATTATTTTGTTTGTAATATTTGTTTTTTATTTATTTGCTAGTTGTATAAATGAGACAAAAGGCAGGCTGCTTGTAACGAGTGTCTCCCTCAATGCCTAAAGAGTGACAGATAGCCAAATTCAAGGGACATTGGGATCAAAATGCCTGGATACACGACGTTTAAAGCAGTCTAAGTCATAGGGTGAAGGAAACTTTGATTGAAGGAGAGAGTTCCAGAGTTCACTTCTTGAGTAGAAGAAAGACGAAAAAAAATTATATTTCTTGGGTTGGAGAGCTGGACAGAATAGGAGTGGGACGATGTTGAAAGGCGGGTGCATCGCACTCGCTGCATGACCTTCAGCCACAACGTTCCCCTAAGTGTTGGGGTTTGTACTACACCCACACACGCACGCGCGCACACAGACTTCACCATAATCATAGATCCAGTGAATTTCTTATTTCTGGCATTTGGAGTCGTCAACTCTAAACTTCTATAGCAAAATTATGGCATTCAGGACTAATAGGGCGATCTTCCTTAAATGAGGGTATAGGGCTTTTCTGGACGCCCTTCTCCCTCATATTTATCCCCATTTGTTATGAGCTTTTAAGACGTTCGCCCCATTAGTTTGGCGATTTTAAGACATTCGCCCCTTTTATTTGTCAATATTAAGACCTTTCGTGCCATTTAGTTTTCGATTTTTTCCTGGCGAGCGATATCGAGCCTGTATCTTAGGAGCAACCTATTTTTTCTACCGAAATATTTA
Source organism: Paralithodes platypus (assembly GCA_032716605.1). Classification (NCBI taxonomy): domain Eukaryota; kingdom Metazoa; phylum Arthropoda; class Malacostraca; order Decapoda; family Lithodidae; genus Paralithodes; species Paralithodes platypus. The sequence goes on along the minus strand of CM064483.1, from coordinate 58,993,133 downwards.
CAGAATTATCTTAAAGAGGGACCTTGGGGATGTGTTTTAAGCTTGATGGAGGTCTGGCGAGGAAACTAAGAAAATAATAAATACATTTATTAGTAAGAAGTGTCGGAAGCCATGAAAAAAGTGAAATTGGGGAAAGCACCAGGAACAGATGGAGTGTGTGGGGAAATGTTGAGGTATGGTGGTGAGATAGTGATAGAATGGGTATGGAAAATGTGCAAACTAGCATGGGAGAAGGGGAGTGCACCCGATGACTGGAAGACTGGCATAATAGTCCCCCTATATAAGGGCAAAGGGGAAAGAGGAGTGTGTGGTAACCACCGAGGAATATGTCTTCTAAGCGTAGTAGGGAAGGTATACAGTAGGGTAGTGATTGAGAGAGTGAGAGTGAGAACGGAGAAATGGATAGGCGACGAGCAGGGAGGTTTTAGGAAGGGAAGAGGATGTGTAGATCAGATTTTTACCCTGAATTGTGTTGTGGAGAAGTATCTGGAGAAGAAACAAAAGGTGTATGTTGCCTTTATGGACTTGGAGAAGGCCTATGACAGAGTGGATAGAGAAGGTTTGTGGAAAGTACTTAGAATATACGGAGTAGAGGGCAAGTTGCTGAAAGCAGTGAAGAGCATGTATGAGGGTGCAAAGGCGGCAGTACGTGTGGAGAGTGAGCAGAGCGAGTTCTTTGACCTGAATGTTGGTTTGAAACAGGGGTGTGTGATGTCCCCGTGGTTGTTTACTGTATATATGGATGGAGTTATGAAAGAAATACTATCAAGAGCAGTGGATGTTGGTGTATCGCTGAAAAGGGAGGGAATTGAGTGGAAGCTACCTATACTGCTGTTTGCGGATGATACAGTTCTGATGAGTGATAATGAATGGGAGTTGCAGGGTCTGGTAAATGAGTTTGGAACAGTGTGCAAAAAACGGAATTTGAAGGTAAATACGGGAAGAGCAAGGGTATGGTCTTCGAAAGGGGTGAAGTCACAGAGTGTGAGGTGAAGCTGAACGGTCAGGCTATGGAGATCGTCAACTCTTTTAAGTATCTGGGCAGTGTGTTGAGTAAAGATGGGACTATGGATGAAGAGGTGCGGGAGAGGGTACAACAGGGGAAGAGGGTTGTAGGAGCGCTAAAAGCAGTAACAAGAAATAGGGTGGTCAGTATGGAAGTGAAGAAGTCCTTGCATGACAGTGTGGTAATCCCGACACTGACTTACGGAAGCGAAGCATGGACGTTGGTTGAGAGACTCAGACCCAGAGTGAGAGCAGTGGAAATGAATTACTTAAGGAGTGCGTGCGGAGTTACATGGAGGGATAGACAGACTAATGAGGAAGTAAGAAGGAGGTGTGGTGTGGAGGTAGATGTGCTGGAAAGTGTGAAAAGGAACAACTTGAGATGGTTCGGCCATATGGAACGTATGGAAAGCGAGAGAATGACTAAGAGGGTGTACGAGAGCGAGGTGGAGGGACAGAGGGAGAGGTAGACCGAATATGAGGTGGAAGGATGGAGTGAGGAAGTACATGAACGAAGGCGGTGCTGGTTGGGGGGAGGGGCGTCGACTGACTGGGGACAGAGGTGCATGGGGGCGGTTCGTTCGTGGCCACCCCTTCGGGGATCACGGCGTCAGGCAATAGATAGATAGATAGATTAGTAGGAAAAAAAAACAAAAACAAAACATCCTTCCCCCCTTAAATGCCAACAGTCCCTCCATGTACAGTATAGGATGGATCTGTCATACTTAATCCACTGTTTTTCTGTCCGTCCGCCTTCATCGCTTTATCTTTATTGTTGTTTTAGTTTTCGTTTGTTTCTGTTTCGTGCCTTCATCGTGATTTGCCCTGTTCCTCCTCCCGTGTCCGTGTGTGCAAGGAGGATGGAGGAAATTATAGTGATTGCCGGAGTGTTAGTGTGTGTATGTGGGTGTGTATATGTGTGTGTGGGTGCGTGTTTGTGTGTGTGTGTCCTGTGTGTGTGTGTGTATGTTCGTGTATGTGTGTGTATGTGAGAGAGAGAAAAAAAAGAGAGAATTGTGTGTGTGTGAGAGAGAACAAGCAATAATAACACAACAAAGCACCGGGTATCTCTCTAATTTCCCTCACCCTGCTTGGACAAATGGAACAGAGAGAGAGAGAGAGAGAGAGAGAGAGAGAGAGAGAGAGAGAGAGAGAGAGAGAGAGAGAGAGAGAGAGAGAGAGATGTAGAACATTGTAAATATATTGTATTTAATGATAACTAAACATAACCTGGTCTTTAGATAGTGATATTATATAACGATTTTTTTCACTTTTACAAGCATCATTTGAATCACAATATTAAGTAAAAAGATAGATAAATAGATATATAGATAAGAGAGAGAGAGAGTTTGTGTAGATGTGTCTAGTATGCGTGTTTGTCAGTGCTTGCAAAAATCTTCCCTATCATCCTGCCAATTGTATACAAGCAGGATTAAGGAAATGATAGCGATGCTACCATGAGCGTTGGCATGATGGTGTTGTGGATGTATCAAGCAAGCACTAACTTTGCTACTTTGTATCCTCAACAACTTTCAATTACCGCACGTACCGTACCCATCACAGGTCGCTCTTTTTTATTTAATCTATTTTGTTTTCTCTCCAACATTATTCAATACCTAACTAGGCCAGCTCCCTCTCCCTCTCGCTTTCAATCTCTCTCTCTCTCTCTCTCTCTCTCTCTCTCTCTCTCTCTCTCTCTCTCTCTCTCTCTCTCTCTCTCTCTCTCTCTCTCTCTCTCTCTTTCTCTCGCTCTCTCTCTCAGCATTGTGTTCAATATAAACATTTTGACATAATTGCTGTCCTAGATTCAGTTACTCACTCAGATCCAGGTTCTCGCTCGCTCTCTGTCTCTCTCCTTATCTTAATTTTGACGGCATTATATATATCCTAAGCATTAATTAATACTCAAGCATTAAGGTGGAGTCCCCAATTTAATCATAGGATACAATTGGCGTGTTTCCTTTTAATTAGTAGGATCTTTTAGTTGTACTGGTGCCCAATGCCGAGGAGTTATACATGTAACCACTTAGCTTTAGGAGAAGTAGGCTAATTGTATGTATGAGCTCAATAGCAAGTTGGATTAAGATATGGGAATTTTTAGCATACAATCAATTTTACATTAATAACAACAGCAATAATCTAGATATGTGCTAGAAGAGATTACCCGGAGTCTCTGAAACAAGGGAGACATGGCAGAGGTGGAAGCTCCACGGGAAAACCAGGCAGATCAGGAGGTTGGCTTGTATTGGTAGAGGCAGAGGAACGGATAATCTTGGAGGACTATGGTCTAGCAGATATTAAGTGTTTTGTCTGTGAACAAATCAAAGCGAAAAAGGTGTTGCGAAAATGTTCCGGTTGTTTAAGACCTGTTCATTTAAGTTGTGTTAAGTTGACCAAGATGACTTTAGGGGAACAACCGAACTGGAAATGTCAGTCATGCCCAGGGTCCGCTGCAGGGCCAACCAGGGCAATGCCGGATGCCGACTTGACCCAACTTGTGATCAAATGCAAAGCGCGGATCCGGGTCCTTGCTCGGGTACCAAAAGGAGCCAGAATTCAAGTGGCGGAGGCCCTTACAACCATCATAAAGCAGGCCCTAGAACTCAAGACACCCCTTGCATGGGCACGGCTCCTTGGTTTCTCATATGGGGCTCTCCGAAAACCACCCAGAACCAACATACAAGACCATCTTCAGGTTTCACTAGCCACCAGAGTGAAACGTCAAGTAGCAGATTATATGTTGACAAACAGGCTGGTAGAGCCCCCCGAACCGCAACCAAATAGGGCCCAGAAGCAGCAGGACACAGAAGAGGAAGAGGCTGAACAGCTACAAAAGAGAGTCGCAGCGAAGCTAGCCGATAGTGATGACATCAAAGGGGCCGTCAGACTGTTGTCCTCTTCAGAAGGTTTCGCTGGCCATAGCGCCGAAGTTGTCGAAGCCCTACGAGGATAACATCCACATTCACCTGGGGACCTAAGCCTCCCCCCAGCCCCAAATGCCCAGATGCCCAACCTTTGGATGTCACGAAGGAGCAGGTGGTTACCGCAGTGACTTCGTTTCCAGCAGGTTCAGCCGCGGGCCCAGATGGTATCCGACCCGCCCACCTCAAAGGCCTCTTGGGTCAGGGATCAGGAGCAGCAGGGGAGGCACTCTTGGAAACCCTCAAAATTTATCAACATGTTTTTAAGAGGGGAAGTACCCGACTGTGCCACACCCTTATTTTTTGGGGCATCACTCTGTACACTGGCTAAAAATGATGGCGGTGTGCGCCCAATAGCAGTAGGGAACACCTTCTGCCGCTTGCCACAAAGGTGAGTTTGAAACCGCTTTCGAATGGCCTAGGACAACACTTAAGACCAGTTCAACTAGGTTTTGGAACACCACGTGGATGTGAAGCTGCTGTACATGCAACCCGCACCTACCTCAACAAAACCCGGGATAAACGAGTGCTTCTAAAGATAGACATGCGGAACGCATTCAACAGTATTCGCAGGGATGTCTTCCTATGTGCAGCACAAGAGCACATCCCCACTCTGTACCCCCTATTTTGGCAGGCTTATTCCAAACCTTCAATTCTAATTTTCGGCGAGACAGCAATCTCATCAGCGACCGGGTTACAGCAAGGAGATCCTGTTGGTCCTGCTCTTTTCTCACTAGGGGTGGACATAGCAGCTAACAAAGCTAGGTCAGAGTTGAATGTTTGTTACCTGGATGATGCTACTTTGGGTGGGTCTGTAGAGAACGTCCTAACTGATCTAAACAACATTATTAATGACCTTGGCCAGGCTGGGCTACAGGTAAATTACACCAAATGTGAACTTGTCCTCTTCAACCACACACAAGAAGAGAACACACTTTGGCCCAATTCTGAGACGCATTGCTATATGTAAGGGTCCTTCAGAAGCACGAGCAAACCCTCTTAGGTTCCCCACTTACTCTAGCAGCAATCCATCCAGCACTTCAAGGTAAAAAGGAGGAGTTTCAATGTCTTGTGAGCCACTTGATACACATCGATGCCCACTTAGCTCTGGCCCTTCTCAAGAACTGCTTCTCCATCCTAAAGCTCCAGTACCTTTTGCACACATCGATGACTTAAACAAACACTGGCAGCCTCCAAGAATTAGACAACATAATCCAAGAAGCAGTGACCAGTATCACCAACGTGGACTTTCAAGATCGGACTTGGGCACAAGCCACTCTCCTTGTCCGCCTCGGGGGCCTGGGGATAAAGAGATCCACGGAAATTGCCTCCACTGCCTTTATCTCTTCCATAATTGCAACCAACGACCTCGTAGTGTCCATCCTTTCTTCTCAACCCGGAATGACACTTGATGAGGACGTAGCAGTCGTAGCAGAAGTGATTAATATCTGGAAGGAAAGTATAGGAGCAGAGGAGGAGCCTCAGGGGACCTCCAGGAGAAAGCAGAAAGCATGGGATACCATCTCGGCGAAGGAAACACAAGAAAGTCTCCTAATCAATGTGGACCAGGTTGCTAAAGCACGCCTCCAGGCAGCCGCCCATTTGGACAGTGGCGTGTGGTTACGTGCCCCCCCCCCCCCCCCACCTCTTGGAACTCACTTGGACGCTGAAGCGCTCCGGGTTGCCATCGCGCTCAGAGTGGGTGTGTCAGTTTGTCACCCACACACTTGCAAGTGTGGTGCATTGATGAATGCTAAAGCACTAAATTACAAAAACAAAATATATATATATTTTACATGTTGCTTGATGTACATGAAATAAATTTAGGAGGTGTGTCGGATGATTGAAGGCCACAGTTGCTCGCGCGTTTGGGGCTAGCAACACGTATTATGAAAAACATGTATCCATCATTTAATTTACTTTCTCTCACTTTACCCACTCACCCTCACCATTTGCCAGAGGATAACAGGTTTTTCACAATAGATAAACGGAGGTCTTTTTTATATAAAAGCACTAACTAGCTTCAGCGTGGCATGAGTGAGAGAGAGTACAAAGGAAATCAAGCAACAACAGATCTAGTGACCCTTCTAGGTTGCTTGTCCTCCAAAACACTGAGGATCAAGTGTCCAAACAGTGGTTTAGAGTGGGTAAGGGAACATTGGAAAGGGAACTACTGCCCTGCCACTAACGTGGCAGGACTAGGAAGTTAGTAGGGGACAGATGGGTTAGTAACTGAGGGGAGGATAAAGTTATTCATTTACAAACGCAGTCAGTCGCGGGTTTGATGCGAGATATTTGTCTAGGCGGAATTTAAATGAATCAACGGTGCTGCAGTCTATAACGTCTCGGGGAAGCCCATTCCACAAGTTGACAACTCGATTGAAGAAGAAATTCTTAGATTCGTGCGAGTTAAAAGATTTACCAATAATTTTGCAAACCGTTTCCCCGCGTGTAATTAGATTGGTCGATAGTGAAGTACTTACTACAGTTCATATTGTCGATGCCTTTGATGATTTTGAACACTTGAATTAAGTCGCCTCTTAATCTGCGCTGGGTTAAAGGAAATAGATTTAATTCTCTAAGACGCTCTTCGTATGGTTTGTTCTTTAGGCTAGGTATCATTTTGGTAACTCTACGTTGAACTCGTTCTAGCTTGTTTATATCTTTTTGGTAATAAGGGCACCAGGATTGAACGCAGTATTCCAGAAGAGGGCGGACTAAGGAATTGTAAAGGGTTAGGATAACTTCTTTGGATTTATGCTCAAATGACCTGCCTATAAAGCCAATTATTTTGTTTGCCTTCTTAACAACTTCTGAACATTGTTGACTCGGTTTTAGGTTACTCGATATTGTTACTCCCAGATCAGTTTCTCTGTTTACATTCTTAAGCGGAGTGCCATTCATCGAATAGTTTGCTTTCTCATTTAGGTATCCGACATGTAGTACTTTACATTTATCCGCATTGAAACTCATTTGCCAAATTTGGGCCCAACATGACAATTTATCTAGATTGTGTTGCATATCGTCAACTTGTTCTTTTGAGAGTACGCTATTTGCAATTTTTGTATCGTCAGCAAATTTTGAGATTGTGCAGGTGAGACCCTCATCTATGTCGTTGATGTAAATTAGAAAGAGAATTGGTCCTAGTACCGATCCCTGGGGTACCCCGCTACTTACATTGGTCCATTTAGATGCCTTACCGTTTATGACTACCCTTTGCTTTCTGTTGCTGAGCCAATTTTCTATCCATTTCAACACACCGTCTTGTATTCCATGCGCTTTTAGTTTTAGCAGTAAACGTTTGTGGGGAACTTTGTCAAAGGCCTTTTGAAAATCAAGGTATATAATATCTACAGCTTTACTCTCATCGTAGAGGTTGAGGATATCGTGGAAGAAGTCTAAGAGGTTTGTTAAACAGGAACGTTATTTACGAAAGCCGTGTTGAGTATCTTTAAGTATGTTATTTTCCTCCAAGTGATTTACGAGTCTGTCTCGTATGACCGTTTCTAGCATTTTACATACACTGAGGTTAAGCTAATTGGACGATAGTTACGGGGTAGGGATTTGCTGCCTTTTTTGAATATCGGTGTTACGTTGGCTAGCTTCCACTGATCAGGCATAGTTCCAGACTGCAAGGATTTATTGAATAGTAATGTCAGTGGTTTGGAGAGCTCATTCTTAGCTTCCTTTAGAACTCTAGGCGAGATTGTATCAGGTCCTGGCGTTTTATTTACCTTGAGTTTATCTAAACAATTCAATACTTCTCTCTCTGTAACGGTGATATTGCTTAGAACATCTGAATTATCAATCTGAATCGGCGATGGTGTAGGGATATCACTGAGGTCTTCTGTTGTAAAAACTGATGCAAAGAAGGTATTGAGGGCATTACTCATTTGTACTTCGTCTTTGGTGTATTCTCCTTTTTCATCGACTAACGGTCCAACAGTTGAAGTAACTACTTTTTTCTTTCTGATATAACTATAGAATTCTTTCGGGTTTGTTTTACTTTGATTCGCAATATGTAACTCTAAGGTCTTTTTACTTTGCTTAATTAACTTTTTGGCTTTGCGTCGTAGCTCTACAAATTTCACCCGTTCTTCGTCATTTTGTGAGGATTTTAATCTATCATTAGCACATTTTTTAGCAAGCAGGCAGTTTGAAATATCTTTATTCCACCATTTGGGCTTATTATTATGGCCTGGACGCCGTATTTTCGATGGTATGCAGTCTTGCACTGCTTTTAGGTAAGTGGTTTCGAATAACTTCCAAGATGTATTTATGTCGTTATTGTTAATTAAAAAGCTCCAGTCAGTTTCTTTAAACATAGCTCTAAGTTTATGGAAGTTTGCTTTCTTGAAATTAGGGACTTTTTCGATGCTACTATTTGGTTCGTTACTAGTAAACTTTAAAGTGAAAGTTATCGTACGATGGTCGCTGTTACTGAATTCATCACCAACATTCAAATTCTCTATCAATTCTTCTTTTGTTGCAAGTACAATGTCAAGAACGTTATTACCACGGGTCGGCATTCGACCCGAGGTGGGAGGGTTGCTAAGAGAGAGAGAGAAAAAAAACCCAGTAATATGTATGATTGTGTGTGTGTGTGTGTGTGTGTGTGTGTGTGTGTGTGTGTGTGTATGTAGTTGAGTGCATGCTATAACTCGCCTTCTTTCTCCCGTTTGTCCAAGCAGAGTGAAGGAAATGACAGTAATGGCAGGAGCACTGGTCGGATGGTGTTATGTGTGTTATTACTATAGCAAACACTGGAGAGAGAGAGAAAGAGATAGAGAGAGATACTACTAACCCTTAAAGTACTTAATTTATGAACCGAAACTAGATATATACTTTAGTTTGATATATTTTAGCCATTGGGTTCGAAAGAAAACCTCGGTTCTTAAATCCTGGCATAATGTGATGAATATAATATATATTTTCGGTGTTGTTATGATTTGGCAAATACATGTTGTGTGCATGTTATTTATTATACATGTGTCCTAAATACCACAGCCCAGTGTATAGCCCTGTACTGTTGATTTTGAAAATATTGTAGAAGAAACTCACACAAACCTCTCTGTAAAACAACTATTACATTGATACATCGACACTGCACAGGGAAAGTCTATTCTAAACAAGGGAAGGCACTAGAGTCGGCAGATAGTAGGACGCAAACATTGGTGGAGTTATGTTTGTGTATAGATTCACACACACACACACACACACAAATGCCACTTGCAGGTGGTGAACTCTATAATATATATAATTGAGAGATACACACTCATACAAAGCTGTGATTAGGGATATAAGATTATCATTCACAGATATAATTATTCATAAAACACAGTACTATAAATGTTTACCGTATCGGTTTGAAATGAAATGGAATATATTGCTTGTATACACCCTTACATTTTATATTTAGCAATTTATATGGCAGGTGTTAATTAAATTTGAAATTAAGAAAGTTATACATATTTCGATTAATGAAATTAGTTTTAGTGTCATTCTTACTCTGCTATTCCTTAAAATATTCAGCGGAATGTTATGATGTTGGTATGTTTTTTTTTATCTAGAAACAATAATAATAAATATAAATGCCTCGAAATTCTCAGCCTTGCATGAATAGTGGCATGCTGTTAATATATTTGTCATTTATTTATTTATTATATTTTTTGTTTAGTATTTCAGATTGGAAAACGTTTTGCTTTGGCACCATTTTGGGTATTCAAACACACGTCAATATTGGTGTAAGGATCTTGGTGCTCTGAAATGTCTCCCTTGGCGTCGGTTGTGTTGTGTTAAGGGGAGATGGCCCATTTTTCTGGTCCCCCTTCTCCCTCATGCTTAGCCCCATTGGTCTTCAGATTATTAGACGTTCGCCCATTTGTTGTCAATATTAAGACTTTTCGTGTAATTTAGGAGTCGATTTTTTCCTGGCGAGCAATACCGAGCCTGTAATCTAAAAGAAACCGGCATTTGGCCGGGACATTTTTCTATCGAAAAAATTACAAATTTATCTGGAAGGAGGGTTTAGGGCGGGTGTTTTTATCTGGAAGGAGGGTTTAGGGCGGGTGTTTTTATCTGGAAGGAGGGTTTAGGGCGGGTGTTTTTATCTGGAAGGAGGGTTTAGGGTGGGTGTTTTTATCTGGAAGGAGGGTTTAGGGCGGGTGTTTTCATCTGGAAGGAGGGTTTAGGGCGGGATGGGCTTGATGGAGGTCTAGGGGTGAAACCAATACAATAATAACAAGATACATAAATGAACAAATAAAAACGACCCATCTTCCCGTAAGTCGATGCTTTTTTTCCATTTGAAGTTCCCTTTTTACCCCCCATCCCCCCAACAGGCCTTTTGCCCCTCTTTTGCATTATACGATCTAGTTATTCTACGGTTGAGTAAATCTCTGGGTAGTGTCCATTCGGCCCCATTCAACCTACTGGTTTAAGACGTTAATCCCCATCCAGTTATCGATTTATACCTGGCGAGTGATAGCGAGCCACCATATTTTGTATATTGAGTTAGGCAGCTGGCTAAATTTGTACATTTTTCGATAGAAAAATGTCTTCGGCGAAACCAGAATTTTCCATAAAATGCTAGCTCGCTATCACTCGCCACGAAAATATCGACACCTGATTAGGGATAAATGTCTTAAAGCAGTAGGCTGAATGGGGCAGAATAGATACAACCCAGAGAGAGAAAAAAAGCAGGTCATCCCCCTTAAAAATGCACTTCACCCCCCTTAAAAAAGCAGATACCCCCCTTAAGGGGAGGTATTTAGTTTGTTCCCTAGACCTCCATCAAGCTTAAAATTACACCCCCTTGAGTACCTTTCAAGATAAATTTATACATTTAACTGACCTGAAGCATTCAATTGAGTGTCCTTTTGAACTTTCTGAAGGAACACCAGCAATATGTATAGTCGACAACGATGACTTCAAAAGTGACACTTTGACTGGAAGTGGCCAATCACATCGTACAAATGTCATGTTTGTTCAGCCAGACCTACCTAAGCTAAATCAACCTACCCTAGATGATGATAGACCAGTTGCAAATAGCACCTTGCCTTCGTACCTCTCTGATAGCCTCAAAGAACTTGGGAGCCAGATGCAAAGAATTGAACCATAAAAAACAGTCAAGCGTGGTGAACCACCCATCAGACCAAGGATAACGGATGAACAACATCTGGACACAGTTCCTGAATAGACATTCGAATGCAGAATGTGTTATCTTGGTTAATGACTCGTACGAGCAAGACTTCTCCATCAAAGATAGTGAACGACAACACCGTCAAAAAAATAAGTCCATTTGCAATGTGTTTATGAAGTCAGAGGACAACTTTCCTTCTAATAGAGACTTTCATGCTCTTCTTGGTAAGCCAGAGAATAAAGTTCGCCTTCAAGCATTTATCAAGGCTGCTTTCAAAAGAAAGGCATCTACAACCACTATTCAGCTCATACACTGTGTTGTTGGCAAACCATCAAGGAATCTCACCACAGATGAAGTTTTGCAGAATCTCACATACACCCATGCAGAAGCAGACACAGCTCTGTTCACTCTTTATGGTAAGCTGTGGTCAGAAGGGTATACAGAAGCAGTTGTCATAGACACTGAAGATACTGATAACTACGTTCAGGCAGCCTATGTGGCTCGGCAAATATCAGGACTCTTGTGCTTGAAACGCAAATCTCAGCTGATAAATGCTCGGTGTTTGTCTAGTGAGGCAATGGCGGAGTCTTTGATCCCACTTTATGTTCTTACCGGATGCGACCATAACTCCGGCTTTTATGGAATAGGCAAGAAAACTATTGTTGACCGTGTAGAAAAATCATCAGAAGCTCGCAACCTCCTTAAAAGTTGTGGCACAATCATCCCAGTCACACAGGAAATCATCAATGACTTACAGAAATTTGTTATCCGGTACATCTATTGTGACACCAAACACAAGACCCTAGCAGAGGTGAGAGCAGCAAAGTGGTCAGTACTCAAGAAAAAGAAGATCATCAGACTGGTACCTGATTCTGACAGTCTACGACCACACTTAGAGAGCGCACCAATTACCTCACATATCTGCAGAAGAATTTCCAGCTTCAGAATCATCCATCACCAATTGGCCATGCATGGCACCTTGTAAATGGCTTATGCCTCCCAGTACGCTATACCCAACCTGCACTTCCATCATTCCTGGATCTTCTAAAAACTCCAAGTCATCCACAAATGGAGAGCAGCGATGATGAGAGCGGAAGTGATTCTGACAGTTGTGCATCATATTTGTCCTGCAGTGATAGTGCATCTTAATGCAGTAGGTCTCATGTTTTATTAATTTAGGATACCAAAGTTTCTCAGTGGATTTAACAACATCATATTTGTCTTAGATGTTGAGGTTAATGGGACTCTAAATCATGAATTATGCCATCCCATTGATTTTCTTAATTATTTTCTTATTTACTTAGTTATTTGGTAATTATTTATTAATTATTTTTTAATTGTGCCATGCCATTGATCTTCTGACACCAAAATTAGTGGGAATAGACACCAAAATTGTAATTTTTGGCCATTCACTTCAAGAAATAGAACTTTATCATTTTTTTAAGATGACAGCGGCGGCCATTTTGAAAAACGTCTAAAATAACAACTTTTCCGTCATTTTGGTGAGGTGTATGGGGGGCTTATTTTTTTTAGTATCAGTTGCCCTTGTTAAATTCACTGAGAAACTTTGGTATCCTAAACACGGTCACGGAAGCTCTGAAAATGACTCTACTAATCTCTCTCTCTCTCTCTCAGTTGAATCTAGTAGTTGCTGGACCTTATGGTCTTATTAACCCTTTGAGGATCATGATCTGGCTATCATTAGACAATTTTGTACAGCTTAGGAAGGATCTGCGGGAGTTAAAATGGTAAAGATTGTCTCAAGCAACCCTCTTACTGCCATACACCCTTCGTAATCTGAATAAAATCGTCCAGTAATAGCCAGAAATATAGACACGAATAGCGTCTTAGATCCTCATGGGGTTAAAAGATACTTCAAACCGGTATCACACGATCGCTTTTTCCCCCAACATTTATCCTCAACACTGGTCTGGCAGCTTGTGAGGTCAACATTTAGAATATTTCAGTCACCTAAATTTATCTATCAACAGTGTAGTCTCCGATACCATTGCAAAATATTAGAGAAATGTTGCCAGAAAAATGTTGATCATCGAATGTTGACTACAAAAGCTCTCGTGTGATACCGGCTTACTTAGCGCCGTGATATTATTCTTTGCCCGCCCGTAGTAATTTCAACCACTATATTATACTATATTATATATCATATAATTATATAATGTTTTGTTGTACCGGTATGTATGCATGTATTCATTAATTTGTGTATTTAACAATTTATTCATGTATTCATAAGTATTATGGAATGGTACAAAGTTACCCAAGCATTAATATATATATGTATATATATATATATACTGCATATACTGTATGTATATGTATACAGTATATACATATATATATATAATCCACGCATGAGTCAGGACATACATCCCTGACTTTGGAACCAGCCACTCATATTTTAATACTGAAGATCTACGAAAGTAGAGAAATGCATTTATTCATATTTTAACTGACAATAAACGTCTGTGAAACATTTTAAATTTAGCATTAAACGCTATTATATTTTAATCCTACAGTTCGAGCCGTCTAACAAGATACTCGGACTTCCTTTTTTCTTTTACAGGCATTTAATGTCTGTGTTATTTTTAAAACTAACCTTAAGCATGTTATATTTTAAAATATATCAACATCTGTATTTTAAACTGTACAATTCGAGCCATCTAAAAGGATACTCGGATGTACTTCTTGTTAAATACTCCTACGATATTTTCTAGCATGTTGTGAAATTTAATAATAATTGACCGCATGTCTATATCTTTAAAATTTGTACAGTGAACCTATCATTTTCTACACTTCTTCTATCTATCTATCTATTGTCTGACGCCGTGATCCCCGAAGGGGTGGCCACGAACGAACCGCCCCCAAGCACCTCTGTCCCCAGTCAGTCGACGCCCCTCCTCCCAACCAGCACCGCCTTTATTCATATACTTCCTCACTCCATCCTTCCACCTCTCCTTCGGTCTACCTCTCCTTCGGTCTACCTCTCCCTCTCTGGCCTTCCACCTCGCTCTCGTACACCCTCTTAGTCATTCTCTCGCTTCCCATACGTTCCATATGGCCGAACCATCTCAAGTTGTTCCTTTTCACACTTTCCAGCGGTGACAGGTCATTTAAACCAGTGCCACTTCAACCAGTGCTAACTCAACCAGTGGCCACTTCAACCAGTGACCATTTCAAGCAGTGACCATTTTAACCAGTAGGTTAGGTTAGGTTAGGTTAGGTTACTGGTTAAAATGGTCACTGGTTGAAATGGTCACTGGTTGAAGTGGCCACTGGTTGAGTTAGCACCGGTTAAAGTGGCACTGGTTGAAGTGGCACTGGTTCAACTGACATGGAACCCTTTCCAGCACATCTAACTCCATACCACACCTCCTTCTTACTTCCTCATTCGTCTGTCTATCCCTCCATGTAACTCCGCACGCACTTCTCAAGTAACTCATTTCCACCGCTCTCACTCTTGGTCTGAGTCTCTACACTTCTTTTGGTGTGGAAATATTTTTACTTTAATGTATATATATATACCGGTATATATAATTATATACATAATGTTTTTTTCTTCTCTAAATTGTACTGCAAATTAATTACCGTATAATTGTCTATCGTCTTTGTTTATAATACCCATAGCATAGATACACATAAGAACACCAAATGCCGCGCTCAAACACACAGAGTACCCCGAAAAGACCTTTTAGAAAAGTGCAACAGTAAGAAACGAGTACTGTTCTTGTAGCTCCAAGTTTACCTCGCTAAATATATTGTGTTTTACGTGAACTGCCGCGGGAACAAATAGTCAGTTTAACTCTGTTTGGCCAGATATATTTTTTTTTTTACTCCCTGTTTCGCTACATTAGTTTGGAGATTATAAGACGTTTTGGCCCATTAGTTTGAAAATTATAAGACGTTTCACCCCATTAGTTTGGATTAAATAACACAATTCATCCCACTCCGGTGTTTTTTTTTTTTTTTTTTTAACTAATTTGTTTTTGTTCTGGCCGAGTGACAGCCTGTCTGTAACTGAGAAGAAATCAGCCTTCGGCCGATTTTTTTCGGTAGATTTACAAATTTAGCTTAAAGGGAGTCTGGGTGAGCATTTCTTTAATTTAAAGAAAGTCTGGGGGAGGTGTTTTTGTTAACCTAAACAAAAAATAACTAAATAAATTGACAAACTAAAATACATTGCTCGAAAATGAAAAAAAGAAAAAGAAAAACCCTTAATAGTACTTTTACACAATATCATTACACAATAGCTGGATTACACAAGACCCCCCCCCCCCCACCCACACCTAGACAACCTTACCCCTTTAAACCCGAGACTGTTATGTAAGGGTTGGGGGGGGGGGGGGTTGTAGTTTTCATTGTGGGTTTGGGTTGTCTGTTTTATTTATCTCTCTTTATTCTAATTAAGGGGAGGCAGTTAGTTTTTCGAGTCCTCCTCCACCCTCATGTTTAGCCCTATTAGTTATAAGATTTCAAAACATTTGCCACATCAGTTTGCCGATTTTCAGACCTTTTGCCCCATTTCTTTGCCAATATTAAGACCTTTCGTGCCATTTAGGTGTCAACTTTTTTCCCTGGCGAACGATAGCGAACCTGTATGTCAAGAGGAAGCGGCCTTCGACCGTGACATTTTTCTACCGACAAATGTACAAATATATATCTAATATGGGTCTTGGGGGTGTTTTCTTAAGCTTGATATAGGTATAGAGAGCAAACTAAACCCCCTCCTTAAACCATTGAGCCGAACCAGTAATACATGCTGCACACCTACCTATGTCACCTATGTGGGGTTTGCCACTCTTGCTAGTGGCACCGAGGAGCGCACCGCCCTTCGTTGTTGTTTGAGAATTGGTGCAGCAGACTATTCGAAGAGGTGGAGCGCACCCTTGCGAAGATGGGCTCGTCTGGCACTTTTTGTAGTTCGACATTGAGAGCTCTCTTGAAGTTGTCTAACGAGACACCTCTCATGTCTCTTACTCGCCGCGGGAGTTTGTTGAAGAGACGTGCTCCTCTATGTGATAACCAGCCCTCTCGCAGAGAGCCCATAGCACCCCGATTTTTCATCTTGGGGATATCGCATTCCCAGCCTCTCCTATCACTGAACTTCATTGCTATTGGGGTATGTAGATTTGGTACAATACCCTCTTCGATTTTCCACGTATATATTATTAAGTATCGTTCCCTTCTACGTTCCAACGAATACAGCTTTAGTGATTTTAAACGCTCCCAATAGTGTAACTGTTTTACTGAGTTTATATGTGAGGTGAAGTTCCTTTGTACACTTTCTAAGTCATTAATTTCACCTGCTTTGTATGGGGATGTTAATACGTTACAGTATTCTAGCCGCGGTAGCACTAGGGATTTGAAGAGTGTTATCATAGGCAATTCGCCGCGAGTTTTAAATGTACGTAGAATCCAACCTGCCGTCCAGCCGTTTCGCAGCTGCAACTTTGACAATACCGTCTGGGTCCCCTTAAGTTATGTTTAGCGCAGGTTCTTCATTTGGTTGTATGTTTTATTTCTCTCTCTTTATTCCAATCAAGTCATTTTTAGCGCATGTTTTTCATTTTGGTTGTCTGTTTTATTTATATATCTTTATTCAAGTCACATGTATGCATGTTCTTCATTTGTGCTGAAAATTACGTGTTCAGATAGTTTAATTGAGTTAATATTGACATTCATGTATGTTATTATTAATTGCTGTTTGTATCTTTTGTACTATATAATTTCATACTATAACTATACTGTACATATTAAAGTGACTTCATCGTATCACAAGACTTAGTGTGCTATATAATTATACTAAAATTACCTGTCTTGTTCATCTGTGCTAAGTAATTAACTGTACTTCACTCGTCCCAAATAATTACATGTTTTGCAGTTGAGTTAATTAACTACACGAAGTCTAGCTAAGAATCAATGATTATATTTTATGATAAATTCTACATGTACTCAGTAATTACATTTAACTTTGCAATAAATGGGTCCTAAAGTCATAATAAAGAAAATTGTATGCAGTATTCACTTGTATTATAAATTTAGCTCTTGAAGTGGAAACATAGTACTACTGTTACTACTGCTACTACTAATACTAATAATTATAATAATAATAATAATAATAATAAGCAAATATAAATATGAA
Organism: Paralithodes platypus; assembly: GCA_032716605.1. NCBI lineage: Eukaryota > Metazoa > Arthropoda > Malacostraca > Decapoda > Lithodidae > Paralithodes > Paralithodes platypus. Next base: position 58,975,909 of record CM064483.1, on the reverse strand, counting down.
GTAAAGTAAAATGGCATAAAAGATAAACATTTTAGAACAGATGAACACCAGGGACCAGCTGCACTCAATGATCTCTCAAGGTTTGATCAAAGTCTCTTTTCACTCGAATAACGGAAGATGAGAGGAGAACAGGAGGAGAAGGGGGTGGGGGGTGAAGTAGGAGTGGGAGAGGGAAGATCAGTTAGAGAAAAGGATGCGATCTTGGAAAGAAGAAGAAGAAGAAGAAGAAGAAGAAGAAGAAGAATAAGAAGAAGAAGAAGAAGAAGAAGAAGAAGAAGAAGAAGAAGAAGAAGAAGAAGAAGAAGAAGAAGAAGAAGAAGAAGAAGAAGAAGAAGAAGAAGAGAAGAAGAAGAAGAGAAGAAGAAGAAGAAGAAGAAGAAGAAGAAGAAGAAGAAGAAGAAGAAGAAGAAGAAGAAGAAGTAGAAGTCTAGAGAACACACAGGCCTCGTCAAGAAGACCTCACTTGAATATTAAAAGATAAGAGTAGAAAAGAAACACGAGGAAGTTAGAAAGGGAATGAAACGGAGGGAGGAAGAAGATGACAAACTAAAAGAGTGATGACAAACAAGAGGAAGTTAGAGGACGAACTAAAAGAGTGATGACAAACAAGAGGAAGTTAGAGGACGAACTAAAAGTGGGAGGACAAACAAGAGGAAGTTAGAGGACGAACTAAGAGAGTGATGACAAACAAGAGGAAGTTAGAGGACGAACTAAGAGAGTGATGACAAACAAGAGGAAGTTAGAGGATGAACTAAAAGAGTGATGACAAACAAGAGGAAGTTAGAGGACGAACTAAAAGAGTGATGACAAACAAGAGGAAGTTAGAGGACGAACTAAAAGAGTGATGACAAACAAGAGGAAGTTAGAGGACGAACTAAAAGAGTGATGACAAACAAGAGGAAGTTAGAGGACGAACTAAAAGAGTGATGACAAACAAGAGGAAGTTAGAGGACGAACTAAAAGAGGGAGGACAAACAAGAGGAAGATAGAGGACGCACTAAAAGAGTGATGACAAACAAGAGGAAGTTAGAGGACGAACTAAAAGAGTGATGACAAACAAGAGGAAGTTAGAGGACGAACTAAAAGAGTGATGACAAACAAGAGGAAGTTAGAGGACGAACTAAAAGAGTGATGACAAACAAGAGGAAGTTAGAGGACGAACTAAAAGAGTGATGACAAACAAGAGGAAGTTAGAGGACGAACTAAAAGAGTGATGACAAACAAGAGGAAGTTAGAGGACGAACTAAAAGAGGGAGGACAAACAAGAGGAAGATAGAGGACGCACTAAAAGAGTGATGACAAACAAGAGGAAGTTAGAGGACGAACTAAAAGAGTGAGGAGATAGAAGAGGAAGGGTGAGGAGGAGGAGGAAGAAAAGGAAGTTAGAAGATGACTTGATGGGAAATTTTCACTTAAGAGTGTTTAGGCCCCATTAGTTTTGACATTTTAAGATGTTTGCCCCATTAGTATGGTGATTTTAAGACCTTTCGTGCCATTTAGGTGTCGATCTTTTCCTATCGCTCGCCTGCAATTTAGGAGGAAATGGGCTTCGGCCGGGACGTTTTTCTACCAAAAAATTTACACATTTATCACATTTATCATGATGGAGGTCTAAGGAGCAAACTAAAATCTGCCCTTAAAATAGAAGGGACAAAGAGGAGGAAGGGAATGGAGGTGAGAAAGAAGAGGAAGTTAAAATGGGAAGGAAAGGGGGGGGGGGGGAGAGAGAGAGAGAGAGGAGGATAAAATGATTGGAAAGATGTAGGAGAAAGAGGAAGTTAGAATGTGAAGGAAATGGCGGGGGAGTAGAGAAGGATAGGACGAATGAAAATAGGTAGGAGAAATCGAGGGAGTTAGAAGGGGAAGGAAAAGGCGGGATTGAGGGGGGGGGGGGGAGGAAGAGACGAGGATAAAATTAATGAAAAGAGGTAGGAGTAAAAGAGGAAGTTAGAAGGGGAAGAAAGAGGAGAGAAGAAGAGAATGAGAACACAATTGCAGAAAGGAATGATAAGGTATACGTAAAAGGGTCGCTCAATTGAAGACTGAGCATAGGTTCCTTACTTGGTTAGCCAGGGGTTCGAATCCAACAGACTGCTCGTTGAAAAAAAAAAAAAAGAGAAAGTGGTGAAGATTAGTGGGATTTGCCTCAGGGGTTGGACAGTAACAATGTACGGAGGTAAAATAGAACACAGTAGTAGTAGTAATGGTGGTATGGTTTAAGTTGTTTGTTTTACTTGGTTGGTCTTTCCTGTTATCCCTCCTCCGCATCCAAACAGAAAATCACCATATTCTGTGTTTGGTTTTATACCCTGTGCTAATCCTACCCCTAGCCAGAGAGAGAGAGAGAAAGAGAGCGAGAACGAGAGAATAGTAATCATGAAAGGGAAAGGGAGGAAGATGTAATTGGAAGGGAAGGACCATACTAATGGAAGATGGAGCTACAAGATAATTGAAAACAAAAAAGAAGATAGAGGGAGGGGAAAGAAAGATGAGTTTGGGTAGTTCAGAGAGATTTACATAGTTTGACATAGATACACTGGTCACACAGATCTTACAATCCCTGCGAGGTGGCCAGGACTTAATTATAGTAGAGATAACAGCCCTAAGAGTAAGGGAAAGTGGAAGGAAAGGATACCAAAGATGAAAGCTCTCTTCCCACTTTCCGGCAATTTGCCTGAGAGAGAGAGAGAGAGACAAAGAGAGAGAGAGAACTGCAAATTACAAACATTGTATACAATAAACAAATATTTGTTACCAGCTCCAAACAATCTCTTTCTGCCTCCCTGTGTACACACTAGATTGACATTCCTGAGGGATACAAAAATGGTACTGTAGAGTGTGGGGTGTGTCCTTATCAACTTCATACACTTGTATGACATCATTGTGGAAGCCTAACTTTATAGGATATCAGAACATATTGCCAACAGTTATCATTTATAATTACTCCAGATAGCAAATAGCATAACAAACCCGTGGAAAATCAAATAATCAATGTCCATACTCACTGTGATCCATGATTTGAGTAAGGTTGTGTAAGTAAATCAAAATATTGTAAAGCAATCTTGCAAACCTGAAAGATTTGGTAAAAACTGCAAAAACTAAACTACCATATTGAGATGGCTGAAAATGAGTCAAATCGGTGAGTTTTCATTCAATTGTGGTAAAATTACACTGTCTAATCTGTAAGGTCTGGTCATTCCAGAGCTCTTGACAAGCCTGAAAATGTTAGCAATCTGGAATGTTTGGATAGTTCAGAAGGCCTGGTCAATCCAGAAGGTTTGAACAATTCAGGATGTCTGAACAATTCAAAAGGTTTGGTTATCTCAAAATATCTAAATAAACCAGAATGCTTTAGGTCTGGGTAATCTCGAAGGTCTGGCAAACCAGAAATTAAGTCAACTGGTATAAATCGCCCCTTTCCGTCACCCACTATCCTCTCGCCTAGACATTTCTGATGAACTCCTTTCAGAGATCATTGTACCGTAAATACAAACAAATAATAATAATAATAATAATAATAATAATAATAATAATAATAAAAAAAATCACTGAAACAAATAAATAACATATGATAATTATATAATAAGTAAGAAGAGTAATTCGAGGACCGGTCATATAATTTTCACTCGCCTACAAGACAGGGGTAATAATTGAATAAACTATATCAATTGTAGCTACGAACAATCCGAGCTCAACCCTGGACATCTAAGGAGGAAGGAGAGTCAGAATGTGGAAACAGTCGTGCCCCGGAAGTGCAAGAGCCTCCTGCTCATCTAGTTACTCTGGGAGACTTGGCAGAGAGTTTGTTTATAGGCGGCTACTACGACTAACTTCTACTACTTCTACTTTATTACTACTACTACTACTACTACTAATGCTGCTACTACTACTATTATTACTACGACTACGACTACTACTACTCTCTCTCTCTCTTTCTCTTCATCTATGTTTAATTAGCTCCTCATTAAGCTCCCTCTTATGTAACGCTCTTGCTGTTCCTGTACCCCTCACCAATCGTTAAACCAACCAGTATTCAATGTCGTTGTTTAGATTGTATTCTGGCTAAGATTGAACTATTTTATTTAGTTTAGGAAGGACCTCTATGGATCGAATGGGATGCAACGTATTGGGATTATTTAATGAACTTCCACATATCCTACTTTAAGGGGTAGTGGCCGGTTTTTTGGTCTATAAATTAATTTATTATTTTATTTTTTTAGTTTCCTCGCTAGACCTCCATCAAGCTGTAAAAAACACTCCCTAGAATCCCCTTCAAGATAAATTTGTACATTTTTCGGTAGAAAAATGCCCCGGCCGAAGGCCGGTTACTCTTAAAATTATAGGCTCCCTATCGCTAGCTAGGAAAAAATCGACACCTGAAAGGCACGAAAGGTCTTAATATTGACAAAGAAATGGGGTGCAAATTCATAAAATCGCCAAACTAATGAGTCAAACGTCTTACAATCTAACAACCAGTGGGATTAAACACGATGAAGAAGGGGGGCCAGAAAAAAACAAGCACTACCCCCTTAAGCCCAGCCATATCTTATTTGTTTAGTCTGTATAACTATGTAACTCTCTTAACCGAACCACCTCCTTGGAACTAAAGGGTTTGTTTGGTCTGTGTAGCCATGTAACTTTTTAAGGGGAGATGGGTCGGTTTTCTGGTCCCCCTTCTCCCTCATGTTTAGCCCCATTAGTTTTCAGATTATATGACGGTCGGCCCATTAGTTTGGCGATTTTAACAGCTTTTGCCCCATTTCGTTGTCAATTTCAAGACCTTTCGTGCCATCTAGGTGTCGATTTTTTTCTGGCGAGCGATAGTAAGCCTGTCTCGGCCAAAGGCCGAGACATTTTTCTACCGAAAAATTTACAAATTTATCTTGAAAGGGGGTCAAGGGGGTGTTTTTCTAAGTTTGATGGAGGTCTAGCGAGGAAAGTAAAACATAAATGAAATATTTACCAAAAAACCAGCCACTAGCCCCTAAAAACCGAACCCCCTCGTTGGTACTAAAAGGTTTGTTTGATCTGTATAGCTATGTAACTCTCTTAACCGAACCACCTCGTTGGTACTAAAAGGTTTGTTTGATCTGTATAGCTATGTAACTCTCTTAACCGAACCACCTCGTTGGAACTAAAGGGTTTGTTGTGTATTTATTTATTAAATAGTTTTTTGTTTCCTCCCAAGACCTCCATCAAATTTGTACAAATACCCCCAAGAACCACTTGCGAGAAAAATTTGTAAATTTTTCGGTAGAAAAATGTCCCGGGCGAAGGCTGGTTCCTCCTATATTACAGAAAAAATCTACCCCTAAATGGCACGAAAGTTCTTAAAGTCGCCAAACTAATGGGGCTAAACATGAGGGAGAATGGGGTCCAGAACAAACAAACCTCCCCTAAACCTAACCACCTTGTTGGGTTTGTTTGGTCTGTATATCTTGAGTAACTTTCTGCCACTCTCCTTGATCTCCTGCGACATCACCCTGCCCATCTCTAATCCTCAGGCTAATTTGTTTTCTTTCAGCGCTGCGTCTGTCCCTGTCATCCTCTTCTTCAACCTCCTCATCATCTCGGCTTTCAGATCTTGTCTTCACCTTCTCCTTCAGACCCCTTTCATCTGATTCTTAACCCTTTCTGCACCGGCGGTGCCTTTTTAATGTTCTTCTAGCTACTATTAGACGATTTAATTTATTTTATATAGATCCTCCAGCAATTAACAGGCTTACAACTATCTCACTTAACCCCTCACTTAACTTGAGACTTTAATTCTTAAAAGTCTCAAGTTAAGTGAGGGGTTATGTTAGACATCCGCCCTACTAGTTTGGTGATTTTAATACCTTTCGTGCCATTTAGGTGTCGATGTTTTTCCTGGCAAGAGATAGGGAGTCTGCAATTTAGGAGGTACCTTTCTTTTTTCCGAAAAATGCAAAACTTTAACTCGAAGGGGGGTCTTTGGGGAATTTTGTTTAGCTTGATGGAGGTCTTGGGATGAAATCTTAATATATATATATATATATATATATATATATATATATATATATTTTTTTTTTTTTTTTTTTTTTTTTTAAATAAAGGTCAATGTTTGTCTGTTTGTCAGTTACCCTACCTTTGTTACTAAACTCCTCCCACAGTTTTGGTACCAGGTGGGAGTGTGGGGCACCGTTGGAAAGCCCAGGCTTTGGAGATGGTTTTAGGCGAGTTTAGTGGAAATCAGAGACACTTTTGTTAAATAAAATTTTCGGCAGAACTTATGTAGTATACGGGAGCGAAAAAAATGCGAAAAATGGCCGTTTGGGGCAGAAAGAGGCCTCCGATCGAAAAGGTGTATGGAACGAAAGTTGTTCGCAGCCCCCCAAAATGGGGGTACAGATGAGGTCAGATCCAAAATCGGAGGTCATTTAGCGGCCGAAATCGAGGTCGCCGTTTAATGAGGCACAGAGGCCGGTGATTATGGTAGTAGTAGTATTGTGATGATTGTGATAGTAGTGATTGATGATGGTGATTATGGTAGTAGTAGTGATGGTGATTATGGTGATCACCCGGCCAACGCCGGGTACCCCTGCTAGTTAAAAGTATGCATATAATTAATAAGTAAGTAAATACATAAGCAAATAAGTCAAATTCTCCCCATAACTCATGCCATTTTTTCCTTCAGTTCCTTTCCTTCTCTTTCATCTTTCCAGCTCCTTTTCTTTCTTTACGTCTTCAGTCTTCTCCTAATTCATCTCCTTCCCCTTTTCCTTTTCGTCTAATTCTCCTTGGCCAACATTTTTTCATAAATTACATCAGCTTTCGTCCTCCTAATTTATTCCTTCTTTTCTTCTTCCTACTCCTCTTCCTTAACATCATCATCATCATCGCCATCTTTTTATTTTCTCCTCTTTCTTATCTTTCTTTCTCCCTCCTCCTCATCCTCGGTTTCTTCGTCACCTACACTCGCAGCCCACTTCGTAAGTTCATGTTCATCATTATTAACCACTTCATCACTATCCTTCTTCTTCTTCTCCTCCTCCTCCTCGTCCTCGTCTTCCTCCTCACCTCCGCCCTCCACCCACCTACTTCTTAAGCTCTTGCTCCTTCCCTTGTTAATGGTAATCTCTTTGCCCCCCTCCCTCCATCCACCCCCACCACCAACCAGTGTTTCCTGACCCCCCCTCTCCCCCTCCCCCCTCTGCTCTGCTTCCTACCGTCCCCTCCCTCCCACCCACCCTGACCCCCTCCCTCTGCTTCTTCTTCCTCTTCTTACTGTTAATTCACCTTTTGTGTTTTTCTTCGTCTTCCTCTCTCCTGCTATACTATGTTCACTCTTTCGTTTAATTTAATGTAGAATATCTGCAATTAGTCTTGCAAGGGTCAAATATCTGCAATTAGTCTTGCAAGGGTCAAATATCTGCAATTAGTCTTGCAAGGGTCAAATTATCAGTGGTTATGTTTTTTTTTTTTTTTTTTTTTTTTTTCTGTTTTGCGTACTCCTCCTCCAATACCCTATAAGCTTCCCCCACTTCCCCTTGATTGGTACTCTCCCATTGTCCTCCCCCTCCTCCTATTACCCTAACAAGCTCCCCACTCCCTACCCCCTGGACCCCTTCCTTCTCCCCTCACTTCCCCTTGCTTGGTCCTCTCCCCTTGTCCTCCCCATCCTCCTATTACCCTAACAAGTTCCCCCCCCCCCCCCCTTCTCCCCTAACTTCCCCTTGCTTGGTCCTCTCCCCTTGTTCTCTCACTCCTCCTATGCCCTAACAAGCTCCCCACTCCCCCTTCCCCTGCACTACTTCCTTCTCCCCTCACTTCCCCTTGGCTTGGTACTTTCCCTCAGCCATATTGGTGCCACGGTTGTCATAAATTTTACCCTCCAATAATACCCATACCCATAATATAGACTATACCCTGTTTCTTTTCAACTGGCGGTCAATTGCTAAGTTCCTATCAATATATATATGTTATTTGGAAGATGTCGTAGTGATATATGGGGCTAATTATATAAACATGGTCTTATTATGATGTAGAAACATGGTGGTTTCATATTGTTCTATCAAGTATCAAGAAATTAGCTGCTAAGGGCTTCAATATATCGTCAGCTGAAAAAGAAAAAACAGAGTGTAGGCAATAATAGTACTGGAAGTATAGTTTGGTCCTTATCCCCTTTATTCTGGCTACTGTTTATTCAGTTTAAAAAGGGCCTCCAGCAATTAACAGGCTACATACTATCTCGCTTTACCCCTTTGGTTACCACTGATCTTTCTTAAACTGCACCAAATCGTCTAAATATAGCTAGAAGAAAATACAAAAATGCGTTGCCGGTGCAGAAGGGGTTAAAACTAAACTCCTCACGATGCCAAAGTAAGATATCACCCCCAATATTGTTCGATAGTCATAGCACCAAATACACAATGAAAACGATGAACACCAGAACACAATGAACACCAAACAAAATAAACACACAATGAACAAAATGAACACCAGAACACAAGAAACCAGAATGGACACCAGAACACAATGAACACCAGAATACAAGAACACAATGAACACCAGAACACAATGAACACAAGATAACAGAATGAACACAAGATAACACAATAGCCAATTCTCTCTCACCACAGGGGTCTCTATAGTTCGCCCCCTCCATCCGGTCCTCTCTGTCGTTCACCATCCTTGGAGCTCTTCCTCCTTAAAGAGGGGGTTGGTGTTAGTTTTGGGTCCATTTATTTATCTACATATTTATTTATGTATGAATTTATTTATTGGTTTTCTCGCTAGCCCTTTATTGGCGCAAAAGTACCTCGTGTGACACCGACTTTATTACTGAGTATGGCTGTCAATGAATGAAATCGTTTATAATTATACAGTATATTATATAATTATTATTCTTGTTTTTTGGTTTTGGTTTTGACCGTATTATAATTTACTCTATTGTCTACCCCTTCATTTGATTTTCCTATCCAGCTTGGTAACTCGGTTTTGTTCCCTACTGCTCTAATTCCCTTTATCTCTCCCTCTCTCTCTCTCCCATCCTTCCTCGGGTGATCAACTTTGTCTAATTACACGTCTTCTTCTTTGTTCTCTCTTTCTCTCTCTCTCTCTCTCTCTCTCTCTCTCTCTCTCTCTCTTCTCTCTCTCTCTCCTCTCTCTCTCTCTCGCTCGCTCTCTCTCTCTCTCTCCCTCTCTCTCTCTCTCTCTCTCTCTCCATCTCTATCTCTCTCTCTCTCTCCATCCTTCCTCGGATGATCAACTTGCTCTTCTCTCTCTCTCTCTCATCCTTCCTCTCAAACTTTGTCTAATTACACGTCTTCTTCTTTGTTCTCTCTTTCTCTCTCTCTCTCTCTCTCTCTCTCTCTCTCTCTCTCTCTCTCTCTCTCCCATCCTTCCTCGGATGATCAACTTTGTCTAATTACACGTCTTCTTCTTTGTTCTCTCTCTCTCTCTCTCTCTCTCTCTCTCTCTCTCTCTCTCTCTCTCTCTCTCTCTCTCTCTCTCCCATCCTTCCTCGGATGATCAACGTTGTCTAATTACACGTCTTCTTCTTTGTTCTCTCTTTCTCTCTCAATAGCTAAGGATGTTCAAAGTTGGTTCAATCATTGCAACAGCTGATCTCCTTGCTCATTACTAAAATCTTCCCAATCTTCAAGTTCTCCAAACAACAGGTCAAGGACAGTTAGCTATACCCTGTTCCAAATAAGTGGGCCGAGACTCTTGAGCGCTAACCTCTATAACTCATAAATGACTAGGGTAATCCAGCTAATATTTCTGCCTCTTGGGAAGGTTAAGGGGGGTGACCTGGTTTTCTTCTGTCCTTTTCTATCTTGCTCTGGCTTGTATCCATTTGGCCCCATTCAGCCTACTGTTTTAAGACTTTTATCCCCATCCAGGTGTCAATTTTTTACTGGTGAGCGGTAGCGAGCCATCATATTTTTTTATTTTTGTTAAACGGCAGGCTAAATTTGTACATTTTTCGATAGAAAAATTTCTCCGGCGAAGCCGGATTTCTGCATATGATGCTGGCTCGCTATTGCTCGCCAGGAAGAAATCGACACCTAGATGGGGATAGACGTCTTAAAATAGTTGGCTGAATGGGGCCGAATGGATACAAGCCAGAGAAAGAGAGAAAAGGACAGAAATAACAAAAAGCAGGTCACCCCCCTTAAACCAGGGAAATAGGTGTGGACATTTACAGCTCATTTGCTCTAGCCCTTTATGAGTTATAGAGGTTAGGGTTCACGATTTCTGGTCTATCTATTTGGATCAGGGTATATTAATTTACCCTGGAACATGTAGTATTTAATATTTTTGTGACATGGGACCCAGCCAGGGCTCGAACCCAGGCCAGTAATGCAGCACTCCAACACCTTAACCACTAGACCACCGAGGAGCTTAAAAGTATTACACCCCTTCACTCTCTCAGCATTTGATAACGAGTTTATGCATTATATTGTGGCTATCATTAGATGATTTGATACGGCATAGGAAGAACCTTATGAATAAAAATGGTAACACTATCTCAATTAACCTTCAAACTCCCACAGGTCCTTCCTATGCTCAGTGAAAATCGGCCAATCATAACCAGACTGAAAGGAAGAAGGCATCCTCATAATTATATTGAAAGGGTTATGCCAGCGTCACACGAGAAGCCGTATCCGATAATCTGTATGAGAGTCTAGTATCCGCAATATTTCTGGTCATAGTAGCCTAGTAGTGATGATGGTGATGGTATACTGTAAGTAGCGCCAAAGAACTTGACAATAATCTGGACCCCTTATAGTTTCTTATAACTCAAAATGAATGAAAGCAATCGAACTGAAATTTTTATCATTTGGGAAGAGTCCACCAGGAAATAGGTGTGGAAATTTACAGCCAGTTTGCTCAAGGTCCTTTTGAGTTACGAAGAGGTCAAGTTCGTTGGCGCTACCTATAGTAGTGATGATGGTGATAGTAGTAGTGATGATGGTGATAGTAGTAGTGATGATGGTGATAGTAGTAGTGATGATGGTGATAGTAGTAGGGATGATGGTGATAGTAGCAATGATGATGGTGATAGTAGTAGTGAGTAGTGGTGATAGTAGTAGGGATGATGGTGATAGTAGCAATGATGATGGTGATAGTAGATAGGACTCGACAGTGGGTGGATGGGACTCGTCAGCCTTGGTTGGTAACCTGTCTAGGGGAATAAACCTTATACAAGATACCGAAGGTGGCGCACTAATCGGTGCTAGATTAGTATTAATGATTAGTATTAAATAGTATTAATGATGATGGTGATAGTAGCAGTGATGTTGAGATACCTTGGAAAAGTTGACAGAATGAATATAAAGAAGCTGTCTGCGAAACGTCAATAAAGTGCTGCTCCTCATATGGTGTTTATATCCATTCTGTAGTAGTGATGATGGGGATAGTAGAGTAGTCTTTGTTTTATTATTTGGGTCATTATATCGTGTTTCAAAGCGTTTGTTATAAAGGGGATATTATTATTGTTTTGGACTTTACTTTATCCTTCATGTTTAGCCCCTTTAATATTGAAATTTAAGACATTTGCCCCATTAGTTTGGCGATCTTATAACCTTTTGCACCACTATGTTGTCAATATTATAAAGTTAATGCCCTTTAGGTGTCATTTTTTTCCTGGCTAGCGATAGCGAGCCTGTAGCTTACGAGGAAATGGCCTGCCGAAAAATGTATATATAAATGGGGATATATTTTTTAAAGCTTGATGGAGGTCTAGGGAGGAAACTAAAGTCTACCTTTAAGGATAAGTGTTGAGGGGAAAACCACTCGTTCTCTCTTGTTTGAATGTTCTCATTTTCCTCCCCTCCCTATTTTCCTCCCCACCCTATTTTCTTTCCCTCCCCATTCCCCATTGTCCTTCCCTCCCTATTTTCCTTCCCTCCTTATTGTCCTTCCTCCCCAGTTTCCTTCTCTCCTTTTACCCCCCTTCCCATTTTTCTTCCCTCCCCATTTTCATCCCCTCCCAATTTTCCTCCTCTCCCCATTTTCCTTCCCTCCCATGTCCTCCCCTCTCATTTTCCTTCCTCCTCATTCTCCCTCCTTACTCATTTTCTCTTTGACCCACTCTATCCATCCCCTTCACTGTTGATGGGTTTCTCTGTGTTTATCATATTCTCTCTTCGCCCTAACTTCTCCCCTCCCTAATTATCAATTTTTCCCAATTTCCCGTCATCTCTCTCTCTCTCTCTCTCTCTCTCTCTCTCTCTCTCTCTCTCTCTCTCTCTCTCATTTTATTGAATGTATATTTTATTTTTATTTTATTATATATTTTGTTGTTTTATTATATTTTATTTATTTGTTTATTTTTATTTTGTATGTCTTGAAAAAGTAGATATACTTGTAATTGACTACATACGGTAAATTCGTACGCTATGTAATGTAATACATATTTTATATGCATTGTAAACATGTACCAGAGTCCAGAGAACGACAATTGTAAAATGGAAATACAATTCTGATTCTGATTCTCTCTCTCTCTCTCATCATCCTCGTCTCTTAACAGTTATTCTAGCTAACAACCCTGTAATGTCCAAAATATATGTTGTTCCTTGGTTTCCTTTGTACTCCTACTTTACCACTCTCATACTTAAGCCAGGATACTGTCTTGAGAAGTTGACTAATAAGCTGCTCGTTGTCTGCTTGACTTTATTTACTCTTCTCTGTTTCCTTCATTTATCCCTTATTTATCCTCGTCTATTGTTCCTATCTTCCTCATATACTTCCTTGCTTCCGTATTCTTCTCTTTTACCTTATCTTTCTTTGTCTGTTTCCTTATGCTTCTTCTTCTCTTCCTTATCGTTCATCTCTTCTTTATCCTTCTTCTCTTCCTTCTTCTTCTTTCTTTATTCTTCTTCCCTTCCTTATCTTTCTGCTTTTAATTCCTTATCCATGTTCCTCTCTTACTTATCCTTCCTCCTCTCTTCCTAACCCATCTTCCTTTTCCGCCTTCCTCATCCTTCTTCCTCTCCCTTTATCATTCTTCCTCTCTATCTTATTCATGTTCCTCTCTTCCTTCTCATTCTTCTTCTTCCTTATTGTTCATCTTCTTCATTATCCTTCTTCCTCTATCTTATCCATGTTCCAATTTTCCTTATCCTTCTTCTTTCTTATCTTTCTTCTTTCTTATCCATTTTCTTCTCTTCCTTATCCATGTTCCTCTCTTCCTTATCCTTCTTCCTCTTCCTTATCCTTTCTCTTCTGTCCTTATCCTTCTTCTCTTCTTTATCCTTCTTCTTCTCTTCCTCTCTTCGTGACCACCATTCCCCTAATCCTCTGTCCTCCTCCTCTTCTTCATTCCAGTACTATTTATTTTCTACTGGGGAATGTTTCCTTCGCCACATTCTTCTTATTTTCTTTCTGTATACCTCCATTCTCGTCTCACTAGCATTCCTTCTCATTATACTCCTTCCTCCACTCTCCTATCCCTTCCTCCTCCTCTTCCTCATCTCTTCCTTCCTTCTTCCTCCATTTCCTTCCATTCCTCCTCTCCTAATCCCTCCTTCCTCCTCTCCTAATCCCTCCTTCCTCCTCTCCTAATTCCTTTCCTCTCTCCTTCCTAATCCTAATCCCTCCTTCTCCTCTCCTAATCCCTCTTCCTATCCCTTTCGTTCAAACATCTTCCTCTCCTAATTTCTCCTTCCTCCTCTCTAATCCCTCTTCCTCATCTCCTAAGCCCTCCTTCCTTTAATCCCTCCTTCCTCCTCTCCTAATCCCTCCTCCTCTCTAATCCCTCCTTCTCCTTATCCTAATCCCTCCCTCCTCTCCTAATCCCTCCTTCCACCTCTCCTAATCCCTCCTTCCTCGTCTCCTAACCCCTCCTTCCTCCTCTCCTAATTTCTCCTTCCTCCTTAATCCCTCCTTCTCCTAATCTTCTAATCCTCCTCTCCTCTCCTAATCCCTCCTTCCTCATCAAAGCCCTCCTTCCTCCTCTCCTAATCCCTCCTTCCTCCTCTCCTAATCCCTCCTTCCTCCTCTCCTAATCCCTCCTTCCTCCTCTCCTAATCCCTCCTTCCTCATCTCCTAATCCCTCCTTCCTCCTCTCCCAATCCCTCCTTCCTCATCTCCTAATCCCTCCTCTCGTAATCCCTCCTTCCTCATCTCCTAATCCCTCCTCTCGTAATCCCTCCTTCCTCTTCCTCCTCATCCTCCCCTCCTTATACTAGAGCCTGTTTTTAGGAGTTGTTGACTAATGAGCTCCTCCTCACCGTGTCCTCTTGCCTCATGCTATCCCTTTCTTCTTCATTCCTTCCTTCTCCTTTCTTCCGACCTCTTTCCTTCCTTCCTCCTTTCTTCCTCATTCCTTCCTTCCTCCTTCCTTCTCATTCCTTCCTTCCTCCTTCCTTCATCCTCATTCCTCACTCTCAACGTCTTCCTTCTTCTCCTCGTCTTGTTTTGTATTCCTCTTCTTCCTTCCATTCTTCCTAACTACAAACTTATTTTAACTAAGAAAAGATTACAGTAAACTGGTTTTAAACTTCTCCACTTGCTCCCTAACCGACTATTCCCAAATGACAGAAACACCAGCTGGATTATTTTAGTCCTATTAGAGTTATAGGTTAGCGATCAAGAGTTGTGGGTAAATGAAAATTAATAGATTATGGTAGTTAATGAAAGTTACCTGTATATCTACAAACTGCCCCTCCTCCCTCTAATTCTTCCTTCTCCCCCCCCCCTCTAATTCTTCCTTCTCCCCCCCCCTCTAATTCTTCCTTCTCCCCCCCACCCTCTAATTCTTCCTTCTCCCCCCCCCCTCTAATTCTTCCTTCTCCCCCCCCCTCTAATTCTTCCTTCTCCCCCCCCCCTCTAATTCGTTATCCTTAGTTTTCATTCTCCTCCCTTACACCGTCAACTTCATCATCTATCTTCACCTCATTATTTCATCCATCCTTATTTCTCCTCCTCTTTCTTCACCTCATTATCCTTACTTCCCATCCTCCTTTCTACAGTCAAACACATCCTGTCTTCACCTCATTTTCTCCTTCATCCTTATTTGTTATCCATATTTCTCCTCCTCCTCTTTCTTCACCTCATTATCTCATCCATCCATATTCGTTATCCTTATTTCCCATCCTCCTTTCTACAGCCAAACACATCCTGTCTTCACCTCATTTTCTCCTTCATCTTTATTTGTTATCCATATTTCTCCTCCTCATCCTCATCCTTTCTACAGTCAACCACATCCTTTATCTTCACCTCATTATCTCCTCATCCATATTCGTTATCCTTATTTCTCCTCCTCTTCCTTCTTTCTACAGTAAATCGCATCCTCTATCTTCACATTATCTATTTCGTCCTTATTCGTTATCCATATTTCTCTTCCTCCTCCCTTACACAAGAGTCTGGTCCTGGGGATAGTGTTGAGAAGTTGTCTAATAAGGGGGTTAGCCTGGAGCCACCCTCCCACGGCACGTATACTGCTCATAGTCTTACAAACAACGGAGGGGTACACATTCACCTTATCTCTCTCTCTCTCTCTCTCTCTTTATATATATATATATACCGTTATATATTATATACAGGGTGTCTCGGGAGGAAATGGCATAACTTTGAGAAATGATAGAACAAGGTATTCTAAGCATAAAATATTTTATAACAAAAAGTCCAAATTTCAAACGTTAAACAGATATTGAAGGTTTTATATAGTGTCCTTCCCCGCATCACTGTAATGGACTCTTCCATGTCAAATGTTTCCAACTACTCCAAAGTGAGCTAATATGTCTATACGCATTTTGCAATTTACAGAATTATAGTATCTTTAAAATAAAATGGTAAAATAGTTGCAGAAAGATGGAGGTGTAGTAGACACTGGGACAGCTAGGCCAGCCTTATGGGGAAATACTGAAGAAAATGCCATTTTCAAAATGCAATACCTCTATAATGGTCGAGATTTGGACTTTTTGTTATAGAACATTTTAAGCTTAGACTATTTTGTTCTATCATTTCTCAAAGTTATGCCCTTTCCTCCTGGGACACCCTGTATAATTATATGATTTTCATAAATGATCTCAACTGTACCTCCAGTCCCATCCATTCATACGCAGACGACTCTACTTTACACCACTCAATTAGTTTTCCAGAACACCTCAGCCAGCAAACCCTCAAAGACAAACGTAATGAAGCCATAGAACACTTATTTGCTGATCTAATTACTATTTCCAATTGGGGCAGAGAAAACCTTGTTACTTTTAATGCTTCCAAAACCCGATTACTCCATCTATCTACGCGTCCGGAACTCCCAGCGGACTATCCCTTATTCTTCAACAATACAAAAATCAACCCTTCATCTTCTCTCAATATTCTTGGTGTCTCTTTTTCTTCTGCTCTCACTTGGAAGGACCATAATACCAGTCTTGCTAAGGCAGCCTCCCAGAAGCTGGGTGTGCTCAACCGCCTCAAGGGGTTCTTTACCCCTGCACAGCTTTTTGCTCCGTACAGGAGCACGGTGCGTCCTTGTATTGAGTATTGTTCCCATGTGTGGGGAGGATCCTCTCACACCGCACTTCTAGACAGTGTAGAAAGGAAAGCCTTTCGTATCATTAACTCCCGTCCACTCACCAACTCTCTGCATCTCTCTCTGTCCGCTGCAATGTTGCATCTCTCTCGCTCTTCTATCGCTACTATAATAATCAGTGTTCCTCAGAGCTCTCCCAGTGCATACCACCTCCTCTACGTAGGGCACATGGTACACATCTTGCAACACAATCCCACCCCTACTCTGTGCAACTCTCCAACCCAAGAGTGAAACGTTACTCTCAATCTTTCTTTTACTCAACAGCTGAGATCTGGAACTCTCTCCCAGAATCAGTCTTTCCCTCTTCCTATGACTTAAATTGCTTCAAACTCCGTGTGTCCAGGCATTTTGGCTCGAACGTCCCTTGATTTTGGCCCTGTCACTCTTTCAACTCTGGGGGAAGCACTCGCTACAGGCAGTTCTGCCGTTTGCCTCCCTCACTCACATAGAAAATAAAATAAATATATACTATATATACCGTATATATATATATATATATATATATATATATATATATATATACCCGTATATATATATACAGTATATATATATATATATACCCGGTATATATATATATATATATATATATATATATATATATATATATATATATATATATATATATATATCGATGTGTGTGTGTGTGTGTGTCACGTATGCTTCCCCATAGTGTAATATATAGTAGAGGGGTTGACCTTCCCCTACACAAACGGTTGGCAGGCGTATTCAAGGAACAAGGAGTATACAGTTAACCCCTTCGGTACCGGCGACGTTTTTTATGTTAGCTATATTTAGAAGATTTTAGTCAGTTTAAGAAGAATATGTGGTATAACAAAGCGTTAAAGTGAGATAGTTCGCACCCTATTAAATGCTGGAAGCCCATCTAAACTGAAAAAAGTCTAATAATAGTAGGCAGAATAAAGTTAAAAGGCCGGAACTGGTACGGAAGGAGTTAAAGTTGTCACCGTAATGGGATCCCTATGATCTTTAGTAATGTCCAACAGATGCTGAGTATCTTATGTTGGAAATTAATCTATCCCTAGAATTAAAAGATAAGCTTGCAGTGACAATTTCTTTCTTTGGACAACTGTACATCCGTGGTGTTAAGACACACAACGTGACCATACTGTACCACAGGGCAATCCTCTAGTTGAGAGAGAGAGAGAGAGAGAGAGAGAGAGAGAGAGAGAGAGAGAGAGAGTACAAAGGAGTACAAAGGAGTACAAAGGAAATCAAGCAACAACAGATCTAGTGACCCTTCTAGGTTGCTTGTCCTCCAAAACACTGAGGATCAAGTGTCCAAACAGTGGTTTAGAGTGGGTAAGGGAACATTGGAAAGGGAATTACTGCCCTGGAACTAATGTCCGTGGCAGGATTAGGAAGTTAGTAGGGGACAGATGGGTTAGTAACTGAGGGGGGGATAAAATAAAGTTATTCATTTACAAACGCAGTCAGTCGCGGGTTTGAAGCGAGATATTTGTCTAGGAGGAGTTTAAATGAATCAATGGTGATGCAGTCTATACCGTTTCGGGGAAGCCCATTCCACAAGTTGACAACTCGATTGAAGAAGAAATTCTTAGATTCGTGTGAGTTAAAAGATTTACCAATAATTTTGCAACCGTTTCCCCGCGTGTAATTAGATTGGTCGATAGTGAAGTACTTACTACAGTTCATATTGTCGATGCCTTTGATGATTTTGAACACTTGAATTAAGTCACCTCTTAATCTGCGCTGGGTTAAAGGAAATAGATTTAATTCTCTAGGACGCTCTTCGTATGGTTTGTTCTTTAGGCTAGGTATAATTTTGGTAACTCTACGTTGAACTCGTTCTAGCTTGTTTATATCTTTTTGGTAATAAAGGCACCAGGATTGAACGCAGTATTCCAGAAGAGGGCGGACTAAGGAATTGTAAAGGGTTAGGATAACTTCTTTGGATTTATGCTCAAATGACCTGCCTATAAAGCCAATTATTTTGTTTGCCTTCTTAACAACTTCTGAACATTGTTGACTCGGTTTTAGGTTACTCGATATTGTTACTCCCAGATCGGTTTCTCTGTTTACATTCTTAAGCTGAGTGCCATTCATCGAATAGTTTGCTTTCTCATTTAGGTATCCGATATGTAGTACTTTACATTTATCCGCATTGAAACTCATTTGCCAAATTTGGGCCCAACATGACAATTTATCTAGATTGTGTTGCATATCGTCAACTTGTTCTTTTGAGAGTACGCTATTTGCAATTTTTGTATCGTCAGCAAATTTTGAGATTGTACAGGTGAGGCCCTAGAGAGAGAGAGAGAGAGAGAGAGAGAGAGAGAGAGAGAGAGTACAAAGGAGTACAAAGGAGTACAAAGGAAATCAAGCAACAACAGATCTAGTGACCCTTCTAGGTTGCTTGTCCTCCAAAACACTGAGGATCAAGTGTCCAAACAGTGGTTTAGAGAGGGTAAGGGAACATTGGAAAGGGAATTACTGCCCTGGAACTAATGTCCGTGGCAGGATTAGGAAGTTAGTAGGGGACAGATGGGTTAGTAACTGAGGGGGGGATAAAATAAAGTTATTCATTTACAAACGCAGTCAGTCGCGGGTTTGATGCGAGATATTTGTCTAGGCGGAGTTTAAATGAATCAACGGTGATGCAGTCTATAACGTTTCGGGGAAGCCCATTCCACAAGTTGACAACTCGATTGAAGAAGAAATTCTTAGATTCGTGTGAGTTAAATGATTTACCAATAATTTTGCAACCGTTTCCCCGCGTGTAATTAGATTGGTCGATAGTGAAGTACTTACTACAGTTCATATTGTCGATGCCTTTGATGATTTTGAACACTTGAATTAAGTCACCTCTTAATCTGCGCTGGGTTAAAGGAAATAGATTTAATTCTCTAAGACGCTCTTCGTATGGTTTGTTCTTTAGGCTAGGTATCATTTTGGTAACTCTACGTTGAACTCGTTCTAGCTTGTTTATATCTTTTTGGTAATAAGGGCACCAGGATTGAACGCAGTATTCCAGAAGAGGGCGGACTAATGAATTGTAAAGGGTTAGGATAACTTCTTTGGATTTATGCTCAAATGACCTGCCTATAAAGCCAATTATTTTGTTTGCCTTCTTAACAACTTCTGAACATTGTTGACTCGGTTTTAGGTTACTCGATATTGTTACTCCCAGATCGGTTTCTCTGTTTACATTCTTAAGCTGAGTGCCATTCATCGAATAGTTTGCTTTCTCATTTAGGTATCCGATATGTAGTACTTTACATTTATCCGCATTGAAACTCATTTGCCAAATTTGGGCCCAACATGACAATTTATCTAGATTGTGTTGCATATCGTCAACTTGTTCTTTTGAGAGTACGCTATTTGCAATTTTTGTATCGTCAGCAAATTTTGAGATTGTACAGGTGAGACCATCATCTATGTCGTTGATGTAAATTAGAAAGAGAATTGGTCCTAGTACCGATCCCTGGGGTACCCCGCTACTTACATTGGTCCATTTTGATGCCTTACCGTTTATGACTACTCTTTGCTTTCTGTCGCTGAGCCAATTTTCTATCCATTTCAACACACCGTCTTGTATTCCATGCGCTTTTAGTTTTAGCAGTAAACGTTTGTGGGGAACTTTGTCAAAGGCCTTTTGAAAATCAAGGTATATAATATCTACAGCTTTACTCTCATCGTAGAGGTTGAGGATATCGTGGAAGAAGTCTAAGAGGTTTGTTAAACAGGAACGTTTTTTACGAAAGCCATGTTGAGTATCTTTAAGTATGTTATTTTCCTCTAAGTGATTTACGAGTCTGTCTCGTATGACCGTTTCTAGCATTTTACATACAACTGAGGTTAAGCTAATTGGACGATAGTTACTGGGTAGGGATTTGCTGCCTTTTTTGAATATCGGTGTTACGTTGGCTAGCTTCCACTGATCGGGCATAGTTCCAGACTGCAAGGATTTATTGAATAGTAATGTCAGTGGTTTAGAGAGCTCATCCTTAGCTTCCTTTAGAACTCTAGGCGAGATTGTATCAGGTCCTGGCGTTTTATTTACCTTGAGTTTATCTAAACAATTCAATACTTCTCTCTCTGTAACGGTGATATTGCTTAGAACATCTGAATTATCAATCTGAATCGGCGATGGTGTAGGGATATCACTGAGGTCTTCTGTTGTAAAAACTGATGCAAAGAAGGTATTGAGGGCATTACTCATTTGTTCTTCGTCTTTGGTGTATTCTCCATTTTCATCGACTAACGGTCCAACAGTTGAAGTAACGACTTTTTTCTTTCTGATATAACTATAGAATTCTTTCGGGTTTGTTTTACTTTGATTCGCAATATGTAACTCTAAGGTCTTTTTACTTTGCTTAATTAACTTTTTGGCTTTGCGTCGTAGGTCTACAAATTTCAGCCGTTCTTCGTCATTTTGTGAGGATTTTAATCTATCATTAGCAAATTTTTTAGCAAGCAGGCAGTTTGAAATATCTTTATTCCACCATTTGGGCTTATTATTATGGCCTGGACGCCGAGTTTTCGATGGTATGCAGTCTTGCACTGCTTTTAGGTAAGTGGCTTCGAATAACTTCCAGGATGTATTTATGTCGTTATTGTGAATTAAAAAGCTCCAGTCAGTTTCTTTAAACATAGCTCTAAGTTTATGGAAGTTTGCTTTCTTGAAATTAGGGACTTTTTCGATGCTACTATTTGGTTCGTTACTAGTAAACTTTAAAGTGAAAGTTATCGTACGATGGTCGCTGTTACTGAATTCATCACCAACATTCAAATTCTCTATTAATTCTTCTTTTGTTGCAAGTACAATGTCAAGAACGTTATTACCACGGGTCGGCGTTCCAACAAATTGATAAAGCGAACTCTCTTGCAAGTTCGTATACAAGTCATGTCCGGAGTGTGAAGTAAGAGTATCGCCCCACTTGGTCACAGGTAAATTAAAGTCACCAAAAATTACGGTATCTTGTGAGTTACTTACATCTGCAATTTGTTCGTAAATATCTCGGTCAGTTTGCACTGATTGAGCTGGAGGTCTGTATATTAATGCAAGTATTATTTTGGTACCTTTATTATTCTTTATTAGCACAAAAGATGCGTCGACGTTCACAATTTGAGGTTTTGACAAGAGGGTAGGGTTAAGACTTTCTTTGATATAAAGTAAAACGCCACCTCCATTTCGATTTATTCGGCTTTTCTCAAACATTACATAACCGGGAAGTGAATACTCTGCTAAAAAGTCTCTATCTTCTGTATTGAGCCAAGATTCTGTTATGCCAATCACATCATAATTTTCTGTAAACACTAGCTCCTCTAAATCTGAAAATTTATTGCGTATGCTACGAGCGTTTGCATAGAAAACCTTTAAATTTGTTATTTTAGAACTCACGGAACGCTCTTTAATAATATTTTTGGTTCTTGTCGGATCTACATTTATGTTCATGGCTGTCCTCGGTCCTCGCTGTCTTCGGTCCTTATCGCTGGTGGTCCTCGGTTGCCTCTGTTTTTTTCTTGGCGTTGGATGATTTATGTCACTGCTGCTTCTTCTCGGATGGCGTTTTTTGATCCATGGCTGCGGACTGCTTCGTGTAGGAGACGACCCATGCGTGCTGAACCCACAGGGTTTAGATGAGTGCCATCCTTGCGGAACAGAGTAGGCTGGTTGTAGAAGTTGTCCCAGAGGTTGATGAATTCAACTTCTTCCCTCAGACACAAATGTTTTAGTCGGCTATTTGTGCTGAAAGCCTTGTCGTAGAATTTGTCAGGTGCGTCGATCTTGGGGAGAATGCCTGAGATGATGATATTCCTTGACTTGTTTTTGTAGTGCTGGATCATCTTGCGATATTTCTCCATCAACTCTTCGGATCTGGTGCGCATGACGTCATTTGAACCAGCATGGATGACAAAAAGGGTATTTTCATTTGCATCCTTTGTGGTATCTTCGAAGGCTTCCACAATGTCGTCCAGTCCAGCTCCTGGGATGCAAAATCTTTTTCGTTGATTTGGGACTCTGTCGCAGAACTCTTCGACCTGTCCTCGTAGGATGGAATCCCCAACGAGCCTGGTCTCTTATGGTTCGTCTTCCATCTCTACCAATATCTCAAATCTGTTGGACATTGTGACTGGTAGATGAGACCTTTTCTGCGTTGGCCGTGCACCGTTCCTCACTGGTGTAAATCCGGAAACCTGTGGTGGCGGGACTCTACGTACAGGTCGGGGAGAGGAGTGGTTAGAACGGGGGCGAGGGGTTGGTACTGTTCGTGCTAGCAGGCTTCTTGCACGAGGAGTGGGGGAGAGACTAAGGTGAACAGGGCGGCTGTCCTGGTTTGATGTCGGATCAGGTTCGTCAGAAGCATCTGCTGCAGTGTCTACTGCAGGTGTTGGATTGTTGGCAGATGACGTTGGGGCGGTGGTGGATGCTGGAGTTGAAACAAATGGAGGTAGTGGTACTCCCACGTTGAGTGTTACAAACTCTTGGAGTGATTCCAGCTTCCTGGTGAGGGCGTTGATCTTGTTGAGGGCTTCATCCAATTTTGCTGTCAAATCCTCTCGTTGCTGGCAGAGTCGGCAGACTTGTGGATCGGCAGGAGCAAACATGGAAGCACCAAACCTACCGGCGCAGTTCGTACAGGCACGAGGCATGGTGACGATCACTTTCTTCAGTTCACTTCACTCACTTAAAAACACTTAACTCACTTTAAAAACACTAAACTCACTTTAAAAAACACTTCACTCCCTTCAGGTCGCTTCACTTACTTAAATAGGCCTAACCGAAAACAAAAATGTTGAAATACACACAAATAGGTTATCAGCGGTGATAGCCTAACCAAAAATTTAAAACAAAAATAAATAAATTTGAATACGCAGTGATAGCCGAACCGAAAACAATTTATTTTTATTTAAACAGAAATAGGCCACCAGGGGTGGTAGCCTATCCTAACCGAAAACAAAATTATGAAATACCGGTCTGCAGAAATAGGTCACCAGCGGTGATAGCCTAACTGAAAATTTAAAAATTGAAGTACGCAGAAATAGGCCACCAGGATGATAGCCTAGACTAACCGAAAACAAAAATAACCGAAAACAAAATTATGAAATACCGGTACGCAGAAATAGGCCACCAGCGGTGATAGCCTAGACTAACCGAAAACAAAAATTAACCGAAAACAAAAATATGAAATACTGGTACGCAGAAATAGGCCACCAGCGGTGATAGCCTAACTGAAAATTTAAAAATTGAAGTACGCAGAAATAGGCCACCAGGGATGATAGCCTAGACTAACCGAAAACAAAAATAACCAAAACAAAAAGTATGAAATATGCAGAAGTAGGCTACCAGGGTGATACCTACCTAAAAAAGCAAAACAAATATATATATATATATATATATAATAGAATATGTGACTAAATATACAATTCACCAAATAGAGATTAATATAAAATAAAGTGTAACTGCACACAAGGGGTTAATATACTGTATCAACAGATGGCGCTGGTGTCACTGTAGGCTAGTCAAGCAGGATTATATTTAGATAAACAAAGTTATCAGTCAAAGGTTACTACAGTACATGCAAGCAACAACTAAAATTACAGATATATATAGCTACAGTAGGACACTGAATACGATAACTACTAGAGTTAATAAGAAAATACCAAGCTAGGTCGATTTAGAGATGCGCGTGCGTCACCTGCGTAGAGGTGAGAGAGAGAGAGAGAGAGAGAGAGAGAGAGAGAGAGATAACTTTTTTGTGACTAATGTAGGCATTACATTCCATAATTTTGGCCCTGTTACTCTTTCAACTCTAGGGGAGGCACTCGCCACAGGCAGTTTTGACTTGTGTCTTCCTCATCCATATAGAACAAAAAATGTCGAGTATATTAGTGCGTGTGTATGTTTGAAACCTCTATAATATTTTTTCCATTTACCCCTATTTAATAGATAACTCACATTATTCCTTCCCCAAACGATTTAATTTATTGTAATTACTAGGCATAGTTTACACACTCCTCATTACTAAAAACCTCTCCTAATATGAAGAAAGTGTGTCTGATTGTAACCAAGACGACATTTGAAAGGGTGTTTAATTCCATATTATTCTTTCTATTATTTGTATACCCGAAAATTTCTTGGAATCATGTCGATAGTACTGTATATACCGGTATGTGTTTCCTTTAATTCTTAGTAGTATTCATATGTTGAATAAAAGGTGGCTATAATGACCATATAGCATTTTCATATGAGTTAAATAGGTACAATTGAGCACATCAAATTGTTACACGATATTACAATTCAGACTACAAAGGCCTTTAGATGACGCATATTAGCATTAATTATAAGATATTACATATATATATATATATATATATATATATATATATATATATATATATATATATATATATATATATATATATATATATATATATATATATATATATACCGGTATATATATAAAAAAAAAAAATCTTCCGTACTCGTAAATTTGAGAGAGGTTCACTATACCAACATGGTGACATGGCTCATTAGGTTTATACTCTACGGAACCTACTTAACCCTTTCAGTTTTTGAGGACGCCTTTTCATTTCACTATGGGTATTATTAGACGATTTTTTTTCAAGTTCAGGAAGGATCTGTTAAAGCCTAAAGGTTAATTGAGATAGTCCATAGCCCTTTGATGTTTAGAGATCTCCGCTAAATTTTATGTAATCTGCTAATGATAAACAGAAAATATGAAAAAACGCGTCTTCGCATACTGAATGAGTTAAACTACCGACAAACTGATTGGCCAATTGCGAGTTTCAGACTATAAGGAAGTTGGATCCCTATGCATCGATATTAAGTAGACATGCAATTATAATGTGCCGTAGATTTCTGATTGATAACAAATAAGTTGAATTGCGGTTTACGTATTTTACTACAACCGTATTGTAATTTTCTGATGGATGAACATATGTTGAATTGGGGTTTATATATATAGAGAGATTTACTAAAACCGTATTTTAGCTGGTAATTCTGATACATTCAAGATCTACAGCTTCAACCTCCTTATAACACAAAACTCGCAACTGGTGAATTTCCTCAACATAGAAAGCCCCCTTCAACCCGGGATATCCATAACAGATTATCCCACCACCTCCTTCGCCTCTCCCATTGATCCGGTTTCTCCTGTTAATAAGTGAGGGGAGTTTTATTTATTTGTTTTCTTTTTCATTTGTTCCCTAGAATTCAATCAAACTTAAATAAGAATACCCCAAGGCAAATATATACAACAAGAAACATTTGTAATTTCTTATGTAAGAAAATGTCTCTGCCGAAGCCGCTTCTTCCTAAATTACAGGCTGCTATCGCTCCCCTAGAACAAATCGACATCTTGATGGCACGTATGGTCGTAAAATTGACAAAGCAATCAGGCGAAGGGTCTTTAAATCACCAAAATAATGGGGTGATCGTCATACAATCTCAAAACTAATGGCGCTAAACATGGGGCAGAATAGGATCCTGAAAGCCCCGGGTCCTCCCCACTTATAGGGGAGGTTTTTAGTTCGTTCCCTAGAATTCCGTCAAGCTTAAAATTACACCCCCTAGACCCCCTTTCAATATAAATTTGTAAATTTTTCGGTAGAAAAATGTCCCGGCCTAAATTACAGGCTCGCTATCGCTCGCCAGGATAAAATCGACACCTAAATGGCACGAAAGGTCTTAATTTTGACAGAAATGGGGCGAAACTTCTTAAAATCACCAAACCAATGGGGCGAACATCTTAAAATCTCAAAAGCAATGTGGCTAAAGACGTGGGAGAAAGGGGTGAAGAAAAAAATCCCTCAAGTGAAAATCTCCCCTTAAATAAGATCCTTTCACTATGTAGAGAGGATGATCCCGCTATTTTGTCCTTCGGCTCCTATATAGGTTCTTCTTGAGCTTTAATTTTTTATTTTTTTTAAATGAGTGAAAGAGTACTTCTGATCATTATATTTATATATTCTATATATTTGTTTTTTGTCTCCTACAGTTAATCAATCAATCAGTATATCTATATTATATCTATCCATTCATCCAATCTGTTCATTCATCTATATATCCATCTACATACCCATCCATCTATCTCTCTATCCATCTATCTATCCATCCATCTACCTGGCCATGTAGCCTGCAATATAAGAGCTTGCAATATTGGAGAAACCGACCGTCTTTTAGCGAAAAATGTACATAGGCCTATGTAGCTCTATGTGTTGGGGGGGGGGGGGGGGGCTAAAAGTAAATACAAACTAAGCCCTTGAAAATAGGCCGGGCACTAGATTGTTCTAACAGCAATCGATTTTAGTAGGAGTTCCATCTCAACTGTTCCAATCGACCATATACCGCTGCCACCATATAATGGAGTTATAATTGACGTAGTATAAGTTTAATACCGCCACGCCCTACTCACATCGTCTCCACGTATACAGTAGATCACATGATCAGGAAGACATTTTATGATGATAATGGCAATTCCCATAACCCCTGTCTGAAGAGGTCAGATGATACTGCACAATTGGAGTTTGAAATAACCTCTGGTTTTCCTCTTCATAAAATAGGGAAAATACAATAGAAGAATACAATGATGATTATATATATATATGTTAACTGTCACATAATAGGATATAAATAGAAAGGACATATATATTGAGTAATTCATGCAAATATGTAAGTATGACATAAATTGGTTAAGAAAGCAATGGGACTATATATTTTTTTTTTTTTTTTTTTGTGTTTTTTTTTTTAAAGAGACAATGAACGGAGGAAGGAAAAACACAGATAAAACAAAAAGGTCCATGTACCTAAAGGCATCCTCCATTCATAAAATGTTTGTAACAACTGGATTTAAACTTTTGTAGATTGTAAGTTTGTGGAAAGCAACTCGAGGGAACTGAATTCCAAAGAGTAGTAGTTCTGGGGATAAATGAATGTTGATAAGCAGAAGTTCTGTATTGTGGAGGAGAAAGTGTAAATTCATGGGTGCTCTCAGCTGCCCTGGTTCTACGGGGAAAGATGTGGAGAGGCGGCACAATTGAAGCAAGTTCCTCGGAACAATTGCTGTGAAAATATCTGTAGAATAATGCAAGGGATGCAACGTTTCTTCGTATGGATAATGTAGGAAGGTCCTGTGTGATTGCAGGGTTATTGATTAATCTAATAGCTTTATTTTGAATTTTGTCCAACTGCCTCAATGCAACCACTCCAGTTCCACTCCACAGAGGTGAACAGTAATCCATCTGAGAACGCACATGACTTTTATATATTACGGCCATCTGCTCGTCAGTGAAGAAATTTCGAACTCTGTACAGGAGTCCCAGTTTTTTAGAGGCATTCTTAGCAATGCTTCTAACATAATGTGTCCAGCTCAAGTTAGTAGTTAATGTTACACCGAGAATGTCAATACTAGCGGAAGTGGGAATATTTACATCATTAAAACATATATGGGAGTCAGTGAGATTCTGTGGGTGAGAAAATTGAATGTACTTGGTTTTCTGTGCATTAAAGGAAACTAGCTTCTTTTGTCCCCATTCATTAATTCTAGAAAGGTCCTGGTTCAGAGAAATTGCAGTGTTTATTTTTGAACTTATAAGATCGGGTTGGGTGAAGGAATTGGTAAATGTGAAGGAACTGTGGAGTGTTGAGTCATCTGCGTAGGAATGTATTGGATTATGAGTGGTAGATATGAGATCATTGATATGAATGAGGAACAGAGTTGTATATAACAACCATTTCAATTACATTAGCGTCAGTCTAAAGTCTTGTTGCAATCCTAATGTAAGCTAGCCAAAGAGTAGTACCACACCATACTCATCACTACCACATCAATAATCTCCATCTTAATCCCAACATCTCCAAAACAAAGCGGTAACAACACTATAATTATCACCATGACCAACAATAGCAACACCATTATCACCCCCATCAACAACAACAACACTCCCACCAACAGCAAAACCACTACCATCACCATGATGATAAATAACACCACTATCACCATCTCCATCAACAATGACAACACCATCAAATTAACAACAATAGCAACACCATCACAAACACCACCGTCATTGCCACCACCACCAACAACAACCAGTGGTGATGGGCTGGTCTATCAGAGTGAGAACTGAGCGATCTCTGCCATACCCATAGCTTACTCTGACTGTTCCTTTAACTTATATATTTTCTAGATCTCAAGTGACGGCGTCTCTTCCTCCCAATCTACCAAGATTGGACGCCAAAGCGTCACATTTTTCCCTTGCCCCTCAACTTTCTCTTCATAACTGCTGAGGGGCACAGGGCCCTGGGTGGGGCTTTGGTTTCCCGGGCGTTTCCGCACCCTCCTTAGCTCCCCGCCATGGAGTGGCTTTGGTCACCCAGGCTTTATTGTGGTCGGCAGGGAGGGTTCTGTGTAGGCGCTCAGTTATGGCCTTGGAATTGCTCGGGGCCTTGGGGCTTTTCGGTCAGGCAGCTTGGGGAACAACAACAACAACAACAACCACCACAACCAACACCATCACCACAATAACTACCAACACCTCCATCACAGTGGCTATTTTTACCACCAACACTACCACTGCCATCACAAACGTCACCACCATCACAACAAACACCATCACCACCACTCTCACAGTACCACCACTATCACCACTCTCACTACCACATCCCACCCTATCACCACTGTCACTACCACCAACACTCAAGGTAAATAAAAAAGGTAAATAAAACGCCAGGACCTGATACAATCTCGCCTAGAGTTCTAAAGGAAGCTAAGAATGAGCTCTCCAAACCACTGACATTACTATTCAATAAATCCTTGCAGTCTGGAACTATGCCTGATCAGTGGAAGCTAGCCAACGTAACACCGATATTCAAAAAAGGCAGCAAATCCCTACCCAGTAACTATCGTCCAATTAGCTTAACCTCAGTTGTATGTAAAATGCTAGAAACGGTCATACGAGACAGACTCGTAAATCACTTGGAGGAAAATAACATACTTAAAGATACTCAACACGGCTTTCGTAAAAAACGTTCCTGTTTAACAAACCTCTTAGACTTCTTCCACGATATCCTCAACCTCTACGATGAGAGTAAAGCTGTAGATATTATATACCTTGATTTTCAAAAGGCCTTTGACAAAGTTCCCCACAAACGTTTACTGCTAAAACTAAAAGCGCATGGAATACAAGACGGTGTGTTGAAATGGATAGAAAATTGGCTCAGCAACAGAAAGCAAAGGGTAGTCATAAACGGTAAGGCATCTAAATGGACCAATGTAAGTAGCGGGGTACCCCAGGGATCGTACTAGGACCAATTCTCTTTCTAATTTACATCAACGACATAGATGAGGGTCTCACCTGCACAATCTCAAAATTTGCTGACGATACAAAAATTGCAAATAGCGTACTCTCAAAAGAACACGTTGACGATATGCAACACAATCTAGATAAATTGTCATGTTGGGCCCAAATTTGGCAAATGAGTTTCAATGCGGATAAATGTAAAGTACTACATGTCGGATACCTAAATGAGAAAGCAAACTATTCGATGAATGGCACTCAGCTTAAGAATGTAAACAGAGAAACTGATCTGGGAGTAACAATATCGAGTAACCTAAAACCGAGTCAACAATGTTCAGAAGTTGTTAAGAAGGCAAACAAAATAATTGGCTTTATAGGCAGGTCATTTGAGCATAAATCCAAAGACGTTATCCTAACCCTTTACAATTCCTTAGTCCGCCCTCTTCTGGAATACTGCGTTCAATCCTGGTGCCCTTATTACCAAAAAGATATAAACAAGCTAGAAACGAGTTCAACGTAGAGTTACCAAAATGATACCTAGCCTAAAGAACAAACCATACGAAGAGCGTCTTAGAGAATTAAATCTATTTCCTTTAACCCAGCGCAGATTAAGAGGCGACTTAATTCAAGTGTTCAAAATCATCAAAGGCATCGACAATATGAACTGTAGTAAGTACTTCACTATCGACCAATCGAATTACACGCGGGGAAACGGTTGCAAAATTATTGGTAAATCTTTTAACTCGCACGAATCTAAGAATTTCTTCTTCAATCGAGGTGTCAACTTGTGGAATGGGCTTCCCCGAGACGTTATAGACTGCAGCACCGTTGATTCATTTAAATTCCGCCTAGACAAATATCTCGCATCAAACCCGCGACTGACTGCGTTTGTAAATGAATAACTTTATCCTCCCCTCAGTTACTAACCAATATGTCCCCTACTAACTTCCTAGTCCTGCCACGTTAGTGGCAGGGCAGTAGTTCCCTTTCCAATGTTCCCTTACCCACTCTAAACCACTGTTTGGACACTTGATCCTCAGTGTTTTGGAGGACAAGCAACCTAGAAGGGTCACTAGATCTGTTGTTGCTTGATTTCCTTTGTACTCCTTTGTACTCCTTTGTACCACCACCCACCCACCACCACTCTCACTACCACCATCACTACAACAACCACCACCACTCTCACTACCACACCCACCCACCACCACTCTCACTGCCACCATCACCACAACAACCACCACCACTCTCACTACCACACCCACCCACCACCACTATCACTACCACACCCACCCACCACCACTCTCACTACCACCCTCACCACTCTCACTTCACTACCATCACCACCACCACCACCACCACCACCACTCTCACTACCACACCCACCCACCACCACCCACCCACCACCACTCTCACTACCACCACCCACCACCACGTTCACTATCACTTCCACCCAAGATTTGATCACCGGGTTTCGTCTAGTCAGTCAAAGGCAGAGTAAACAGTTTGTGCGAGGTGTTGGTGAAATTGCAAGCCACTGAAGAAGCTCCCTTGTAGACTGGACTAACAAACACTCCGCCGGGTTGGAGAGAGAGAGAGAGAGAGAGAGAGAGAGAGAGAGAGAGAGAGAGAGAGAGAGAGAGAGAGAGAGAGAGAGAGAGAGAGAGAGAGAGAGAGAGCGAGAGAGAGAGAGAGAGAGAGAGAGAGAGAGAGAGAGAGAGAGAGAGAGAGAGAGAGGAGAGAGAGAAAGAGAGAGAGAGAGAGAGAGAGAGAGAGAGAGAGAGAGAGAGAGAGAGAGAGAGAGAGAGAGAGAGAGAGAGAGAGAGAGAGAGAGAGAGAGTGAGTACATAGATAGCTACACTATTTGAGGCGATATTGGATAGGGTGCGATGAAATAATATGATGGAGTAGGGTGGGATAGGATGAAA
This sequence comes from Paralithodes platypus, assembly GCA_032716605.1. Lineage (NCBI taxonomy): Eukaryota > Metazoa > Arthropoda > Malacostraca > Decapoda > Lithodidae > Paralithodes > Paralithodes platypus. Next base: position 58,944,172 of record CM064483.1, on the reverse strand, counting down.
TTTAGTGGAACAGTATTGGATGGATGGTTTGCAGTAAACAGTGAAGATAAAGTAGAGATACGAAGAGAGGCATGATAATGGAGAATAGTGAAAGGGATGAAAATTGAAAGATAGAATAGGGGACGAAACGGTGGAATGGCGAGGAAAGTGAGGGAAAAGGCGAAGGTGTGTTCTTGAGCTACTGAAGATACTCCTTTGTAGACCGAACTCTAACACTTCCGGAGGGTTTGTTGGTCGGTGTGAGAGAGAGAGATAGAGAGAGAGAGAGAAAAGTGATTTAGTGAGAGAAAGAGAGAGACGGAAAGTGATTGAGTGGTTGAAGTGTTTGGTAAAGTGTAAGCCACTGAAGAAAGTCCCTTGTACTGTAGATGGAACTCTCAAACACTTCCGCAAGGTTTGATGGTTGGTTAGTTCAGAAGGAGACGGTGGGATAAGACGGGATGGGATGGGATTGGATTGGAGAGGATGAAGTGTGTTGGTTTGGGGTGAGATAGGATTCGCGGGTTAGGTGTAGGATGTAATGAAAGGGATGGGTCAGGATGGAGTGTGTTGGGATGGGGTGAGATAGGATTCGCGGGTTAGGGGTGGGATGCAATGAAATGTTATATGTCATGATTCGATGGGATAGCAGTCATGGTTGGGATAGGATAGGACTCGTGTGATTAAAATGGTTGTGGTTGGGGTGGGATGAGGCAGGATAGGATGAAGCGTGAAGGGATGGAGAGGTATAGGATGGGTGTGTTGGGGTGGGATTGGACAGGATAGGATGAAGTGTGAAGGGATGGGTGGGATGGGATAGTGTGTGGTAGGATGAAGGATAATGGGAGTGTGGTGGATGATAGAGGTAATGAGATAGTAGTGGAAAGAAAATGAAGAATATGAAATTGAAAGGATATTACTGAAGTGAGAATCGAAATGGGTAATTGGAAACAAATAGGATAGTGGCATTTATACTAAGTTAGTGGAATTGAAAGGATAAAGGTGAAATGGGAGGGGAATTAGTAGAATAAAAGGATATTAGTTAAATGGAAATGAAACTAGTAGAACGAGAAGTAAGACAGATAAAGGACAGGGCGTCAAACAGAAGCCGATTCCTTTCTTTTTATTATTTATTATTGTATATTCAATAGTAAAATTATGGTTTATACTTCACATTATATCTTTGGAAATGATAAAATGGCCACAACAATGCTATTTTATGTACATTTTTTATATTCCTTCTCATATTCTTTCAAGTCTTCAAACAAAATTGCTCCGGTTTGACACCCTGATAAGATAATGGATATAGGCTATAGAGATAGGCAGGTTTACAATTGCCACCCAGGATTTGAGTACGGTACCCAGGAAGCATTTAGACAGCCAAAGGGGAGAATAATAGCTACGTTCAATCGATCTCACTTAGTAATGATTGTTAGTGGGCTACATTACTGTTTTCCAAGGTTAAGGCCTTGGGTTTGAACAAAACATAAAAACACAAACAAATTTAAATTTCTATGAAAACATTCCACACTGATATTTGGTATTGATAAATACGTATTTATCAATACCAAATATCAGTGTGGAATGTTAACCCAAGGCCTTAACCTTGGGAACGTATTTATCAATACCAAATATCATTGTGGAATGTTAACCCATGAAACACTAATATAAAAGTGCCCGCAAATCTGACTTCAAATTAGGTTACCAACGGGTACTATATCGATATAATTAATATTAATACACCGACTAATTAAAAACGTTGATATGGAAACAATGTGTCATATGGAAACTCATAGCATAAGTACTCTTTATTTGGTCGGAGGTACAGTTGGAATATTATATATAATTTATCTATCTATTTATCTGTCTATCGATAGATAGATAGATAGATAGATAGATAGAGATATATATGGTAGTTTATATATTTTCACATTTTTAGATAGGAGTTTCAAAGGTAGTTTGAGTACAAATAATAACTAATATGAAGAAATAATGTCTTTAAAATTATTTAATGAATTTCTTGTATACAGTATGTTTAATTTTCTCGTTCATTGTGTTTTTTACTGTTTCCTATTTTGTGTATTGTTCCAATTCTTGTTTATACAGTAGTTTCCTGTCATGCACTAGTAACCTTAATCCAACTAAAAGCTGTACCACCGTCCACCCAAACCAACTCAACCTCACTACCCATAAACACCAACCTCGCGTGTTACCAATAAAATAACATTATATATATTTACTTATTTATTCCTGTTGACTGTCCCCGGTGCTGTCCATCTTCGTCCACGCGAGCCTCCCCCAATCAATCATTTAAGGGGGTATGGACTTTTTTCAGGCCCTCATTCTCCCTCATGTTTAGCATATTAGTTTTGAGATTTTAAGATGTTCGGTCTATTAGTTTGGCGATTTTAAGACCTTACATCCCTTTTTTGTAAATTTTAAGACCTTTCGTGCCATTTAGGTGTCGTCTTATTCCTGGCGAGCGATAACGAGCCTGTAATTTTGGAAGGAACCGGCCTTTAGCTGGGACATTATTCTACAACAAAATGTACACATTTATCTTGAAATGGGGTCTAGGGGGTGTTATTTTAAGCGTGATGGAGGTCTAGGGACGAAACTAAAAAAAATAGTAAAAGGAAACATAAATGAGCAAATAAATACGCCCATTCCCGCTTAACTCCCGGATATTTTTTACCCCTGTGTGTGACTGTGAAGGATTGGTGCATATTGTGATCACATTGAAGGATTGGTGCATATTGTGATCACATTGTATATATGTTGGAAGTCATCATTCAGAAATAGGGTAATATCTATCTCTCTCTCTCTCTCTCTCTCTCTCTCTCTCTCTCTCTCTCTCTCTATATATATATATATATATATATATATATATATATATATATATATATATATATATATATATATATATATGTATAAAACATGAAAAATATTGATTCTTGTGGTAATAATATATGCGAATATGCTTCCACACTAAAGGTGTGTAGAAAAGGGTAGGTTCACTGCACAAAGTTTAAAAAATGTTAGTGCTAAAATTAAATTGCATCTAAAATATATTGCATGCACAAAATAAGGTTTTAAAAAGTATGTCCGAGTATCTTATTAGAAGGCTCGGACTGTTGTGTACATATTAAAATAATGTTTTGAAACCCTTATTTTGTGCATGCAATATATTTTAGATGCAATTTAATTTTAGCACTAACATTTTTTAAACTTTGTGCAGTGAACCTACCCTTTTCTACACACCATTAGTGTGGAAGCATATTCGCATATATATATATATATATATATATATATATATATATATATATATATATATATATATTTTTTTTTTGTTTTTTTTTTTTTTTTAGATAGAAGCATCTTATATGTGTACGAGTTGAATATTCAGAAATGAAAAGTGGTTTATATATGGATTGAAACGCACACACACACAGAGAGAGAGAGAGAGAGAGAGAGAGAGAGAGAGAGAGAGAGAGAGAGAGAGAGAGAGAGAGAGAGAGAGAGAGAGATGGAGATGTTGTGGGTTAAAATTATATTTTAACATAATATCTATTGTATTAAATCTTACGTTACCTTGAATTATCATTAACCATTCTAACAATATGTAATATGTACAGCCTTATAGAGGTGTATTGGTATAAATAAACCCATGTAATACAAATATAGATAGGTAAACCACTATTTACATACCCACTTATTATATATACCTCTTTGATATTTAACACTGAATTAAGGGGAGATTTGTGTTTATTAGTACTTACTTGTACATGTATTTATGTGTTTATTAGTACTTACTTGTACATGTATTTATGTGTTGATTTATTTAATCATTCTGTTTAGTTTCCTCCCTAGAGTCCCCCCATCCGGCTTTTAGAAATACCCCCAAGACCCCCCTTCGAGATAATTTTTAGCCGGTTTTTCCTAAATTACAGGCTCGCCATCGCTCGCCAGGAAAAAATCGACACCTGAATTGCAGAAAAAGTCTTAAAATGATCAAACTTATCGGAATAATCATGAGGGAGAAGGGGGTTCAGAAAACAGCCAAACCTACCCTTAACCTGGACTCTATGAACTGTCCATCCAGGGTGGGCTTTAATATTGACCTGACTGGCTTTTAAGAGGAGGTCTCTACTTGAGGGATTTTTTTCTTGACCCCTTTCTCCCTCATGGTTAGCCCCATTGTTTTTGAGATTTTAAGACATTTACCCCCATAAGTATGGTGATTTTAAGAATTTCCGCCCCATTCTGTCAATTTTAAGACCTTTCGTGCAATTTAGGTGTCGATTTTATCCTGGCGAGCGATAGCGAGCCTGTAATTTAAGAGTAACCGGCCTTCGGCCGGGACATTTTCTACCGAAAAATGTACAAATTTATCTTGAAAGGGGGTCAAGGGGGTGACATTTTAAGATTGCTGGAGGAGTAGGAAACAAACTAGGAACCTCCCCTTAAAGGGCTCAGCGTCAACTATAATACAGCTATATAGGATGGCCAGAGTGTGTGTGAGCTATATAGGATGGCCAGAGTGTGTGTCAGCTATATAGGATGGCCAGAGTGTGTGTCAGCTATATAGGATGGCCAGAGTGTGTGTCAGCTATATAGGATGGCCAGAGTGTGTCAGCTATATAGGATGGCCAGAGTGTGTGTCAGCTATATAGGATGGCCAGAGTGTGTGTCAGCTATAGGGTCATGCTGCACTCTACTATATCAAGGGTATATACCACGGAGGAATTGACCACTGGCGAGTTTCAGGCTATAAGGAAGTTGGAGCCATAAACATCGATATTAAACAGAGATACAAATATAATATGGGTTTCTAATGGATAAACAGTATGTTGCATTGGGTTTCTAATGGATAAACAGTATGTTGCATTGGGTTTCTAATGGATAAACAGTATGTTGCATATGGGTTTCTAATGGATAAACAGTATGTTGCATTGGGTTTCTAATGGATAAACAGTATGTTGCATATGGGTTTCTAATGGATAAACAGTATGTTGCATTGGGTTTCTAATGGATAAACAGTATGTTGCATTGGGTTTCTAATGGATAAACAGTATGTTGCATATGGGTTTCTAATGGATAAACAGTATGTTGCATTGGGTTTCTAATGGATAAACAGTATGTTGCATTGGGTTTCTAATGGATAAACAGTATGTTGCATTGGGTTTCTAATGGATAAACAGTATGTTGCATTGGGTTTCTAATGGATAAACAGTATGTTGCATTGGGTTTCTAATGGATAAACAGTATGTTGCATTGGGTTTTATGCATGTGTATATAAGCACTACAGCCGCAATTTAGGTGATAATTCTGTTAATTTTCGATGTCTACAGCTCCAACTTCCTTATAGACCGAAACTCGCAAGTGGTCAATTGTCTATGGTACACTCGGATGCCATAGTCTCTAGCCCACTCACAGCACAATCGTGGACCCCTATGTTTTCCTTTATGCAATTATAGCCATGTAGATTGATTTTTGGATAACACTTTCCTTTAAGGGGAGGTTTTTAGTTAGTTCCCTAGACCTCCATCAAGCTTAAAATTACACCCTCTAGGCTCCCTTTCAAGATAAATGTGTAAAATTTTCGGTAGAAAAATGTCCCGGCCAAAGGCCGCTTCCTCTTAAATTACAGGCTCGCTATCGCTCGCCAGGAAAAAATCGACACCTAAATTGCATGAAAGGTCTTAAAATGTACAGAAATGGGGCGAAAGTTCTTAATTATGGGGCGAACGTCTTAAAATATCAAAAGCAATGGGGTAAAACACGAGGGAGAAAAGGGTCGAGAAAAAAATCCTTCAAGTGGAAATCTCCCCTTAAATAAATAGTATATAGAGGTTGTGTAGCTGCTGTACAGAAAGTTCTATTCATAAAGTTGTTTCCAGGGATATGCTTCCATTATTAGAATTTGTGAAGTCCACGAAGTTTTAAGAGTGGACTATGGCATCAGAGTGTACCCTAGAGACCCTATGATCAACAGAGAACGGCCAACTTCCGCCATGTTGGTGCCACTGGTGTCATTAGCCTCTCTTTGCACTCCTAAATATTGTTCATGTTGTAGGCTACCCATATTAAAGGGGAGGTAGTTGCTTTTCTGGACCCCCTTCTCCCTCATGTTTAGCGTATTAGTTTTGAGGTTTTAAGACGATCTTTCCGTTTGTTTGGCGACTTTGAGACCTTTTGCCCCATATTTTTGTCAACATTAAGACCTTTCGTGCCATTTAGGTGTCGATTTTTTCCTGGCGAGTGATAGCGAGCCTGTAATTTTAGAAGGATTTGGCCTTCGGCCGGGACATATTTCTACCGAAAAATGTAAACATTTATCTTGAAAGGGGGTCAATGGGGTGTTTTTTAAGCTTAATAGAAGTCCAACGAGGAAACTCAAACATAATATTCATAGATAAATAAATAGACCTAAAAGCAAGCACTAGCCCCCTAAACCTTCAGCAATACCAGTACAGTTTGGGGTATGGGTCTAAATTGTTAATGATCTGATATTTAATGATCTGATATTTAATGATCTGATATTTAATGATCTGATATTTACATTGTTACCGGATTTTTCGATAATGAGCCACTTGCGAGTTTTGGTCTATAAGGAAGTTGGAGCTGTAGACATAGCTGATTAACAGAATGATCATCTAAATTGCGGTTGTAGTGCTTATATAAATACATAAAACCCAATTTCAACATACTTGCTATCCATTAGAAACCTACATTACTATACTGCATTTCTGTTTAATATCGATGTTTATGGCTCCAACTTCCTTATAGCCTGAAACTCGCAGGTGGTCAATTGCGGCACGTAATTGGCGTTGACCCCTTTTGCTCCGGTGACGTGTTTTTAATATTATGCTAGCTATATTTAGACGATTTTCTGCAGTTTAGGAAGGATGTATGGTAGTAAAAACGGTTTAAGGCATACACAATGACTGGGTTTAAGGCATACACAATGACTGGGTTTAAGGCATACACAATGACTGGGTTTATGGCATACACAATGACTGGGTTTAAGGCATACACAATGACTGGGTTTAAGGCATACACAATGACTGGGTTTAAGGCATACACAATGACTGGGTTTAAGGCATACACAATGACTGGGTTTAAGGCATACACAATGACTGGGTTTATGGCATACACAAGACGGGTTAAGGCATACACAATGACTGGGTTTAAGGCATACACAATGACTGGGTTTAAGGCATACACAATGACTGGGTTTAAGGCATACACAATGACTGGGTTTATGGCATACACAATGACTGGGTTTAAGGCATACACAATGACTGGGTTTAAGGCATACACAATGACTGGGTTTAAGGCATACACAATGACTGGGTTTAAGGCATACACAATGACTGGGTAAGGCATACACAATGACTGGGTTTAAGGCATACACAATGACTGGGTTTAAGGCATACACAATGACTGGGTTTAAGGCATACACAATGACTGGGTTTAAGGCATACACAATGACTGGGTTTAAGGCATACACAATGACTGGGTTTAAGGCATACACAATGACTGGGTTTAAGGCATACACAATGACTGGGTTTAAGGCATACACAATGACTGGGTTTAAGGCATACACAATGACTGGGTTTAAGGCATACACAATGACTGGGTTTAAGGCATACACAATGACTGGGTTTATGGCATACACAATGACTGGGTTTATGGCATACACAATGACTGGGTTTATGGCATACACAATGACTGGGTTTATGGCATACACAATGACTGGGTTTATGGCATACACAATGACTGGGTTTATGGCATACACAATGACTGGGTTTATGGCATACACAATGACTGGGTTTATGGCATACACAATGACTGGGTTTAAGGCATACACAATGACTGGGTTTATGGCATACACAATGACTGGGTTTATGGCATACACAATGACTGGGTTTAAGGCATACACAATGACTGGGTTTAAGGCATACACAATGACTGGGTTTAAGGCATACACAATGACTGGGTTTAAGGCATACACAATGACTGGGTTTAAGCATACACAATGACTGGGTTTAAGGCATACACAATGACTGGGTTTAAGGCATACACAATGACTGGGTTTAAGGCATACACAATGACTGGGTTTAAGGCATACACAATGACTGGGTTTAAGGCATACACAATGACTGGGTTTAAGGCATACACAATGACTGGGTTTAAGGCATACACAATGACTGGGTTTATGGCATACACAATGACTGGGTTTAAGGCATACACAATGACTGGGGGTTATGGATAGGGATATACAGTTGTATTTGGTATAAGCTGGGTTTTTACTGCCAATATACCGATATAAGGGTAGATTTGTATGGACACTTTATTAACCCTATTCATACCCATATTTATTTAGGGAGTACACAACAACGTCAGACTCCAACAACCGAACCATTTTTCTGTATTTCACACTGTATTTTACGGATTCAAAGCATGGAATACCGAAAGTTAAAAATAAACAAGAAAGTTTGCCCCCACTCCCCGGCTAAACTAATCTGTAAATCTGTTGGGTGATTTGTGCTTTTTCCGAGCCATTGGTTTGAGAAACAAAGTTTGTGAACGTAAAGGGTGGTGGAGGGACTGCACTATATATAATTCGGAGATTTTTTGTTTTTAAAACATTGTGAAATATAGAGCATATCTTTACTGAGCCATTACGGGGGGATGGGCGTTTTTATTTCCTAATTCATATATTTTTTAATCATATTTTGTTAGTTTCCTCCCTACACCTCCATCAAACTTTTAAAAACACCCCTCAAGACCCTCCTTAACCCCTTCTGTACCGGAGACGTCTTTTGAACTTTATTCTGGCTACTAATAGACGATTTTATTCAATTGATAAAGGGCCTCCAGCAAATAACAGACTTCGAACTATTTCACTTAACCATTTTCACTTCCACAGATCCTTCTTAAGCAGCACACAGTCATCTAAATATAGCTAAAATAAAATGTAAAAGACGCTGCGGTACAGAAGGGGTTAAAGATTAATGTGTACATTTTTTCGATAGAAATATGTACCAGCCAAAGGCCGGTTTCTCTTAAATTACAGGCTCGCTTTCGCTCGCCAGGAAAAAATCGACACCTAAATGACACGAAATGTCTTAATAATGACAAATAAATTGGACGAAAAGTCTTAAAATCACAAAATTATTAGGCCGAACGTCATAAAATCTGAAAACTAATGGGGCTAAGCATGAGGAAGAATGGGAACCAGACAAATGCTTCATCTCCCCTTAAAACTTTTGTGTAAGTATTGTATATAATCCTCTTGCACGATTAAACCCTTTAGTGCCGAGTTGTCCTTGTCATTATAATCTAGATGTAATTAGGCGATTTTATCCAGCTTAGGGAGTACGTGTAGCAATTAAAAGACTTCAAACTATCTCGATTATCCATTTTAAATACCACGATTTCCTCCTAAGCTGCATACAATTGTCTAAATATAGCTGGAATAACACAAAATACATCCTCGGTAAGGAAGGGGTTGATATCCATTTGTATATATGGAAGCTTAGTGATATACCATTACAAAACGTCAATTGGCTCTCAGCTTTGGTGTTAAAGGAAGGAGGTATGAAATATAATGTCCTTCATGACTATAAGAACACATGAGCTACCCTCTCCCCTCTATTTACGCACAAATCAATCTTCCCCACAACTAGATTCCAAGCAAAAGGTTAAGATTACTCGCGAGAATCACTTAGTCAGTCAGACTAGCAACACCTGTGCTACAAACTTTTAAAAGAACCCTGACAAGAACATCGGACAAGTAGTGCCTCTGGAAGCTGCATGTCTCACCAGTACCACCTTGGCTCAGACCAGATAAAGGTCGTTGCACACTGACACGAAAGCCCCTCCAGACGATTTCAAGACTCAAAATTTCATCCTGATACGGCGAATCGGCAACCTAATTGTGGATATCGTAAATTAGCCGTGGGTGATAAGAAAAGTCGTGTAAAGGGTACACTAAAATATCCACGGAAAAGATATGACCCAGAAGACTGCGATACAACTCAGAAGAATGGTATTTGAACATCGTAAACTTAGCCGTGAGACGTGCAACCGATGGGCTGTCAAGGTACAACAGGGGCGTGTCTGAGCACCAATCACACAGTCTGTAACTATTTATTTTATTATAGATATAGTTTATTATGGATTATACCTACTGTATATATTGTATATATTGTTCAATTATACAGTATATTATACCCTCATTTATTTTTTTAGTATATCTTCATTGTATTTTATATTATTTATTTAATATTTAATTAATTATGTATTGGTCAGTTTATATAGGATACCTTCATTCTGTTTACTTTATTTTGCCTTTATTTTTTATTTACTATTTATTATTTATTTATGTAGTAATTATTAGTTATTTATTATTTTATTTATTATATATTGGTCAGTTTATATAGTATACCTCCATTCGTGTTTATTTTATTGTCTTTATTTTGTTTATTTAATATTTATTATTTACTTATTATGTATTTAATTGTATTTCATGCCTATATAATTATATTGTTCACTCATACATTATACCTTTAATTAAGGTTTCCACCATGTCTGACTCTCATTTTTATTCTATTTATATTTATCAATCTACATAAATATAAAACGATATGTAATTGTGTATGGGAATAATGGAACACATTATTACTCTTTTTACATATTTATTTATTTATTAGTGGACCATAAGTCTTTGATACGGACCATACGTCTTTAGGTCATTGCACACTGACACGACAGCCCCTTCAAGACTGGCACGAACACCCACGACACATACAAATCCCGTGTCTTGCTGAATTTACTAGAGATCGCGGCGAAAATAGCTGGCATCGTTAGAGTCGTATCTCTACTGTATCTCTTCCGCATGACTTGATAAGACTCTAGCAATGCCGATACGGTGGAGAAACGAATGCTACAAAGAAGATAGGAAAAGTCGTGCGAAGGGTACACGACTAGTCCACGGAAAAGATACGACCCAAAAGAATCGTATCGACACCGTATCGACGTGCAACCGGATTGAGGCTAGACGCGCGGTTGCCAACTCGACCGTTGCCATTTTTCCGTACGGCAGAGATACAGTCCGCACGGCAGGCTTACGCACCAGACGACGTTGATACGGGCCATACGGCTTTGATACGGACCATACGTTTTTTATACGGACCACACGATTGTGATACGGCGAGTTCGTGATGGAGACCAGACTCAGACGATTTTTTACAGTTGCCGGGGGATTCCCACAAACTTTTGAACAGCTCAACATCTCGTATCGACCCCCGATACGTCGCTTGGACCGTGAGAGTCACCCACGGCTAATTTCCGATATCCACGATTATGTTGCCGATTCGCCGTATCAGGCTGAAATTTCGAGTCGGAAACTCGCCTGGAGTGTTGGTGTGCAATGACCTTTAGATACGGACCATATGACTTTGATACGGACCCTATGTCTTTGACACGGACCACACGATTTTGAAACGGCGAGTTCGCGATGAAGACCAGACTCAGACAGCTGCCGGGGGAATTCTGAAAACTTTTGAACAGCTCAAAATTTCCTATCGACCCCTATTACATCGCTTGGACCGTAAGAGTCACCCACGGCTAATTTCCGATATCCATAATTATGTTGCCGATTTGCCGTATCATGCTGAAATTTTGAGTCGTGAACTCGCCTGGAGGGGCTTTCGTGTCAGTGTGCAACGACCTTAAGTCCTTGGAGATTTAACCGTCTGTAAGGTCACTTCTGCATTCACTATCAACAAGGTTGCGTGCCTCGCCACCACACTTCGGTATCGGTATTAGACGGTATCTCTGCCTCTCTGCCACAGAAGTATACACATAAATGTATATAATCATAATAATAATATTTGTATTGGTATTTTTACTTCTAATGGTATATAGCCTATGCATTTTAAATATTTAAACGAACAATGATGAGGAAATATTTTGCGATTGTTCTACTTCTGTTTATTTTGTTACATTCGCTTAAGGTTGGTTAAGTTATATTTAGATAGATTATGGAAGAGGGGACATTATTCCTTATTGATTGTAATGTTGTAGTCCTTGGAATGACATCAGTATACAGGAAAGCCTATATTCAAACTCAAAACCTTGAAGAGAACGTGTGTAAACATTTACCAATAATGAGTAATAATAATTTTTTTGAAATATTACCACTACATTTTAGGAAGGACTTGAGGAAGCAAGAGGATTATTTTATATAGCATAACCTTTCAAATATGTGTAAAATAGTCCGATGATAGCCAGAACAAGCTTGAAAACCACTGCACGATGCTAAAAGGGTTGAACGGTATGTACTGTATAATATGTGAGTGTTATTACTTTTATTTATGGACTATTCACCGGCATATACATCGAGAAAATAAGACTGGTCAGTTGCACCACCTAGAACTGTTATTTCCTCAAGTTTTATTTATTAAGTTATTTTTTTTTTTTTTTTTTTTTTTTTTTTTTTTTTTATATAAAAGTGACAATTCTTATAGGTAATGGACTTCTTACAGATGACTGGTATTTTACAGGTGACATAATTGTTATAGGTAAATTTATTCATATAGGAAGCCTTATTATACCGTACTAATGACGGACATCTTATACGTACCACAATTAGTATAGGTTTTATAATGTTTATTTGGTAACTTTATTGTTGTTGGAAACCTTATTATTAAAAGTGACAATTATTATAGGTAACCTTCAGGGGGGATTATAGGTAACCTTCAGGGGGGATTATAGGTAACCTTCAGGGGGGATTATAGGTAACCTTCAGGGGGGATTATAGGTAACCTTCAGGGGGGATTATAGGTAACCTTCAGGAGGGATTATAGGTAACCTTCAGGGGGGATTATAGGTAACCTTCAGGGGGGATTATAGGTAACCTTCAGGGGGGATTATAGGTAACCTTCAGGAGGGATTATAGGTAACCTTCAGGGGGGATTATAGGTAACCTTCAGGGGGGATTATAGGTAACCTTCAGGGGGGATTATAGGTAACCTTCAGGGGGGATTATAGGTAACCTTCAGGAGGGATTATAGGTAACCTTCAGGGGGGATTATAGGTAACCTTCAGGGGGGATTATAGGTAACCTTCAGGGGGGATTATAGGTAACCTTCAGGGGGGATTATAGGTAACCTTCAGGGGGGATTATAGGTAACCTTCAGGGAGGATTATAGGTAACCTTCAGGGGGATTATAGGTAACCTTCAGGAGGGATTATAGGTAACCTTCAGGGGGGATTATAGGTAACCTTCAGGGGGGATTATAGGTAACCTTCAGGGGGGATTATAGGTAACCTTCAGGAGGGATTATAGGTAACCTTCAGGGGGGATTATAGGTAACCTTCAGGGGGATTATAGGTAACCTTCAGGGGGGATTATAGGTAACCTTCAGGGGGGATTATAGGTAACCTTCAGGAGGGATTATAGGTAACCTTCAGGGGGGATTATAGGTAACCTTCAGGGGGGATTATAGGTAACCTTCAGGGGGGATTATAGGTAACCTTCAGGGGGGATTATAGGTAACCTTCAGGAGGGATTATAGGTAACCTTCAGGGGGGATTATAGGTAACCTTCAGGGGGGATTATAGGTAACCTTCAGGGGGGATTATAGGTAACCTTCAGGGGGGATTATAGGTAACCTTCAGGAGGGATTATAGGTAACCTTCAGGGGGGATTATAGGTAACCTTCAGGGGGGATTATAGGTAACCTTCAGGAGGGATTATAGGTAACCTTCAGGGGGGATTATAGGTAACCTTCAGGGGGGATTATAGGTAACCTTCAGGGGGGATTATAGGTAACCTTCAGGGGGGATTATAGGTAACCTTCAGGAGGGATTATAGGTAACCTTCAGGGGGGATTATAGGTAACCTTCAGGGGGGATTATAGGTAACCTTCAGGAAGGATTATAGGTAACCTTCAGGGGGGATTATAGGTAACCTTCAGGGGGGATTATAGGTAACCTTCAGGAGGGATTATAGGTAACCTTCAGGGGGGATTATAGGTAACCTTCAGGGGGGATGATAGGTAACCTTCAGGGGGGATTATAGGTAACCTTCAGGAGGGATTATAGGTAACCTTCAGGGGGGATTATAGGTAACCTTCAGGGGGGATTATAGGTAACCTTCAGGGGGGATTATAGGTAACCTTCAGGAGGGATTATAGGTAACCTTCAGGGGGATTATAGGTAACCTTCAGGGGGGATTATAGGTAACCTTCAGGAGGGATTATAGGTAACCTTCAGGGGGGATTATAGGTAACCTTCAGGGGGGATTATAGGTAACCTTCAGGGGGGATTATAGGTAACCTTCAGGGGGGATTATAGGTAACCTTCAGGAGGGATTATAGGTAACCTTCAGGGGGGATTATAGGTAACCTTCAGGGGGGATTATAGGTAACCTTCAGGAAGGATTATAGGTAACCTTCAGGGGGGATTATAGGTAACCTTCAGGGGGGATTATAGGTAACCTTCAGGAGGGATTATAGGTAACCTTCAGGGGGGATTATAGGTAACCTTCAGGGGGGATGATAGGTAACCTTCAGGGGGGATTATAGGTAACCTTCAGGAGGGATTATAGGTAACCTTCAGGGGGGATTATAGGTAACCTTCAGGGGGATTATAGGTAACCTTCAGGAGGGATTATAGGTAACCTTCAGGGGGGATTATAGGTAACCTTCAGGGGGGATTATAGGTAACCTTCAGGGGGGATTATAGGTAACCTTCAGGGGGGATTATAAGTAACCTTCAGGGGGGATTATAGGTAACCTTCAGGGGGGATTATAGGTAACCTTCAGGGGGGATTATAGGTAACCTTCAGGGGGGATTATAGGTAACCTTCAGGGGGGATTATAGGTAACCTTCAGGGGGGATTATAGGTAACCTTCAGGGGGGATTATAGGTAACCTTCAGGGGGGGGTCACCGTTTTTTTCATCTTTCTCTCTCTTTCTCTCTTTCCCTGGCTTGTAGCTATTCGGCCCCATTCAGCCAACTGTTTTAAGACTTTTATCCCCATTCAGGTTTCGATTTCTTCCTGGCGAGCGATAGCGAGCCAGCATTGTATGGAGAAATCCGGCTTCGCCGGAGACATTTGTCTATCGAAAAATGTACAAATTTAGCTTGCTGTCAAAACAAAAATGTATATATGCTGGCTCGCTACCGCTCGCCAGGAAAATATTGACACCTGGATGGGGGAAAACCTCTTAAAACAGTAGGCTGAATGGGTCCGAATGGATACAAGCCAAAGAGAGAGGGAGAGAAAAAGAAAAAAAAGCGAGGTGGGCTCCCTTAATCTTACAGGTGATGAAATACTTAAAGGGGAAGTAGTCGCTCTTTCTGGACCCCCTTATCCCTCGTGTTTAGCATATTAGGTTTGATATTTTAAGACGCTCGGCCCATTAGTTTGGCGATTTTGAGACCTTTCACATCATTTCGTTGTCCATAATAAGACCTTTTGTGCCATTTAGGTGTCACTTTTATCCTGGCGAGCGATAGCGAGCTTGTAATTTTAGAAGGAACCGGCCTTCAGTCAGGACATTTTTCTACCGAGAAATGTACACATTTATCTTGACAGGGGGTCTAGAGGGTGTTTTTTTTTATGCTTGATGGAGACCTACCGAGAAAACTCAAAATTATATTAATAGATATTTACATAAAACAACAAAGAATCACTACCCCCTTAAAATATAGATATTTATATAGA
>CM064483.1:58883623-58928347 GCA_032716605.1 Paralithodes platypus | reverse complement strand
CTGGGGAGCAAAAGAGTTTGATGGTCTGGAGATGGATGGGGAATGGGGTGATAGGAGGGTTTGGTGAGGGGAATAGTGGGTATGTTGATGGGATGGTTTTCGTTTTTAAAAGGATTTGGGATGAAGGTGAATCGGTTTGGTTTGTTTGTAGTTACCAGGGGCCCCCCTTTCTGTCTGTGTTCGGGCGTGTCGGACCAAAAAAACCCAAGGCGCCGGGTCTTTGGCCGTTGAAAAAGTCACCAACCACGGGAAATGATTGTGTGGGGGTGGTTTGGTGTGGGGGTGTTTTGTGGGATGTGTTGTAAGTGTGGTCTGGTAATTTCATTGGGTGTAAAATTTGTGGGGGTTTGTTGTTGTTGGTGGTGGTGTGGTGGGTTTGTTGTTGTTTGGTTGTTGTGGTGGTGGTTGGTGTTGTTGGGGGTGTTGTTGGTGGTGGTTGGTGGTTTGGTGTGGTGTGCTGGTAGTGTGGTGTGTGGTGGTGGTGTTGTTGTGTGTTGTTGGTTGGTGGTGGTGGGTTTGTGCTGTTGATTTGTTATTGGTGGTTGGTTGGTGGGTTGTGTGGTGTTTGTTGTTGTTGGTGGTTTGGGTTGGGTGGTTGGTTGTTAGTTGTTTGGTTGATTGATGGTGGTGGTTTTGGGTGGTGGTGTTGGTGGTTGTTTGTTGTTGGTGGTGGTTTGGTTGTTTGGGGGTTGATGGTGGGGTTGGTGGTGGGTGGTGTTGTTGTTGGTGGTGGGGGTGGTTGGGTGGGTGGTTGGATGGTTGTTGTTTGCTGTTGTTGTTGGTTGGTGGTGTTCTTGGTGGTGGTTGGGTGTTGTTTGTTGGGGTGGTGGTGTGTGTTTGGGGTGGGTTGGTTGGTGGTTTTGGTGTTGTTGTAGGTGGGTGGTGGTGGTGGGTGGTGGTGGTGGTTGTTGTTGGTGGTGGTCGTAAGGTTTATGGGGTTGGTAGGTTTCGATGCCCATCAATTTCATGAACCAAACATAATTTCAACCAGTTCCTGGTCTCCATACTGGTCCCTGTCGGTCGTTGGCTGTTTTTTATCCCTCCAAAAAAAGCTATTCAGTGGGTAGTACAGTTATATAAATCTTATTTCCTCTCTTGTGGGCTAATTCGAAATCTATCTATCTCTCTGGCTAGTCTATTCGATTCTATCTATTTCCTATCTATCCAGCTATATCCTCACCCCCAAAAAAAGACACAATAGTGAAAGGCTACTAAAAAATGTTTATACAGTATATTGTCAGCCGGATTTTCGAACCACCTAACCAGGCTATTGGGGGACGAGGTGTCTATGGTTTTTTTTAAAACAGTTTCCACCGCCCCTGATTGGTTTACTGTTTAATATGGAAATAATTGGCATTTCCATATTCGGTGCGTGAGTTCGTCTGAGAGTGTTACAAAATTATTTAAAAAAAATAGTATATAATATTACTGTATATAAAACCGTATAATATAGATATATGTAATTGGTGGTCACTGATATGATCATTAAACTGCTTACAGTATATATTACAGATATATTACTATATATATAATTATTACCAGGTTATATATTATATCTATATATATATATATCATTCTAATATATAATATATATATATATCTATATATAGTATATAATAATATATACTGTACTATTATATATATATATATATATTAATATATATAATATTATATATATACTGTATATATATAAAATTATTATCTTATATAATATAATTACTGTATATATATATACTATTAAATTTGGCCCACTGGGGAACTGTGGTAATCCCACTTGGGAACCCGGGGTTCGCGGAATCCCAAATAATTGTCAAATGGGAAAAGATATATTAGGGGATGGAGGAAATTTTGGTGATGTTACACCTAGTTTCAGTGCATTACCACAGCACACCGAAATGCCAAAACAAAATACCCTCATTGTTCCCTGATTAAATAGCACTGCATGAATATTCCCCATATTCAAAAATATGCTACAAGGGGGCAATGCCTAGTGAGTTAATTGCTCAATAGGTGGCGTTCTGAGAGTGAGGGTCCGAGCCTGAGGAGTGAGACTGCGAGGCGCGGGGGCGAGGCAGCTTCAGAGGAGTTGGGTTTGAGCCGTGAAATATAGGTGCTTCGCATGTCTCACTCCCTAGACTGGAACAAGACCTCACGGGTCTCACCGTGTTCAGCGTTAGAGTGTAAAGGCTATCAGCCTATGCCCGAGAGGGAATAGATGGAATATATAAAAAAAAAAAAAAAAAAAAAAAATATATATATATATATATATATACAGTATATACTCTATATAATTATAGGCTATATATATTCATAAACTTTCATATACAGGGTGATTCAGGATTGTATGCATTAAATTGGAGGACGACCTCCTTGGATAATTTTAAACAACAATGTATCTATGGTAAAATGTGGAATTATATATAGTTTGTCTGTTACAGTACATTTACGATGTTACATTAATGATTGTGGAAAGTGAAGGGAACCCCATGTAGATTTCCGGGATATTTTCGACACATCCTGAGTACATTGTGTTGCAGACACATGGGGGCCACTTTGAACATTTTCTTTAGCCTATCGCAAAGAGGAACACACTTTCGAAATCTGTGATTAAATGTGTACACAAATGTATGCGGGTTTCCCTTCACTTTCCACCCTCATTAATACAACATCGAAAATGTACTGTAACAGCCAAACTATATATTATTCGACATTTTACCAGAGGTACATTGTTGTTTAAAATTAATCAAGGAGGTCGTCCTCCTATTTAATGCATGCAATCCTGAATCGCCCTGTACAGTATATGCCGATGTCAAAATCGCCAATGTAGACTAGCTTAGCTTAGATTACTTTACATTAGGCTAACTTGGAGTAATTCAGACTAGGTAACATTTATGTTATTTCAACTTGCACAAAATATAATTATGTAAACATTCAGATTGAAAATTATATTTTGACAATACTTCAGGACTAACTGGTATCGACAATTAGACTGAAAGTTAATTAGTGTAGATGATGTAGTTATATTTATATACAGTATAGTATTCTAAGTTTTTGTTGTAGATTTACTTTTTAATATAATTTGTTGCGGTATTGTTGATGTTCTAGTTGTAATTACGAAAGTGTTATTATATTGTTGCAGTTAGTTTTGTTTTCCTTATGTTCGTTGTTCTTGTGTTTTGCAGTTGCGTTGACACTGTTTTTGCTTTGAATATTGTTATTTAGGATATCTTTCGTGTTGTTGGTTGTATTCCTCTTACTCCTCTTGTTGTTATTGTTGTTGTCGTTGTTATTCCGAGGCATGTCGTGAGGATCAATGAAGGGGCGTAATTTCAGAGCCCCCATGTCATTTTCTTTCTCCCTCCCCCTGACTTTACCTATTCTCTTGTTTGACCCACCTATTGTCCTTTCTCTCTCTCTCTCTCTCTCTCTCTCTCTCTCTCTCTCTCTCTCTCTCTCTCTCTCTCTCTCTCTCTCTCTCAAGATACTAAAGGGATTTGACAACATTGATGTAGATTCACTTTTCAAAATAGATAATCTTTCATTAACTCGGGGAAATGGAATGAAATAAAAAACCAGGAGGGCGAATCTCGATGTCACAAAGCACTTCTTCATCTACAGTGTGGTCATCGAGTGGAACAAATGCCAAGAAAAAAATTGGTACAATGTGAGGTAATTGACACATTCCAAAGAAGTCTAGACATTCATTACGAGGAGGTGGGAATAATATAGGTTAAAACAAACATTTATATACAAAAAAAAAAAAAAAAATAGGTTAAGCAGCAGTAGTGTATAATATTTCTCAACCTTTCGTTCTTTATATACATTGTTACTAATAAGTTTTTCTCATTCTGGGGGGGACTTTTTTCTCCAACTGAATTTCATACCGACCAACGGTCGGAGAGAGAGGTGGGTGGGGAGCGAGCCTTTGCTTTGCTATCCTTGCCTTCCACTTTGTAGCAAATTCTATTTTAGCTTTAAGTCCGGACTACCTAGTAGGGACTGCATGGTCTGTGTAGTCTGTGTATATATGTAACTCTATGTAACTCACTCTCCGTGTGTTGTGATTTACCTGGGTCGCCCTGACCCACCAATTGTGTTCCTAATTCACTTAATCTCTGAACCGTCATTTTCTACCCATCTCACCCCACAATTTCCTATACTTGCGGGATTTTGTTGGTATTAGAGGCATAGGGTCCACGGGATTTTACCAGATACATTTTTACTCTCATGTTGTCCTAATTTAATGGGATTGTTTAAGAACACTAAATATTTTGACATTCTTGTTTATAGCGAAGACTGAATATTTTTGTAATTCTTGTTGTAAATATAATGTTTTGATAATATTTTGGTTTATGTTTATTTTTCCGTCTTATATAACTGATACATAGAGTTTCAAGGCACACGATTCCTTAATGTGCAGAAGCAGCCCCTTTTGTGTCAGATATACCACCTTTTCTGTCTGTTATGCCACTTTTTTCTGTCAGACATACCACCTTTTATGTCAGACATACCACCTTTTCTGTCAGACATACCACCTTTTCTGTCAGACATACCACCTTTTCCGTCAGACATACCACCTTTTCCGTCAGACATACCACCTTTTCCGTCAGACATACCACCTTTTCTGTCAGACATACCACCTTTTCCGTCAAACATACCACCTTTTCTGTCAGACATATCACCTTTTCTGTCAGACATACCACCTGTTTACCATTATACACCTTTTCTCACAGACATGTCACCTTCTGTGTAGACTCAATAATTTGTCTTCGTGTTTCTGCCAAGCCCATTATGCTCATTGTTTTATAAAAGTACATTTATTATATCTTGGGTGTGCAGTTCAGAATTATGTGTTTAGTTGTTAACACAGGGACAATCATATGGTACCATTTGTGTCACCAACTTAATGTTTGACCCACATAGGCTCCAGATTCTGAATAGAAAGTATGTTTGAAACATTATTGAATATATCATAAATATGTTTTAGCCACTTATGCTTTATTCGAACACACACACACACACGAAGGAGAGAGAGAGAGAGAGAGAGAGAGAGAGAGAGAGAGAGAGAGAGAGATGTAACCTGGTCCGATCCAAAGGCCATCTCGGAAAATACCTAAAGTGACAGAAAGCGAGGTAAAGAATTTCTTGGGTGAACACGAGTAAAATCCTCCTTCCTTCTCAGATGTCCAGTGAAACGTGTGTGGATGTGTGTGGGGTGTTAGGGTGTGTGCGTGACTGTATGTTATTGTGTGTGTGTGTGTGTGTGAGAGAGAGAGAGAGAGAGAGAGAGAGAGCGATAGAAAGTGAGTGAGTGAGTAAGAGTATGTATGTGAGTTTGGGCGTATTATATGTACAGTACATGTTTAATGCTAATATATTTTAGAATAAATGACTGGTGGAGCAAGTTGGACATATTTTTCTACAAGTCCAATACTCTCATAATTATATCCACATTCATATAGGAAAGGGACACAAGCCATCAAGTTTACCCTATACGGGACTTTATAAACTTCCAATAACACCAGGTACAGTCATGAGCCATAATACCTGCACACCCATTTGAATCTGTATCGAACCCAAGCGAGACAATCCAATGTTCTGTTATATCCCAGAGGCTTCACAACTTGGCTTTTACAATTCAAAGATTCAAATGGGTGTGCAGATATTATGGCTCATGACTGTACCTATTTACTTTTAGGTAGACAGAGGCAAGCCATTTTAGAAGATTGTCCAAGAATCACACTCTGTCCTGGAATCGAACCCCGATCATTCCGGTTGCGATCCGAGTGTGCTAACAAATACACCACATACATACCACCCCCAGAATAATCTCAGATAGTTTGGGAGTTGGGACTTTATATCAAGTTGGATAGCGTTAGGTAGGTTAAGGTTAAACTTTAGCAATGGCAGGTAAGGATAGGTCTAGGTTAGGTTAAGGGGGGTCACCGATTATTTTATCTTTCTCTCCTTTTCTCTCTTGACCTGGCTTGTATCCATTCGGCCCCATGCAGCCAACTGTTTTAAGACGTTTATCCCCATTCAGGTGTCGATTTCTACCTGGCGAGCGACAGCGAGCCAGCATTGTATGGAGAAATCCGGCTTCGCCGGAGAAATTTTTCTATCGAAAAATGTACATATTTAGCTTGCTGTCCAAAAAAAATATATGATGGCTCGCTACCGCTCGCCAGGAAAATATTGACACCTGGATGGGGGTAAACGTCTTAAAACAGTAGGCTGAATGGGGCCGAATGGATACAAGTCAAAGAGAGAGGGAGAGAAAGAGAAAACCAACCGAAGTGGGCTCTCTTAAATTAGGTGTTATGTTTGGGAAGTGAGGGACTAAACATAACGTGATCCAATAAGGAAAGAGTGGTTATTCTCTGTTCCAAATAAGTATGCCAACACTCTTGAACATTTACATCTGTAACTCACAAACGACTGGAGAAATCGAGCTAATATTGCTACCACTTGGGATGGGTCAACCAGGAATAGGTGTGGACATGTACAGCTCATTTGCTGTAGTCCTTTTTGTGTTACAGAGGTTAGGTTTCACGATTTCTGGCCTACCTATTTGGAACAGGGTATAGTGTGGGGGGGGGGGGGAGGCCAGGACGAGGCGACAAATCAAATAATACAACAAATTCCGAGACACTAAGCCTTCTACCATTTTCTTTCTCTCACATTCTTCTTAACCCTTTGAAGATTGTAAGGCATTTTGACAGTTTATTCTGGCTATAATAAAACAATCCCATACAGCTTAAGAAGGATCTGTGGGAAATATAAGGGTAAAGACTATCTCAAGTAACCCTCTGACTTCCATAATTTATACCCTTCTTAATCTCAATAAATTAGTCTAATAATTATAGCAGAAAAACAAAATAAACAGAATATAAATGCGTATTGGATCTTGCAAGGGTTAATCACTTTTCCAACATTTATTTATTTATTTTTACCAACACTTGTTTGCCAGCTATATGAGGTCAACTTTACACATATCATTCTATTGCGATTTTCTTTCTATGTAAAGTTTAGTTTTTGTTTCCAGGACAGAAACTCCCAGAAATGTTGATGAAATAATGTTGATCATAGACATTTTATAAATCTCTAGTATGATGCCTCCTGTAAGGCGGTGTCACACCAGCGATTTTTCCGTCAATTTTTAGGGTCAATTGTCGTTTGGCAGCTGTAAAATATAACTCCCACAAGAATTAAACTACCTAACATACTCTACCTTCGACCTAGTTTCCGATGCTAATGTGAAAGAGCCTCATAATAGTACGAGACCAAAACTTGCTCATCGAAAATTGCCGGATAAGGCGTTCTTGTGACACCGCCTTTACTCCTTGTCTGATCCATTATTTATATTAGTGGTTTGGCCTGATTTATTACATCAACTATACCTTGTTCCCGTCCCACCACCGTATAGAACCTTCCTAATATGTTTTTGTTTTCTTTTTAGGATCGTGAAAGCGCAGTGGAGGAAGAGGTCAATAGATAAAAGGGGTAAGTGCCTATAATATATATATTCTTATCTTTTTGGCTTTCCTTATACTATTGATGGACTCATTTGTACTATTCACGTAATTATTATGCTGATAAATAGATGAGTGAAAACGCGGTCATTTGAGAGAAGGAGTTGGGAGCCAGTTGGACTAGATAATAGTCCGTCAGGCGCCTGGCCCAGGGAGCCGGTATATATGAAGGGTGCGCCTGGAAGTATGGTGGGCGGGCTTGTGGTGGTTAGGCTTCGCCTGCATGTCTGCCTGCTGAGACCGGAACTTCTCCGGGAGGTCGGGGGCCGGGGAAGTGCTAGAGTGACTTTGGTGATCCCTATTCTCTGGGTCTTCTGGGTGACCTATGGGTTTCAGAGGCCGTGGTACATAGTTTTTTGGGAATAACTTATCAAACAGTTGGATCAGTATGATATTTTGACACAGCTTTCTTTACACTGTGCCCTAATTTTCGTCAATATATAGTGCATTACCAAATGTGTAGAAATAAGCCACTTGTCCCTGTGTCATGAGGTTAAAGTCACACATTAATGACTAAGAAACGGACAAGGCTACCGTGGCTTACCTGTGAGAACTACCAAATCATTATTGCTCCTCCATCAGACACGATAGTTATCAGCCACTACCCAACCCTACTATTGCCTTTAAATTCAAGTTATCTGTCAATATCAAGTATAAATATACAAAAATTATGTATTTTGGTATATATTTATTTTGATATTGACAGATAACTTGAATTTAAAGGCGATAGTAGGGTTGGGTGGTGGCTGATAACTATCATATTTGATGGAGGAGCAATAATGATTTGGTGGTTCTCACAGGTAAGCCACGGTAGCCTTGTCCGTTTCTTAGTCATTAATGTGTGACTTTAACCTCATGACACAGGGACAAGTGGTTTATTTCTACACTTTCGGTAATGCAATATAATGACGAAAATTAGGGCACGGTGTGAAAAAAGTTGTGTCAAAATATCATTCTGATCCAACTGTTTGTTAATAAGTTATTCTCGAAAAACGATGTAACACGGCCTCTGAAACCCATAGTAGATGTGTGTGAATTTGTTTTGTTTTTGTGTATACATTGTTAATATAATTATTTGTATTTATATATTTATTTATTTATTTATGTATTTTATTTATTTATATGGAAGAAAGAGGCACGATGAAGGAAGATCGGAAGACAGAGATACTATCTTGGCAAGGGAAACAAAATAATGGCGGGGAAAGAAGAGAGAGAGAGAGAGAGAGAAGACACGGGAGATAACGTGTAAACAACGAGGATGAAAGGAGGCAACGTGAGACAGACGCGACAAGAACACGTAGTAAGAGAGAGAGAGAGAGAGAGAGAGAGAGAGAGAGAGAGAGAGAGAAGGCACATAGCAGAAGAGAGGTAGAAGAAATCAGGAAGTATAACAGAATAGAAGGAGGAACATGTGGGGCAAGAGAAGAAATAGAAGAACAAACATGGGAATAAATGTCATTGAGTATTGTAAACAGAGGGGAGGAAGATGACGGAAGGAAGGAGGGAAGAGGGAAAGAAAAGAAGGAAGAAGAAAACAAGATACTAGGAAGGAAGGAAGGAAAAGGGAAATAAGAGAAATAAGAAGAAAACGAGATACTAGGAAGGAAGGAAGGATAATAGATAATCGACCAGAGAGTGAGAAGCAGGTAGGAAAGAAAAAAATGAAGGAAGGAAGGACAGAAGAATGGTAAGAATTCTTACAAAAGAAGGAAGGAAGGAGAGTGATGATAAAAAAAACAGGAAGTAAGAGGCAGGTAGGAAGGGATAATAGAAGGAAGGCAGAAAGAATGAAGGAAGAAAGGAAGGAGTGCAGGAGAGTGGAAGGCAGAAATAATGAAAGAGGGACGGAAGGATGGAAGGAGGGCAGGAGAGTGGAAGGCAGAAATAATGAAGGAGGAACGGAAGGATGGAAGGAGAGTGGAAGGCAGAAAGAATGAAAGAAGAAAGGACGGATGGAAGGAGGGCAGGAGAGTGACATTAATAGACCAGAAGGAGCAACAGAGGGTGATAGGCCAGTGATCCTAACCCAATAATCTAGACCTATCAGTTCTATACCATCACCATCGCCAGTATCACCATCACCAACACTATCACCAGTACAACCACTATCAGCATCACCAACACTATCTCCGTCATCATCACTATCAGCATCACCACCACTATCACCGTCACCACCACTATCACCGTCACCACCACTATCACCGTTATATCACCACCACTATCACCATCACCACCACTATCACAATCACCACCACTATCACCATCACCACCACTATCACCACCACCACCACCACCACCACTATCACCATCACCCCTAGTATCACCACTATCACAATCATCACTGTCACCATCACCATAACACCACTACCATTCTCTCCATCAAAACCATATCCACCAACATAACTATCAACACCATTTTCACTTTCAACACCAACATCACCACCCTCACCACCATCATCACTACCACCACCAGAATCACAAGGAGGGTAAATACAAAGAAGTGAAGATGAAGGAACTAGAAGCGAGAGAGGAAGGAAGGAAGGAAGGAAGGAAGGAAGATTATGATAATGGGGAAGAGGGAGGGACAGAAGGTGAGAGGCTAGCGATCCTAACACAATAATGTGTATCCACCACCACTACCATCACCACCACTACCATCACCACCACTATCACTACTACCACCATCACAACCATCGTCTTTAAGGGGGTAATGCTTGTTTTTTGGTCTATATAATTATGTATTCATATATTTTTGAGGTTTCCTCGCTAGACCTCTATCAAGCATAACAAAAAACCTAGACTCCCTCTCAAGATAAATTTGTAAATTTTTCGGTAGAAATATGTCCCGGCCAAAGGCTCGCTTATCGCTCTCCAGGACAAAATCGACACCTACATGGCACGAAAGGGCTTAATATTGACGAAGAAATGAGGCGAAAGATCACCAAGCTAACGGAATGAACGTCGTAAAATCTCAAAACTAATATGCTAAACATGAGGGAGAAGGGGGTCCAGAAAAAGTGACTACCTCCCCCTTACTAGGAAGATGGAAGGAATAAATAAGAACAGAATAAAGAAGGAAGGAAGAACACTGGTGGTAATAGCCCAGAGCAGCGACAGAAGGTGAGAGGCCAGGGATCCTAACCCAATAATGTGGAACCATCATTTCTACACCACTACCACCACTACTACTATCACCACCACTACCATCACCACCACCACTATAACTACTACCATCACCACCACCACTATCACTACTACCACTATCACAACCATTAAGGGGTAGTGCTTGTTTTTTGGTCTATATATTTATTAAGTATTTTAGTTTTGAGT
Organism: Paralithodes platypus; assembly: GCA_032716605.1. NCBI lineage: Eukaryota > Metazoa > Arthropoda > Malacostraca > Decapoda > Lithodidae > Paralithodes > Paralithodes platypus. The sequence continues at coordinate 58,917,485 of CM064483.1, read as the reverse complement.
TTCCTCGCTAGACCTCCATTAAGCTTAAGAAATAACACTCCCTAGACTCCTTTTCAAAATAAATGTGTACATTTTTCGGTAGAAAAATGTCCCATTCTAATATTACAGGCTCGCTGTCGCTCGCCATGAAAAAATCGACACCTAAATGGCACGAAATGTCTTAATATTGACAAAGAAATTAGGCGAAAGGTCTCAAAATCACCAAACTAACGGAACGAACGTCAAAGCTATTATGCTAAACATGAGGGAGAAGGGGGGTCCAGAAAAATGCAGAAGGAATAGATAATAAACTAATAAAGAAGGAGGAAAGAACACTGGTGGTAATAGCCCAGAGCAGCGATAGAGGGTGAGAGGCCAGGGATCCTAACCCAATAATGTGGACCCATCATTTCTACACCATGGCTTTGGGGACCCCATGGTAGTGGTGGTGGTGGTGGTGATGGTGGTGGTAGTGGTGGTGATGGTGGTGGTAGCGGTGGAGACGATGGTGTAGTGGTGGTGGTGGTTATAGTGGTGGTGGTGGTAGTGGTGGAGACGATGGTGTAGTGGTGGTGGTGGTTGTAGTGGGGTGCTGGTAATATCGGTGGAAACTGATGTAGTGGTGGTGGTTGTAGTGTGGTGGTGATAGTGGTGGTTGTAATGTGGTGGTGGTGGTAGCGATGTAAATATTGGTGTAGTGGTAGTGTGGTGATAAAAGTGGTTAGTAGTGGTTGTGGTTGTGTTGATAGTGGTGGTAGCGGTGTAGATAATAGGTGTAGTGGTTGTAGTGTGGTAGAGGTAGTGGTGGTGGTTGTTGTGGATATAATGGTGGTGGTGGTGGTAGCGATGGTGACAATGGTGTAGTGGTGATGGTTGTAGTGTGGTGGTGATAGTGGTGGTAGTTGCGGTGTTGATAATGTGTGTGGTGATTATGGTGCTGATAGTGGTGGTGGTAGTTTGATAGTGGTGGTGATAGTTTGATAGTGGTGGTAGTAGTTTGATAGTGGTATTGATTAGTAATATATCGGAGGTGGTAGTGCTTATGTACTAATATTCTAATAGTAATGCAGTAATGGTGATGTGGTTAAGGTGGTGATGTAGATATATTAGTAACTTGATGATGTAGTAGTGATGATGGCGTAATTTTCCGGTGATTTTGGTGCAGATAATTTGGTGGTGATGAGTGTTATTTGCCTGGAGGTGATGTGGACATTATGGTGATGATGTGTTGCAATGTTGTGAATGATGATATTAGTAAATGTTAACAAATTATTAGTGTGTTGAAATTAGTTCACATAAATTCATTAAAGCGCTTAAGGGGAGATTTCCACTTTAGGGATTTTTTTCTTTACTCCTTTCTCCCTCATGTTTAGCCCCATTGCTTTTGAGATTTTAAGACGTTCGCCCCATTAGTTTGGCGATTTTAAGAACTTTCACCCCATTTATGTCACTTTTAAGACCTTTCGTCCCATTTAGGTGTCGATTTTTTCCTGGCGAGCGATAGCGAGTCTGTAATTTAAGAGGAACCGGCCTTCGGCCGGGAAATTTTTCTACCGAAAAATGTAAAAAATTATCTTGAAAGGGGGTCATGGGGGTGTAATTTCAAGCTTGATGGAAGTCTAGGGAATCAACTAAAAACCTCCCCTTAAACAGGTATTGATGCGTTTACAGTTGAACAGTTATTGTCAATGTATTTTAGGAAGATATTGTATTCATTTAGGCATGCGAATTATTTTGTCATTATAAATTACCTGTAGCATATACAGTATATCATTACCTGTAGCATATACAGTATATCATTACCTGTAGCATATACAGTATATCATTACCTGTAGCATATACAGTATATCATTACCTGTAGCATATACAGTATATCATTACCTGTAGCATATACAGTATATCATTACCTGTAGCATATACAGTATATCATTACCTGTAGCATATACAGTATATCATTATCCCTGTAGCATATACAGTATATCTACCTGTAGCATATACAGTATATCATTACCTGTAGCATATACAGTATATCATTACCTGTAGCATATACAGTATATCATTGATTAAACCTCAAGGGGAAACTGACTACTTGTTTGGCCTATCAATTCATTCATTCATAAATTCTTAGTTTCCTCGCTAGACATCCCTCAAACATAGAAAAAACATCCCCTAGAACCCCCATCAAGATACTTTTGTACATTTTTCGGTGGAAAAATGTCCCGAAGGCCGGTTCCTCTTACGATTAAAGGCTCGCTATCGCTCGCCAGGAAAAAATCGACACCTAAATGGCACGATAGGTCTTAAAATGTATAACGAAATGGGACAAAAGGTCTCAAGATCGCCAAACAAATGGGCCGAACGTCTAAAAATCTCAAAATTGATGGGACTAAACACTAGGGAGAAAGGGGACCAGAAAAACGACGGTCTCCCCTCAATGCACAGCAAGGGGTGTGTGTGTGTGTGAGAGAGAGAGAGAGAGTAAGCGACAAAACACCACGACAATCATGCAGGATAGCAAAACCACCACCAATACTGCCACTCAGACAATCAACTATCACTGTCTGCGGCCAATCAGATAAGCGCCACACACACTCCGCACATCCCTTCCGAGCTGACACACTGCTGACGTCCAAGTTTTTCATGACAGCTGTTTGATGTTTACCGCTAATATCAGATGGGTGTTTGTTGCTGAGTCCTGATTCTCCACAGCTATTTCGTATCTACTCGTATAGCTGCGTGCAAGATGGTGGTTTGCCTGTGTTATGTGTGAGCTAAATAGTATAATGTAAAACTTGCAAAATAAACAAACCAAAACTGGGACGACACAAGAAAAGAACTAATCAAAATCGCCATGTGGAATTAACACTTAATCAAATACAGTTTTGATATAAAAGAACAGATCTAGGATATAGCGTACTGTATGTATATGAAGCTATAGGCATTCTCCACGCATGGATTATAAACAATATTTGGTGATGTAATGGTTAGTGTTTAAGATCTGTATATGGTATCCCAGGTTCGAATCCCGTGAGGATCACATGCTTTCATTAATTTCATTGGGAGGTACTTGGTGTTAGGAGTGAAATATATTAATTATATTATGTGTGAACTGATAAATCAAATGTAGGTTACATATGAAGCTAAAGTCCATTCTCCATGCATGAATTATATTTGAGATTTTCTAGATCGTGACATTTTTACATTGGTAGTTTAAGGGAGCCCATCTATTTTGTTTTGTTTAATCTTTCTCTCCCTCTCTCTTTGGCTTGTATCCATTCGGCCCCCTTCAGCCTACTATTTTAAGACGTGTACCACCATCCAGGTGTCAATATGTTCCTGGCGAGCATTAGCAAGCCAGCATATATATATTTTGTTGTTGACAGCAAGCTAAATTTGTACATTTTTCGATAGAAAAATTTCTCCGGCGAAGCCGGATTTCTCCATATAATGCTGGCTCACTATCGCTCGCCAGGAAGAAATTTACACCTGGATGGGGATAAACGTCTTAAAACAGTTGGCTAAATGGGGCCGAATGGATACAAGCCAGAGAACTAGAGAAAAGGAGAGAAAGAGAAAAAAGGCAGGTGACCCCCCTTATAAACCTTTAGTTTGTTTACTTCAACCTCTGCAGTTGTCTTTGAGTTAGCTGTGGGCAGAAAACTAATTTTGGAGAGGTAATTATAACAGTGAGAGTAATCTTTTTTCTTATTGCTAATCTGGCAACCTCTGCGTCCTATGGTCGTGAGAGGGTTAACTCCTAACCTTTGTAACTCAAAAAGGGCTAGAGCAAATGGGCGGTAAATGTCCACACCTATTCCCCGACTGACTCTTCCCAAATGGTAGAAATATTTGCTTGATTACTCTAGTCATTATTTGAGTTATGAGAGGTTGGATGTGAGATTTCAGGCCTACCTAGAATGTAAAGGATATAGTCCATATTCTTTTTGCTGGTGGTAAATTGGCAAGTCCCCCATAAAATCTGTTACGATGAAATTGTGGCAGATTTTTTTTTTTTTTTTTTTTTTTTTTTTTAAGAGACAATGAACGGAGGAAGGAAAAACACAGACAAAACAAAAAGGTCCATGTGCCTAAAGGCATCCTCCATTCATAAAATGTTTGTAACAACTGGATTTAAACATTTGTAGATTGTAAGTTTGTGGAAAGCAATTCGAGGGAAGTGAATTCCAAAGAGTAGTAGCTCTGGGGATAAATGAATTCTGATAAGCAGAAGTTCTGCATTGTGGAGGAGAAAGTGTAAATTCATGGGCGCTCTTAGCTGCCCTAGTTCTACGGGGAAAGATGTGGAGAGGCGGCACAATTGAAGCAAGTTCCTCGGAACAATTGCTGTGAAAATATCTGTAGAATAATGCAAGGGATGCAACGTTTCTTCGTATGGATAATGTAGGAAGGTCCTGTGTGATTGCAGGGTTATTGATTAATCTAATAGCTTTATTTTGAATTTTGTCAACTGCCTCAATGCAACCACTCCACTTCCACCCCACAGAGGTGAACAGTAATCCATCTGAGAACGCACATGACTTTTATATATCACGGCCAACTGCTCGTCAGTGAAGAATTCTCGAACTCTGTACAGGAGTCCCAGTTTTTTAGAGGCATTCTTAGCAATGCCTCTAACATAATGTGTCCAGCTCAAGTTAGTAGTTAATGTTACACCGAGAATGTCAATACTAGGGGAAGTGGGAATATTTACATCATTAAAAAATATATGGGAGTCAGTGAGATTCTGTCGGTTAGAAAATTTAATGTACTTGGTTTTCTGTGAATTAAAGGAAACTAGATTCTTTTGTCCCCATCCATTAATTCTAGAAAGGTCCTGGTTCAGAGAAATTGCAGTGTTTATTTTTGAATTTATAAGATCGGGTTGGGTGAAAGAATTGGTAAATGTGAAGGAACTGTGGAGTGTTGAGTCATCTGCGTAGGAATGTATTGGATTATGAGTGGTAGATATGAGATCATTGATATGAATGAGGAACAGAATTGGGGCCAAAACTGATCCCTGGGGAACACCAGCATTTATTGAGTGAAATTGAGAATAAAGGCCATCTACCATTACACGTATTTTTCTGTTATGAAGATAAGAAGAAATTAGTGGAACTAATGATGCAAGGCCGTAGTGTGACATCTTCGACAATAAGGATTGATGCCAGACTCTATCAAATGCCTTTGATATATCCAGTGCTATTGTATGTGTTTCACCATGTTGGTCTGTAGCTTGGTTGATTTGATGCGTAAGAAGGCAAAGCATGTCTGCAGTTGATCGACATCGTCTAAAACCATATTGCCTATCACTGATTAATGTATTATTCTCAAGATGCTTAATTATGTGATTATTTAATATAATTTCAAAGACTTTACCAAGAGTGGAAGTTATAGCTATTGGTCTGTAGTTTGATGGATCTGAAGAGGCACCTTTTTTAGGAACTGGATGGATGTTTGCTTCTTTCCAGGGTACTGGGAAGCATGAGGTATGAGTACACAGACGGAACATTTTTGCCAATACAGGAGCGAGCACCAAGGAGCAATTCTTAAGTACTATTGGAGGAATTTCATCTGGACCAGGAGCCTTATCTACTGAGAGATTCTGCAAAATAGTTTTGACATGTCTGGTGTGGATCTTAAGTGAGGGAATTTCAGGCGAATGTTGTTAGTGATGAACATAGGGTATGAAGGGGGAGGTAGTTGCCTTTTTCTGGACCCTCTTCTCCCTCATGTTTAGCCCCATTAGTTTAGAGATTTTAAGACGTTCACCCCATTAGTTTGTCGAATTTAAGACCTTTTCCCCCATTTCTTTATCAGTATTTGAACCTTTCGTGCCATTTAGGTGTCGATATTTTTCCTAGCGAGCGAAAGCGAGCCTGAAATTTTAGAGGAATCGGCCTTCAGCCGAGACATTTTTCTACCGAAAAAAAAATACAAAATTACAGGCTCACTATCGTTCGCCAGGAAACAAAATGACACTTTAATAGCACGAAAGGTCTTAATATTGACAAAGAAATGGGGCGAAGGGTCTTAAAATCGACAAACTAATGGGGAAAACATCTTAAAATCTGAAAACTAATGGGGCTAAACATGAGAGATAAGGGGTTCTAGAAATGGAAACACACAACCATTATGTCCTAACCCGTTCCTACCCAACTCTCTCCTTTAGTGGCAGGCTCTCTCTCTGTCATCGCCGGTACAAGGAAATATCTGCACTTTTGTCGCTAATTCCGCCAGCGCCAGTATTTCCGTCAGCACGTATACGCCAATAATTACGATGGCAATAGGCATAATTACGGTAATGACCTGTCCGAAGGTGCCACCCCTTTTTTGTACAACTCGGGTCAGATCATTCCGTACAGGCACCCAGTAAAAATCGTGGGCATCATGGTATATATATATATATACTGTATATCACCCCATTCCTTGGCCAATGTTTAGACCTTTTGTGCCATTTACCGGTCTTATTTTTCTACTGGCGACTGTACACTCTAGCGTGCTGTTTAGTCGGGTTATTATATTTTTCGTTTATATACTGTATATATATATATATATATATATATATATATATATATATATATATATATATATATAGTATACAGTATATATATATATATATATATTTTTTTTTTTTTTTTTATAAATATCTTGTTTTAGTTTGCACCTCAGACCTCAATCAAGCTTTAAAAATATAAGAATACTAAAAAATTACACCCCAAGACCCCCGTCCAGATAAATTTGTACTTTTTTTGGTATACAAATATTCCGGCCAATGGCCGGTTCCTGCTAAATTACAGGCTCGCTATCACTCGCCAGGAAAACATTGACACCTACATGGCACGAAAGGTCTTAATATTGACAAAGAAATGGCACAACAGGTCTTATAATCCCCAAACCAATGGGGCGAACATCTTAAAATCTCAGACTGTACGATAATACGATGAACGAGAAAAGGGTTACATAAAATAATGATGCAGCCGCCGTTGTTACAATAGAGGGATATTACGGTCCCTCATATAAATTAATCAGGGCAATTACCAGTTTCTGTAATATAATGATAGGTGGAAAATGGTAGGGGTTCGGTGGGCGGTGGTTGGGAGTCGGGCAATTAGCAATATGTGGCTGGCTATTTAAGGTGGGTCACCTCGCTTTTTTCTCTTTCTCTCCTTTTTCTCTCTTTCTAAGGCTTGTATCCATTCGGCCCCATTCAGCCTACTGTTTTAAGACGTTTACCCCCATCCAGGTATCAATATTTTCCTGGCGAGTGGTATCGAGCCAGCATATATATATTTTTGTTTTGACAGCAAGCTAAATTTGTACATTTTTTGATAGACAAATTTCTCCGGCGAAGCCGGATTCCTCCATATAATGCTGGCTCGCTATCGCTCGCCAGGAAGAAATCAACACCTGGATGGAGATAAACGTCTTAAAACAGTTGGCTGAATGGGGCCGAATGGATACAAGCTAGGGAAAGAGAGAAAAGGAGAGAAAGATAACAAAAGCCGGTGACCCCCCTTAAGTATGGTTATTGAGAGCTTGTGTTGGTGGTGTGGTGATAGTGGTAGTTGTGTGGTAATGGTGGTGGAAGTGATGATGGTAATGTTGGTGTTGATGGTGATGGTGATGATGGTGGTGGTGGTGGTGATGGTAATGTTGGTGGCGATGGTGATGGTGATGATGGTAATGGTGGTGGTGATAATAATGATTGAAGTAATTGGTGGTTGGGAATCTGGCCATGAGTTATAAATGGCTGGATATTAAAGTATGGTTAATGAGAGCTTGTGTTGGTGGTGCGGTGATGATGGTAGTTGTGTGGTGACATAAGTGATGATGATGGTAATGAAGGTTGGGAGTCGGGCAATTAGTTATAAATGGCTGGTTATTTAAGTATGGTGATTGGGAGCTTGTGTTGGTGTTGTGGTGATAGTGGTAGTTGTGTGGTAATGGTGGTGGAAGTGATGATGGAAATAGTGGGAGCGATGATGGTCATGTTGGTGGTGATGGTAATGGTGGTGGGAGTGATGATGGTGATGGTAATGGTGGTGGAAGTGATGATGGTCATGTTGGTGGTGATGGTAATGGTGGTGGGAGTGATGATGGTGATGGTAATGGTGATGGAAGTGATGATAATTACAGGGTAGTTGGTGTATTGAGGATGGGTATAATGGTTGGAAGCCTGGTAATTATATATAAATGACTAGTTGTGTAAGGGTAGCCATTGCGAGCTTGTGTTGGAGGCATGGTGTTTGTACTAGTTGTAGTGGTAGTAGTGGTTGTGGGTGGTGATTTTGATGTTGGTGATGGTAATGGTTAGGATGATGATGATGATGGTGGTAGTTGTGATGGTGATGGTGGTAGTTGAGGTTGTGATGATTTTAATGGTGGTGGTAGTGGTAAGGATGTTGATTATTGTGGTGGTAGTTGTGATGGTGATAGTGGTGGTAGCTGTGATGGTGGTAGTTGTGGTTGTGATGATTTTAATAGTGGTGGTAGTGGTAAGAATGATGATGTTGGTGGTGGTAGTTGTGATGGTGATAGTGGTGGTAGCTGTGATGGTGATGGTGGTAGTTGTGGTTGTGATGATTTTAATGGTGGTGGTAGTGGTAAGGATGATGATGTTGGTGGTGGTAGTTAGTGATGGTGATGGTGGTAGCTGTGATGGTGATGGTGGTAGTTGAGGTGATGATTTTAATGGTGGTGGTAGTGGTAAGGATGATGATGTTGGTGGTGGTAGTTGTGATGGTGATTGTGGTAGTTGTGGTTGAGATGGAATTGCGGTGATGATTTGGTGAGGATGACATTGTTGTTAGTGGTGGTGATGGTGATTGTGGTAGTGTGGTTGGTGATGGTATGATGGTGATAATAATAACGATGATTTTATGATGATTGATAATAATTGCCAATCCTTTTAATTAACGATGATTAATAATGATATGGATGGTGGTGTTGTAGATCAGGATGAATTATGATAATGGTGATGATGACGGGGAGAATGTGGGCGTTTGATGATGATATGATAATTATTGATGATAGCGATGGCGATGATGATTACTGTTATTTTTATTTGCGGTGATATGTTGGTGAATATAATACTACTAATAATAATAATTAAAACAATAATATTAATAATAATAATAGTAATAATAATGACGATAATACTAATAATAATTATGTTTGAATATTATAGGACTTAAACTATATTACCTGAGTTTGATTACATTGCTATTGGGCCTGTATTTGTTAGTGATTAGGCCAATGCGTGTAGTTTGGAACAAAGTTAGTGACAGTGTGACGAGCGCTGGAAGTGTGTTATACGAGACAATTGGCGGATATTGGAACAATGATGATGGTGGTGGTGGTGGTGGAAGTGGAGGTGGTGGTAGTAGTGGTTGTATTAATATTGGTGGTAGTGGTGGTGATGGTAGTATTGATTGTATAAATATTGGTGGTGGTGGTAGTGGTGGTGATGGTAGTAGTGGTTGTATTAATATTAATATTGATGGAGATGGTTGGGATGGCCGTGGTAGTAGTGGTAGTGATGGTGGTGTTGATGGTAGTGGTTTTGGTAATATTGGTAGTTGTGGTAATATTGGTGGTGATGGTGTTGATGATGGTAGTGGTGGTGGTGGTGGTGGTGTTGATGATGATGGTGGTGGTGGTAATATTGGTGGTGGTGGTGGTGGTGTTGATGATGATGGTGGTGGTGGTAATATTGGTGGTGGTGGTGGTGGTGTTGATGATGATGGTGGTGGTGGTAATATTGGTGGTGGTGGTGGTGTTCATTGTAGTGGTGTTGATGATGGTGGTGTTTGGGGGTAATATTGGTAGTGGTGAAGGGGTTGTCATGGTAGCGTTGGTAGTGGTTGTGGTAATATTGGTAGTTGTGGTGGTTGTGGTAATGGTTAGAGTGGCTATGGTGGTGATATCGTTATAGTGATTGGTGTGGTATTAATGGTCTTAGTGGTGGTGATAGTGATGATCTTGTGATGGTGATGTTGGTGGTGGTTGTATATACGATTAAGGAGAGTTTTTGTATTGTATAGTTAGTTTATTATCATTGTTACTATATATATTTTTAGTTTGCTACCTAGACCTCCAATAAGCTTAAAAATCACCCCCCCCCCCCCTACCCCTGCGAGATATATGTGTACATTTTTCGGTAGAAAAATGTCCCAGCCCGAGGCCGGTACGTCCTACATTAAACTAATGGAGCAAACGTCTTAAAATCTCAAAACTAACGGGGTGGAACATGAGGGAGAGGAGGTTCCAGATAAGCAAAAAATTACCTTAATTACACCAAAATATGTGGTTGTAGCTCAAGTTGATGGTAGTATGGCGAGCGTTGTCGGGGGGCGAGGGCAGACAATTGGCGGGTATTGGAATGATGGTGGTCAGGTCAGGTCAGGTGAAGGTATTGAGGGATAAGCCTTTACAGCGGCACTTCGTACCTACTTTCTACTGTTCCTATTTTTTCTGAAGAGTATAGAGAGGGGAGAAGGGGTGTTGGAGAGAGAGGAAGCTGTTGGAGTGGCTTTGTTATGTGTGTTATTAGTCTGTATACGTCGTCGAGGTATCCCTCGACTGCGTGCGACACTCTAGAACGTACTACCATACCCAGGATCCACACACTGTGTGTGGATCCTGACCATACCCATTAAATGTCCGGCTTGGCTGGGATCGAACCCAGGTCAAGCAGATTCACACATAAGCGTGCTCTCCACTCGACCGCCGCAGCTCCTCTGTAACTCTGTAACTCAAAAGGGCCGAGAGCAATCTGGCTGTAAATATCCACACCTATTTCCTGGTGGACCCAAATGATTGAAGCGCCAGCCCGATTGCTTTCATGCATTTCGAGTTATATGAGGGGGTCAAAATTATTGTCAAGTTCGATGGCTCTACCTATAGTGGTGGTGGTGAAAGTGGTGGTAGTATGGCAAGTGTTGGAGGGTTGTGAGGGGAGACAATTGGCGGATATTGGAAGAATGGTGGTGGGGAGGGGAGGGGAGGGGGGGGGGTAGTGGTGGTTGTTGATGGTGGTAGTAGGGCTGGTAGTGTGTGGGATGAGTAGTTAGTAATAATGGGGAAGGGAGTGGTAATGGTAGTCTGGGTGATAACATAATTATGAATTTGAACTTACCTTTATATGCTAGAAAGTCCAATCACCATCACCAGTCTTACCTGCAGGAGAAAAAATGTCATTAAATGATGTTGAAACACGCTCAGTATACACGACGTAACACACACACACAACTAATATAGTATGGGTGTTATGTAATCGCTCAGTAAATAAAACTACATCGTTATTATATATATATAATTAATTTAATTGGCATTGGGTAAACCACATGCCTACTTGTATTGATACAGTATTTTAATATGGTTTAATGTTGAACTGTTGAAAGTTTTAACCCTCTCAGTACTGTGGTACCTTCATATATTATTCTGGTTAACATTAGACTATTTCCAGCATAGTTTAAGGGGGGAAGGGCGTAATTATTTCCTAATTTCTTTTTCTTTTTACTCTATTGTTAGTTTCCTCCGTAGACCTCCATCATACTTATATAAACACCCGCCCAAGACCCTCCTGCAAGATGATTTTTTACATTTTTCGATAGAAAAATTTCCCGGCCAAAGGCCGGTTCCTTTTAAACTACAGGCTAGCTATTGCACGCCAGGAAAACAAATAAACACCTAAATGACACAAAAAGTCTTAATATTGACAAATAAATGGGACAAAAGGCCTTAAAATCACCAAAATAATGGGCCACACGTCTTAAAATCTGAAAACTAATGGGTCTAAACATGAGGAAGATGGGAGACCAGAAAAACGACCCATCTCCCCTTAAGCCTGCCTTGAGTAACGCCTCTTCAATGATACCTCGTTTTCATGTATCCTGGCTATAACTATAGGGCCTACTCGGTTTCATTTCAATTGACGGTAAATTGAATCTCTTAGCAGCAAATTTCTCGATACTTACTGAACAAATATGAAGCTACTGGGTCTCTACATCATAATTAAGACCAAGTTTATATAATCACTACCATATTTCACTACAAAATCTTCAAAATCACTGAGAAATCTTGATGGGAACTTTGCAATTTACCGTCAGTTGGAAAGAAACAGGGTATAGACGACATTATTAAGGTCAGGAAAGGCCTTCGTAGTCAAGGGGTTAAGGGGGGTCACCTGTTGTTTTATCTTCCTCTCCTTTTCTCTCTTTCTCTGACTTGTATTCATTTGGCTCCATTTAGCCAACTGTTTTAAGACGTTTATCCCCATCCAGGTGTCAATTTTTTCCTGGCGAGCGATACCGAGCCAGCATTGCATGAAGAAATCAGGCTTCGCCGGAGACATTTTTCTATCGAAAAATTTACAAATTTAGCTTGCTGTCAAAACAAAAAATATATATATGCTGGCTCGCTACCGTTCGCCAGGAAAATATTGACACCTGGATGGGGGGGGGGGTATACGTCTTAAGACAGTAGGCTGAATGGGTCTGAATGGATACAAGCCAAAGAGAGAGGGAGAGAAAGATTAAACAAAGAGAGGCGTGCCCCCTTAACATGGTTCGAGTGTTTGTAGTAGCAGTAGTTTGGTGTATGTTATTGTTATCAACTCTGCGTAAGCAGAGTTTGGTATCGCCCCCCCCCCCCCCCCCCCGTATAGTGGGTACCACACAAAAAAAAAATCTGTCGTCGTCGTCGTCGTCGTCCGTCTGTCTCGGAACTCCTCCTAGACCGTTGGGCTGATTTTCACCAAATTTCACACGAACATTTGTTGCATGAATGCAAACGTCAGTCAAAAAAGATTTTTTGAATTTATGCAATAGTTATGATTTTAGGTCCAATATAATAGGTTTTGCCCCCCCCCCCCCCCACCTCCTGGACCCAACCCTCCCGGAACACCCCCCCCCCCCACCCCAGCAATGATGGCGTTCTTAGTGTGTGAGCCCCGAAGGGGCTCACTCACTAAGAATGCATTCGTTCTGGGAGCGAAAACATCTCACTACGTATTTGCTAGGTTAAGTTAGTTTAGTTGGCATTAGAAGTGATGGTAGTAATATTTGGATTTATGGTGATAGTAGTGATAATGGTGATAATTGTAGTGATGATGGTTGTAGTTGTATTGATGATGATGACAGTAGTGATGATGATGACAGTAGTAGATATGATGGTGACAGTAGTAGTAATGATGGTCATAATAGTAGTGATGATGTTGACAAGTAATGATGATAGTTGTAGTGATAATAATGACAGTAGTGATGATGGTAGTGACGATGATGTGAGTATTAGTGATGATGGTGAGTAGTAGTGAGGATGGTGAAATTTGTAGTGATGTTGACGATAGTTGTGGTGATGAAGTTCATAGTAATGGTGATGATGGCAGTAGTAGTTATTATGGTGACAGTAGAATAAATTATGGTAATATTTGTGACAGTAGTAATGATGATGGTTACAGTAGTAGTGATGATGTTAACAGTAGTAATGAACAGTAGTAATGATGATGGTTACAGTAGTAGTGATGATGTTAACAGTAGTAATGATGATGGTTATAGTAGTAGTGATGATGTTAACAGTAGTAATGATGATGGTTATAGTAGTAGTGATGATGTTAACAGTAGTAATGATGATGGTTATAGTAGTAGTGATGATGTTAACAGTAGTAATTGTGATTGTAAGATGGTGGTGATGATATTAGTAATGATGGTTGATAGTTGTAGTATCAATGATGATAGTAGTGATTAAGATGCTAGTGACAATGGACAGTGATTATGGTGAGAGTAGTAGTGATAATTGTAATTGTAGTAGTGATGATCATAGTAATGGTGATGATGACAGTACTCGTGATGATTGTGGCAGTTGTAGTGATGATGGCAGTAGTAGTGATTATGTTGATTGTGATTGATGATGGTATTAGTAGTGATGATGGTAACCCATCGCAGAGTTGGGTATGCCGTTTTGATTTTGGGCAAAACGGCACGTCTACTTTATTATTATTTGTGTAGGTTTAAGTTAAATTACTACATAATATTATAGTTACTAAATATACTTTAATCTTAAGTTTTATAGATTATGATTCCTGATAATACTAGAGGAAATTAAATTGTATACATTGAAGATATTAATACAAATGTTATGCCAACTGTACAAGATTAACAACGGTTCTCATCAACGCAAAATAAAAACAATGTTGCCGAGCTAGGCCTACTATACATTAGAGGAATTAATTATGATAGTGGCAGTGTGAGAGTTAATTGTGTAGATAACAGCTGGGTGTAGAGGGTATAGTGGTGGCGTGGGGAAAACAGCTGGGTGTAGAGGGTATAGTGGTGGCGTGGGGATAACAGCTGGGTGTAGAGGGTATAGTGGTGGCGTGGGGATAACAGCTGGGTGTAGAGGGTATAGTGGTGGCGTGGGGATAACAGCTGGGTGTAGAGGGTATAGTGGTGGCGTGGGGATAACAGCTGGGTGTAGAGGGTATAGTGGTGGCGTTGGGATAACAGCTGGTTGTAGAGGGTATACTGGTGGCGTGGGGATAACAGCTGGGTGTAGAGGGTATAGTGGTGGTGTGGGGATAACAGCAGGGTGTAGAGGGTATAGTGGTGGTGTGGGGATAACAGCTGGGTGTAGAGGGTATAGTGGTGGCGTGGGGATAACAGCTGGGTGTAGAGGGTATAGTGCTGGGGTGGGGATAACAGCTGGGTGTAGAGGGTATAGTGGTGGCGTGGGGATAACAGCTGGGTGTAGAGGGTATAGTGGTGGCGTGGGGATAACAGCTGGTTGTAGAGGGTATAGTGGGGGCGTGGGGATAACAGCTGGTTGTAGAGGGTATAGTGGTGGCGTGGAGATAACAGCTGGGTGTAGAGGGTATAGTGGTGGCGTTGGGATAACAGCTGGGTGTAGAGGGTATAGTGGTGGCGTGGGGATAACAGCTGGGTGTAGAGGGTATAGTGGTGGCGTGGAGATAACAGCTGGGTGTAGAGGGTATAGTGGTGGCGTGGGGATAACAGCTGGGTGTAGAGGGTATAGTGGTGGCGTGGGGATAACAGCTGGGTGTAGAGGGTATAGTGGTGGCGTGGGGATAACAGCTGGGTGTAGTGGATATTGTGGTGGTGTGGGGATAACAGCTGGGTGTAGAGGGTATAGTGGTGGCGTGGGGATAACAGCTGGGTGTAGAGGGTATAGTGGTGGCGTGGGGATAACAGCTGGGTGTAGAGGGTATAGTGGTGGCGTGGGGATAACAGCTGGGTGTAGAGGGTATAGTGGTGGCGTGGGGATAACAGCTGGGTGTAGAGGGTATAGTGGTGGCGTGGGGATAACAGCTGGTGTAGAGGGTATAGTGGTGGCATGGGATAACAGCTGGTGTAGAGGGTATAGTGGTGGCGTGGGGATAACAGATGGGTGTAGAGGGTATAGTGGTGGCGTGGGGATAACAGCTGGGTGTAGAGGGTATAGTGGTGGCGTGGGATAACAGCTGGGTGTAGAGGGTATAGTGGTGGCGTGGGGATAACAGATGGGTGTAGAGGGTATAGTGGTGGCGTGGGGATAACAGCTGGGTGTAGAGGGTATAGTGGTGGCGTTGGGGATAACAGCTGGGTGTAGAGGGTATAGTGGTGGCGTGGGGATAACAGCTGGGTTGTAGAGGGTTATAGTGGTGGCGTGGGGATAACAGCTGGGTGTAGAGGGTATAGTGGTGGCGTGGGGATAACAGCTGGGTGTAGAGGGTATAGTGGTGGCGTTGGGGATAACAGCTGGGTGTAGAGGGTATAGTGGTGGCGTGGGGATAACAGCTGGGTGTAGAGGGTATAGTGGTGGCGTGGGGATAACAGCTGGGTGTAGAGGGTATAGTGGTGGCATGGGGATAACAGCTGGGTGTAGAGGGTATAGTGGTGGTGTGGGGATAACAGTTGGGTGTAGAGGGTATAGTGGTGGCGTGGGGATAACAGCTGGGTGTAGAGGGTATAGTGCTGGGGTGGGGATAACAGCTGGGTGTAGAGGGTATAGTGGTGGTGTGGGGATAACAGCTGGGTGTAGAGGGTATAGTGGTGGCGTGGGGATAACATCTGGGTGTAGAGGGTATAGTGGTAGCGTGGGGATAACAGCTGGTTGTAGAGGGTATAGTGGTGGTGTGGAGATAACAGCTGGGTGTAGAGGGTATAGTGGTGGCGTGGGGATAACAGCTGGGTGTAGAGGGTATAGTGGTGGCGTGGGGATAACAGCTGGGTGTAGAGGGTATAGTGGTGGCATGGGGATAACAGCTGGGTGTAGAGGGTATAGTGGTGGCGTGGGGATAACAGCTGGGTGTAGAGGGTATAGTGGTGGCGTGGGGATAACAGCTGGGTGTAGAGGGTATAGTGGTGGCGTGGGGATAACAGATGGGTGTAGAGGGTATAGTGGTGGCGTGGGGATAACAGCTGGGTGTAGAGGGTATAGTGGTGGCGTGGGGATAACAGCTGGGTGTAGAGGATATAGTGGTGGCGTGGGGATAACAGCTGGGTGTAGAGGGTATAGTGGTGGCGTTGGGGATAACAGCTGGGTGTAGAGGGTATAGTGGTGGCGTGGGGATAACAGCTGGGTGTAGAGGGTATAGTGGTGGCATGGGGATAACAGCTGGGTGTAGAGGGTATAGTGGGGGCGTGGGGATAACAGCTGGGTGTAGAGGGTATAGTTGGGGCGTGGGGATAACAGCTGGTTGTAGAGGGCATAGTGGTGGCGTGGGGATAACAGCTGGGTGTAGAGGGTATAGTGGTGGCGTGGGGATAACAGCTGGTTGTAGAGGGTATAGTGGTGGCGTGGGGATAACAGCTGGGTGTAGAGGGTATAGTGGTGGCGTGGGGATAACAGCTGGTTGTAGAGGGTATAGTGGTGGTGTGGAGATAACAGCTGGTTGTAGAGGGTATAGTGGTGGCGTGGGGATAACAGCTGGGTGTAGAGGGTATAGTGGTGGCGTGGGGATAACAGCTGGGTGTAGAGGGTATAGTGGTGGCGTGGGGATAACAGCTGGTTGTAGAGGGTATAGTGGTGGCGTGGGGATAATAGATGGAAGTGTAATTATTCTTGAGGCAATTTTTTGTTAAGGGAGCCCATCTCGCTTTTTTTCTCTTTCTCTCCCTCTCTCTTTGGCTTGTATCCATTCGGCCCCATTCAGCCTACTGTTTTAAGACGCTTACCCCCATCCAGGTGTTAATATTTACCTGGCGAGCGGTAGCGAGCCAGCGTATATATATTTTTGTTTTGACAGGAAGCTAAATTTGTAAAAAAAATCGATAGACAAATGTCTCCGGCGAAGCCGGATTTCTCCATACAATGCTGGCTCGCTATCGCTCGCCAGGAAGAAATCGACACCTGGATGGGGATATACGTCTTAAAACAGTTGGCTGAATGGGGCAGAATGGATACAAGCCAGGGAAAGAGAGAAAAGGAGAGAGATATAAAAATAGCCGGTGGCCCCCCTTAAACATCATTTCGTTTTAGTCATTACGAACACAAATGAAAGAGCCTGATGTTACTCGTTTGGGCACAGTTTTTAGATAATGGGATTTTTGGTTCCGTATTTATATAATTAAAGTATATGTATTCACAGTATACAGTATGTAATTGAATATATTGTGCTTTTTTATTAGTAAATTATTATTTTACTTAAGCGTTGTTTCCACATAGCGATTTTGATTAGTTGTTTTGTCTTTTGACTGTGTTCGTCTAAGTTTTGGTTTGTTTATTTTGCAAGTTTTACATTATAATATAGTAACTAATGCAATGCAAATAATGTTGCGCATGGTAAAATAATGTGTGTGGTACAATTTAAGCTGAACATAATTAATACAATGGCCGTATGCCAATAATGCTACGCTGGAAATAATGCTCTGCCATTGCAAACCCTTAACCCGTTCAGTACCGAGGCGTCTTTTTAACATTATGCTGGCTACTATTAGAAGATTTTATTCAGTTCAAAAAGAGCCTCCAGTAATTAATAGGCTTCGAGCGAACTCACTTAACCCTTTTTACTACCACACATCCTTCTAAACTGTAGAAAATCGTCTAAATATAGCTAGAATCAAATTAAAAAGACGTGGTCGGTACAGAAAGGGTTAAGGGGAGATGGGTACTTTTTCTGGTCGCCCTTCTAACTCATGTTTAGCCCAATAGTTTTCAAATTATACGACGTTCGGTCCACTAATTTGGCGATTTTAAGACCTTTCGCCCCTTTTATCTGTCAATTTAATACTGTTTGTGTCATTTCTCTGTCGATTGTTTTTCCTGGCGAGTGATAGCGAGCCTGTAATTTAGGAGGAACCAGCCTTCGGCCGGGACATTTTTCTACCGAAAAATGTACAAATATATCTTGAAAGAGGATCCTGGAGTTGTTGTGTTTTAAGTTTGGTGGTGGTTTAGGGAGGAAACTAGAAAAATAATGTACAAGTGAAAAATTCAACCAAAAGTGAACCATCCCCCTTAATATGTGAATCTAATAGGTCTACATGATATAATAAACCCAAATTGTAGTTAATATTATGCACATTAATTGGGTTTTGCTTAACAGTGTAATTTTAGGTAATATTATGCACATTAATTGGGTTTTGCTTAACAGAGTGTAATCCTCACTGCATGAGTACTATATAATGCATTTGTTTGGTTATATGTGGACATTAGTGTATTGGAGGTAATTGGGCTATATACAAATTATAATGAGAATGCTGAGTGTGTGTGTGTGTTTGTGTGTGTGTGTGTGTGTGTGTGTGTGTGTGTGTGTGTGTGTGTGTGTGTGTGTGTGTGTGAATCGCAAGGTTGCATAAGAATGGTGAATGTGTGTGTGTGTGTGTGTGTGTGTGTGTGTTAGGGGAGGAAGACTTCTAAATTGTACCCTGGCGTAGCATGTGAGAGTTTCCAGATTGCTCCACCACTTATAACTCTTAACCATACTCTCACACCCACACCACACACACACACACACACACACACACACACACACACACACACTTCATTCTGTACACAACACTCAACAAAAACTACTACTATAACCACACAGAAAGCCAAGCACACGTCTCACGTCCTTCTAGTGACTGAAATTATTGTGTTACATTTGTTGCATCAGTGGTATCCCTTTTGAACACTTGCTTATATTCAATATAAATATGTAGCTATAATTTAACCCCTTCAAGATAATGACGCATTTTGGCCGTTTATTCAGGTTATTGTTAGACGATTATATTCAGATTAGGAAGGGTGTATGGAAGTCAGAGGGTTAAGTGAGATAGTTTTTACCCTTATAATTCCCACAGATCCTTCCTAAACTGTATACACTCGTCTAATGATAGCCAGAATCAGCCGTCATAACACGTCATGATCCCCATGGGTTTATGAAGGAACTCTTTCTTCACAGCGTTTCACTCATATATTCTTTTGCAACATTAACATTTTTGGAGTGCTCCTCATCATATGTTTTATCAACGATATTAAACTCTCAAAATGTTTATTACAATTAAATTACGGTATATATTTTAAGAGAGCCCAACTCGCTTGTTTTCTCTTTCTCTGCCTCTCTCTTTGGCTTTTATCCATGCGGCCCCATTCAGCCTACTGTTTTAAGACGTTTACCCCCATCCAGGTGTCAATATTTTCCTGGCGAGCTGTAGCGAGCCAGCATATATATTTTGTTTTTTGACAGCAAGCTAAATTTGTAAATTTTTCGATAGAAACATTTCTCCGGCGAAGCCGGATTTCTCAATACAATGCTGGCTCGCTATCGCTCGCCAGGAAGAAATCAACACCTGGATGGGGATAAATGTCTTAAAACAGTAGGCTGACTGGGGCTGAATGGATACAAACCAGGGAAAGAGAGAGAATGTGAGAAAGATAAACACAAAAACAGCGACTCCCCTTAATTACAGAGGAGATGGACGCAGGGTGTCAAACGAAAACCGAGTCCATTAATGTTGTCTTTATCACTGTAGGCCTATATGCAAAAATCAAATTGGGGTTTATAGTTTAAATTGTGTGTTTGGAAGTGCTAAAATGGCCAATATAATGCTATTCTATGCTAATTTTCTTGCAATCCTTCTGTTTGAGTCCTCGGAGTGCCACATGTGTTTGTTGATTTCATTAATTGAGATTAGATGTGAAGTTGGTTGGTGTAAAAAACATAATAATTCATTCAAGTCTTCAAACAGTATTGCTCCGGGTTGACAGCCTGGATGGAGGGTCATGACAGGCAATATTCAAGGGTTCCATGTCATCTCAACCAGTAGACCATTTCAACCAGTAGCTCTCAACCAGTGCCAAATTAACCCAGACCAACCAAACCAGTGCCAAAATATAGTACTAACCTAACCTAACCGTATTGGTTGATTTGGTACTGGTTGAGAGCTACTGGTTGACATGGTCTACTGGTTGGGTTGACGGGTCACCATATTCAAGATAATGGTGGTGTCACACGAGCGTATTTTCCAGCAATATTCGATGAGCAAGTTTATTCTCGTATTTCGAAGCGCTTTCGCATTAGAATCGGAAATGACATAGATTACAAGACTACTTTTACAAATGTCCCCAGTGATTCTATTAAGGGAACCCACCTTGCTTTTTTTCTCTTTCTCTCCCTCTCTTTGGTTGGTATCCATTCGGCCCCATTTAGCCTACTCTTTTAAGACTTTTACCCCCATCCAGGTGTCAGTATTTTCCTGGCGAGCGGTAGTGAGCCAGTATATATGTATTTTTGTTTTGACAGCAAGCTAAATTTGTACATTTTTCGATAGAAAAATTTCTCCGGCGAAGCCGGACTTCTCCATACAATGCTGGCTCGCTATCGCTCGCCAGGAATATATCGACACCTGGATGGGGATAAACGTCTTAAAACAGTTGGCTGAATGGGGTCGAATGGATACAAGCCAGAGAAAGAGAGACAAGGAGAGAAAGAGAAAAAAAAGCAGGTGACCCCCCTTAAAGACCTGACTTACGACTTATATAGCAGAACTCTCTCTTTATCAACTCTTAATATCTGGTCCGACCTCTTATGGGTTATTAGGATATTATGTTTAATATATACTTTAATTAATTTCACTGGGGGTGTGGTGGTGAGATTAATAAAAATAATATTATTAGTATTGAAGATTTTGTTGCTTTTGAAATTTTCGAGCAATGTATTTTAGTGCGTCTCCTAGGCAAACGAAAACGCCTACCCAGACTACCTTCAAACTGAAAACGCCTACCCAGACTACCTTCAAGCTGAAAACGCCTACCCAGACTACCTTCAAGCTGAAAACGCCTACCCAGACTACCTTCAAACTGAAAACGCCTACCCAGACTACCTTCAAACTGAAAAAAGTCCCACCCAAACCCCCTCCAAACTAAATCTATATATTTTAGATTGAAAAATTGTGCCGGCCAAAAACCGATTGTTTTCAAAGTTACAGGCTCGATATCTCTCAGCCAAAAAATTGACACATGAATGGGGTGAAACTTCTTATCATCGCCAAACTAATCGGGTGAAACGTCTTAAACTCTCCAAACATTGGAGCGAAATAGCGGAGGTCCATAATAATTCCCCTCGTACCAAATAGGGTTAATGTCTGGCACTCACTGGGCCCTTATACACATTATCTCTATGGTCGTGTTAGCTAGGGCCACAGTCTTGAATACACAGACACAGACACACACACACACAAAACACAACTCAGCACAACACACACACACACACACACACACACACACACACACACTCACACTCACACACAACACAACACACACACACATAACACAACACACACACACACACACAACACAACACACACACACACATAACACAACACACACACACACACAACACAACACATACACACACACATAACACAACACACACACACATAACACAACACACACACACACACACACACCACCTATAATATAAAGTCAACTCCACATACACTCACACACAAACTATCAACTGTTCCATAACTATTTTAGCCAACTGTACTCCCACGACCGTTCCCATCATGCTATTAGGTCTCACTTAAGGGGGTAGTGGTTGTTTTTTGGTCTATCCATACATTTATATATTTGTTTTTTAGTTTCCTCGCTAGACCTCTATCAAACTTAAAAGTAGCACCCGTTTTTTAGATAATGTTTACATTTTTCGTTAGAACAATGTCCCGGCAAAAAAAAAAAAAAAAACAAAAAAAAAAAATCGACACCTTAATGGCACGAAAGGTATTAATATTGACAACAAAATGGGGCGAAAGGTCTTAAACTCGATAAGCTAATTGAACGAACTTCTTAGAATATCAAAATGAGTTTGTTAAACATGAGGGAGAAGGAGGTTCAGAAAAAGCGACTAGCTCCCCCATAACCCCTGGAGGATCATGAGGCGTTTGGACCGGTTATCGTTAGAAGATTTGATACAGCCTAGGAAGGATCTGTGGGAATTTAAAGAGTAAAGACTGTCTCAATTTACCCTCTGACTTCCATTTTTGTTTTTCTATGTAATTATTATGTTCCCTCCATCAACCGACTTTACTCCTAAACTCAATTAATGAAATCAACAAATACATGTGGCAGTCCAGGGATTCGAACCTAGGATGCTCACACCGAAATTCAGTGCATTTATCTATTGCGCTACGAAGACAGTTAAATTAGTAAGACAAATTAAGCTTCCTGTAACAAGTGTCTCCTCCAAAGTTGAAAGAGTGACAGAGCCAAATTCAAGGTACGTTAGAGTCAAAATGTCTGGACACACTGAGCTTGAAGCAGTTTAAGTCTCACGCACACTCTCTCTCTCTCACACACACACATTCTCTCTCTCTCTCTCTCTCACACACACACACACACACACACACACACACACTACCACGGACAATGGAGCTAACTAAAAGCTACTGTTGATATCCCGAATAAAGTGTCTTAATTCTCTCTGTACCGGCGACGTCTTTTTCATTATACTTTAGCTATATTTGGAGTATTATTTGCAGTTTAGGAAGGATCTGTGGTAGTAAGAAGGGTTAAGTGAGATAGTTCGAAGCCTGTTAATCGATGGAGGCCCTTTTGAAACTGCATAATATCGTCTAATAGTAGCCAGAATACAGTTAAAAGAACTTCGCCGGTACAGAAGGGGTTAATCCTCAAGAAATTTAGACTTATAGAGTAAAACCCCGTCATTATGATCTCTAAAGGGGGTAGTACTTGGTTTTTGGTCTGTATATTCATGTATGTATTTATTTTTGAGTTTCCTCGCTAGACCTCCATCAAACTTAGAAAAACACTCGCTAGACCCCCTTTCAAGATAAATTTGTACATTTTTCGGTAGAAAAATTTCCCGGCCGAAGGCCAGTTCCTTCTAAAATTAGAGGCTCGCTATCGCTCGCAAGGAAATAATCGACACCTAAAGGGCACGAAAGGTCTTAAATTAATATTGACAACAAAAAAAATGAAGCGAAAGGTCTCAAAATCGCCAAACTAACGGAGCAAACGTCTTAAAACCTCAAAACTAATATGTTAAGCATGAGGGACAAGGTGTTCCAGAAAAAGCGAGTACTACCCCCTTAAGCTGGTCCTCACATGACGTATTTATCTCAAGGGTCGTGGTGGCTGGGATCCCATTCATGTAGACTCTCACACAGATATGCCCTACACACACACACATACTAACTGACCGCAGATACGCACACACCATTCACAACACACACACGAACATATCACACACACAACACACACACACACCATACAATCTTCATACAAAATAGCATTACAACACACACCTATAGTCCAGCCGATCTTAAGGGGAGGTTTTTAGTTAGTTCGCTAGACCTCCATCAAGCTTAACATTACAGCCCCTAGACCCCCTTTCAAGATAAATTTGTACATTTTTCGGTAGAAAAATGTCCCGGCCAAAGGCCGGTTCCTCTTAAATTACAGGCTCGCTATCACTCGCCAGGAAAAAATCGACACCTAAATGGCACGAAAAGTCTTAAAATTTACAGAAATGGGGCGAAAGTTCTTAAAATCGCCAAACTAATGGGGCAAACGTCTTATAATATCAAAAGCAATGGGGCTAACCATGAGGGAGAAAGGGGTCAAGAAAAAAATCCCTCGAGTGGAAATCTCCCCTTAACTGGCAGTTTTACCCGCGGTCAATTCCTTTACATTGGTGCTACATGTATAATTCCTAACAACGAAAATATATTATTTTCTGTATTAAGTTGACCGCGGGTAAAACTGCCAGTTAAGATCGGCTGGACTATAGTCTCTCTCTCTCACACACATACACACACACACACTCTCTCTTTCTCACACACACATATATTCTCTCTATCTCTTTCTCTCTCACACACACACACACACACAAACACACACACACACACACCCACGGGAAATGGAGCTAAATTGGCCTGGTTATGAATTCGCCCTCTGACAAAACCCTACCAGAAAAAATGGAGTATATAAAAAGCATGGTTGTACTATGGTGGACTCTGTCAAACATTGGCCTACACTGTGTGTTATACTCCGGGTTTTTTATTATCTTCGTACATTTTCAGTTGTGGTAATGTTTTTGTTGTATTTATATGTTTATTTTCAGGCATTTATTATATTGCTCCTCTTGACATCTGTTTTTGTTTGTGCGTGGTGTGTATGAGTGTGGTCGTGTGTGCATGCGTGTAAATATATACCAGTATAACAAAAAACAAAAAAAATATATGTATATACACTTATACAGTATATACAGTATATATATATATATATATATATATATATATATATATATATATATATATATATATATATATATATACAGAATATATATATATATATATATATATATATATATATATATATATATATATATATATATATATATATATATATATATATATATATATATATATATATATATATATATATATATATTGTGTGTGTGTGTGTGTGTGTGTGTGTGTGTGTTACTGGATGTGTCGTATATATAAAAGACATTATATATGATTATTACTAAAACTTAAATCCTGAAAGGGGTGTTTCCGGGTGGATGGAACTCGATAGCCTTGGCGGGCAACCAATCTAGGGGAATAAACCCTAAACAAATTACCAATGGGCGACACGATAATCGGTGCCACTTGCAGGTGGCGACCTCTATAACAGATAATCTAAAACTTACATAATACTTCTCGCATTTTTATGCTTGCATATCTTTCAGCGGCTTGGCATAGAGCCATGGTATTTTTTTCTGTCTGTGCTTGCATATTCCATAACCCATAATAATTCACATATGTTGGTGAAATACAATTGTGTTTGCAATTGTATTAAGATGCAACTTTAGGTCTATCTCTTCGTAATATATAGTCACGGCGCTAATGATAAAGAAATGAATGTCACAGGTGATCACTCAAATTATACTAGAGGTAATGGTGGCAAGATCATTGGTAAGCCCTTCCACCTGCTCGAGGAAATATGTTTTCAATCGAGTAGTAGATTATATTCTTTCCTTCTTACTGTTTGATTGTTTATCTATCTCTGTGTATCTATCTAATTGTCTGACTACCTATATATATATCTAATTGTTTGACTATCGATCGATCTATTTCCCCATATATCTATCAATCATATAGTTTTATATATTTATCTATCTATCTACCTATCTATCTATCTATCTATCTATAAATATACAGTATATATATATATATATATATATATATATATATATATATATATACCGGTATATATATATATATATATATATATATATATATATATATATATCTATATATATATATATATATATATATATATATATATATATATATATATATATATATATATATATATTAAGCGTCATATAAATGCATTCCCCCTTTAATCATAGCCACATGTGATACAGAATATTCTCCTTTCATTTTAACAAGTTAATGTCCCTTCAACCCCCCTCCCCCTCTGTCTCTCACTCTCTCTCTCACACACACACACAAACACACACTCTCTCTCTCTCTCTCATTATACATAAAATCACCTTCAGAACAAGTACCGACTTTATCCCCCCCACCCCATCTTTGTAAGTGGATCCCATTATTACTGATTATAAGTACCCGGTAGCCTCTCGGATCCCTATTGTGAACAATATATAACGAGATTTATACATGTACAGCCTGGCACAGGAATATGGATACGGTAATTGGAGGAACCGTTAATGATACAATGGCCAAACATGTTGAAAATTGGCAAAACATAAAATACAACAAATGGAAAAAAAAACAGGAAATCATTAATAGTAAACCAATAAGGGGGTGTGGGGGGGGGGGAGGGGGGATACAAAAAGGCGAGGGAAGAAGACGCACGATTGTGAATAACGAAGGATAACGGAGGGACATAAAAGATGATGATTACGGTGGGAAGGGAAGGGAGAGGAAGAGAGAGGTGAGACCGATGATGGAGAGGGTGATAGGAGAGGAGGGTATAGAGAAAGATGGATTATTGAAGGTGATAGAATAGGGGGAAAGAGTGATAGGTGATAGAATGGGAGGTGAGGTGAGATAATGGGGAGGGTGATGGAAGAAAGTAGAGAAGGATGGGTTATTGAAGGTGATAGAATAGATCAAGAGAGTGATTGATGATAGAATTAGCTGGCTACTTAGTCCTGGAGCAAAGGCCGCAAATTGTGTCTAGATAAAATCAACCTCATCCATACCATTGTGACTGAAATTTGTAAAGTTATATAGAAAGAGTATAATTTTTAGACATATAATGCACAAATCGTAACTTCGAAATGTAGTGTATTTAAGAGATATATGGGAAAAACGATTTTGAATATTTTAGTTACCCCTCAACATTTTTCTTTGATTTAAATTCCTAATTACTTGTGAATGTTGCGGTTTTGTATTACAGTTTTGTAGATAATATTTTAGCATAACTATTAGTTACATTTGAAAATGCTATTTTGAATGTTTTAAGATATTAGTTAAATTAAATATAGAAGAAAACGGTTTGTTATTACTTATTATGGGTGACTGAAGCAGTATAATTGTAGGCTCCTGGCTCCAATCTGCAAGGCAGGTAGTGTATAATAATGGTCTGCTGTATTTATTACCCTTCCTACTATTGCGGAGCGGTCCAATCTGCAAGGCAGGTAGTGTAAGAAAGAACCTCTTTGTTTAGTACCCTTCAGTACCCGACTTTGGTTCGGAGCGGTACTAACCTGCTACTACTGAGTGGTACATACTGACTGCCATACGTGCGGAGGTGTCCTTAAGCCACGCACGTGGCTTACGGACAGCTCCGCACATAATATGGCTGTGCTTCATCTGGAGTTTTCGTAGCCAAAACAGTGGTAACACAATTATTTAATTTTCACAAAGTTATTTGAATATAGGTTAATTGTAAACTACAAGACAATTGTTATGATACACAGTTTATTTGGTCAAAAATGGCAGTACTGTAAAAATCAAATAATATAGAAATTAGAATTGTTACGAATTAAAAGGGAAGACGAATTTGCTCAAATGGCAACAGTCTAAAAAATAATATATTTTGTATGTGAATGCCCCCATATATTTAGTTAAGGTACATATATTTCGAAGTTGTCTATTTTTCTAATTAGTAATTTGAAACTATTTTTTACCTACACTTACATGGACGACGGAAATTAACAATTTGGTAGGGTTACTCCCGGACTAACTGACTGACTGACTGACTGACTTCAGTTGAGGGAGCCTTCCTCGCTTTTTTTGTTTTTATCTTTCTCTTCCTCTCTTTTTGGCTTGTATCCATTCGGCCCCATTCAGCCTACTGTTTTAAGACGTTAACCCCCATCAAGGTATCAATATTTTCCTGGTGAGCGGTAGCGAGCCACCATATATATGTTTTTGTTTTGAGAGCAAGCTAAATTTGTACATTTTTCGATAGAAAAATTTCTCCGCCGGATTTTTCCATGCAATGCTGGCTCTCTATCCTTCGCCAGGAAGATATCGACACCTGCATTGGGATAAACGTCTTAAAACAGTTGGCTGAATGGGGCCGAATGGCTACAAGCCAGAGAAAGAGAGATAAGGAGAGAAAGAGAAAACAAGAAGGTGACCCCCCTTGCAAATATTCACTCTGTTCATCTTCTACACACACTGCCGCCCTTTGCTCCATCATTCAGTTGGCCAAATAAATGATGTCGCGGCACCAAGTATATTTCGATCAATATATAATTGGTATCAGCACTATCTAAGCATTAATTCATCGCTTCGAGTGAGATATACAAACGTGTCCCTATCTATTCACATCCTAGTCAACATCCGACAGACATTAATACAGCAGAGAGAGAGTGAGAGAGAGAGAGAGAGAGAGAGAGAGATAGCAAAACGTAATGACAGCGGCGACACGACTTATTTGGCCAACTGTACAGTATAATTATGTTCTCCACCCTTATTTCCAGCAACGAACCAACTACTCCGTTTATTCTTGGCACTTTCCACAAACCTTCTCAATCTACTGTGGCATATGCTTTCTCCAAGTCCATGAATGCAGCACACAGCTTCTGTCCCTTCTCCAGAGCATATACTATTTCAAGAAAAGCTGGACCACACAGCTTCTTCCCTTCCTAAACCCAACCCACCTTGCTCTTCACCTGCCCATTGCTTTGTTCTCACTCTCTTGATCACTAACCTACAATACAAATTACCCCCCCCCCCTCCTCTCTCTCTCTCTCTCTCTCTCTCTCTCTCTCTCTCTCTCTCTGCTGTATTAATGTCTATCGGACGACATAAATACATCTTGGAAGTTATTCGAAACCACTTACCTAAAAGCAGTGCAAGACTGCATACCATCGAAAATACGGCGTCCAGGCCATAATAATAAGCCCAAATGGTGGAATAAAGATATTTCAAACTGCCTGCTTGCTAAAATTTTTGCTAATGATAGATTAAAATCCTCACAAAATGACGAAGAACAGGTGAAATTTGTAGAGCTACGACGCAAAGCCAAAAGCCAAAAATTTAATTAAGCAGAGTAAAAAGACCTTAGAGTTACATATTGCGAATCAAAGTAAAACAAACCCGAAAGAATTCTATAGTTATATCAGAAAGAAAAAAGTAGTTACTTCAACTGTTGGACCGTTAGTCGATGAAAATGGAGAATACACCAAAGACGAAGTACAAATGAGTAATGCCCTCAATACCTTCTTTGCATCAGTTTTTACAACAGAAGACCTCAGTGATATCCCTACACCATCGCCGATTCAGATTGATAATTCAGATGTTCTAAGCAATATCACCGTTACAGAGAGAGAAGTATTGAATTGTTTAGATAAACTCAAGGTAAATAAAACGCCAGGACCTGATACAATCTCGCATAGAGTTCTAAAGGAAGCTAAGGATGAGCTCTCCAAACCACTGACATTACTATTCAATAAATCCTTGCAGTCTGGAACTATGCCTGAACAGTGAAAGCTAGCCAACGTAACACCGATATTAAAAAAAGGCAGCAAATCCCTACCCAGTAACTATCGTCCAATTAGCTTAACCTCAGTTGTTTGTAAAATGCTAGAAACGGTCATACGAGACAGACTCGTAAATCACTTAGAGGAAAATAACATACTTAAAGATACTCAACTCGGCTTTTCGAAACAAACGTTCCTGTTTAACAAACTTCTTAGATTTCTTCCACGATATCTTCAACCTCTACGATGAGAGTAAAGCTGTAGATATTATATACCTTGATTTTCAAAAGGCCTTTGACAAAGTTCCCCACAAACGTTTACTGCTAAAACTAAAAGCGCATGGAATACAAGACGGTGTGTTGAAATGGATAGAAAATTGGCTCAGCAACAGAAAGCAAAGGGTAGTCATAAACGGTAAGGCATCTAAATGGACCAATGTAAGTAGCGGGGTACCCCAGGGATCGGTACTAGGACCAATTATCTTTCTAATTTACATCAACGACATAGATGAGGGTCTCACCTGTACAATCTCAAAATTTGCTGAAGATACAAAAAAAAAAATTCTCTCAAAAGAACAAGTTGACGATATGCAACACAATCTAGATAAATTGTCATGTTGGGTCCAAATTTGGCAAATGAGTTTCAATGCGGATAAATGTAAAGTACTACATGTCGGATACCTAAATGAGAAAGCAAACTATTCGATGAATGGCACTCAGCTTAAGAATGTAAACAGAGAAACCGATCTGGGAGTAACAATATCGAGTAACCTAAAACCGAGTCAACAATGTTCAGAAGTTGTTAAGAAGGCAAACAAAATAATTGGCTTTATAGGCAGGTCATTTGAGCATAAATCCAAAGAAGTTATCCTAACCCTTTACAATTCCTTAGTCCGCCCTCTTCTGGAATACTGCGTTCAATCCTGGTGCCCTTATTACCAAAAAGATATAAACAAGCTAGAACGAGTTCAACGTAGAGTTACCAAAATGATACCTAGCCTAAAGAACAAACCATACGAAGAGAGTCTTAGAGAATTAAATCTATTTCCTTTAACCCAGCGCAGATTAAGAGGTGACTTAATTCAAGTGTTCAAAATCATCAAAGGCATCGACAATATGAACTGTAGTAAGTACTTCACTATCGACCAATCTAATTACACGCGGGGAAACGGTTGCAAAATTATTGGTAAATCTTTTAACTCGCACGAATCTAAGAATTTCTTCTTCAATCGAGTTGTCAACTTGTGGAATGGGCTTCCCCGAAACGTTATAGACTGCATCACCGTTGATTCATTTAAACTCCGCCTAGACAAATATCTCTCATTAAACCCGCGACTGACTGCGTTTGTAAATGAATAACTTTATTTTATCCCCCCTCAGTTACTAACCCATCTGTCCTCTACTAACTTCCTAATCCTGCCACGGACATTAGTTCCAGGGCAGTAATTCCCTTTCCAATGTTCCCTTACCCACTCTAAACCACTGTTTGGACACTTGATCCTCATTGTTTTGGAGGACAAGCAACCTATAAGGGTCACTAGACCTGTTGTTGCTTGATTTCCTTTGTACTCCTTTGTACTCCTTTGTTCTCTCTCTCTCTCTCTCTCTCTCTCTCTCTCTCTCTCTCTCTCTCTCTCTCTCTCTCTCTCTCTCTCTCTCCCTCCCGCTCTCTCCCTCCCCCTCTCTCACTCTCTCTCTCTCTCTAACGGAAACTAGTTGCGTGATAAGATAACAGCACACTCACTCTCACACACGCTCTCTCTCTCTCTCTCTCTCTGGCTCTCGCTTTCTCTCAAGGAAAATAGATGCGTGATAAGATAAGATAACATCACACTCAATCTTACTCTCTCTCTCATACTCTCGCTCAGTCTCTCTCTCACTCTCACACTCTCGCTCTGTCTCTCTCGTTCTCTCTCTCTCTCTCTCTCTCTCTCTGTATCGGAAGGGAGATGTGCGATAAGATATGATAACGATGGAGGGAGAGGAGGAAGGAAGATAAAGGGTGATTGAGCACACGGATAAAAGAGAGTAGACAGAGAAGGGTGTGGGAGAAAATGAGAGAAAGGGTGGGGGAGAGAGAGGTGTCAAGAAAATGAGAGAAAGGGTGGGGGAGAGACAGGTGTCAAGAAAAGAAAAGAAAGAAGGAAGGAAATACAAGTAAGTTAATATGGATAATACCGGTATACTGTATATAGTATGAAGTAAAATATGGATAATACCGGTATATATAGTATGAAGTAAAATATGGATAATACCGGTATATATAGTATGAAGTAAAATATGGATAATACCGGTATATATAGTATGAAGTAAAATATGGATAATACCGGTATATATAGTATGAAGTAAAATATGGATAATACCGGAATATACAGTATGAAGTAACATATGGATAATACGGGTATACTGCATATAGTATGAAGTAAAATATGGATAATACCGGTATATATAGTATGAAGTAAAATATGGATAATACCGGTATATATAGTATGAAGTAAAATATGGATAATACCGGTATATATAGTATGAAGTAAAATATGGATAATACCGGTATATATAGTATGAAGTAAAATATGGATAATACCGGTATATACAGTATGAAGTAAAATATGGAAAATACCGGTATACTGTATATAGTATGAAGTAAAATATGGATAATACCGGTATATATAGTATGAAGTAAAATATGGATAATACCGGTATACTGTATATAGTATGAAGCAAAATATAGATAATACCGGTATATATAGTATGAAGTAAAATATTGATAATACCGGTATACTGTATATAGTATGAAGTAAAATATGGATAATACCGGTATATATAGTATGAAGTAAAATATGGATAATACCGGTACATATAGTATGAAGTAAAATATGTATAATACCGGTATATACAGTATGAAGTAAAATATGGATAATACCGGTATACTGTATATAGTATGAAGTAAAATATGGATAATACCGGTATATATAGTATGAAGTAAAATATGGATAATACCGGTATATACAGTATGAAGTAAAATATGGATAATACCGGTATATATAGTATGAAGTAAAATATGGATAATACCGGTATACTGTATATAGTATGAAGTAAAATATGGATAATACCGGTATATACAGTGAAGTAAAATATGGATAATACCGGTATACTGTATATAGTATGAAGTAAAATATGGATAATACCGGTATATATAGTATGAAGTAAAATATGGATAATACCGGTATATATAGTAGGAAGTAAAATATGGATAATACCGGTATATATAGTATGAAGTAAAATATGGATAATACCGGTATATATAGTATGAAGTAAAATATGGATAATACCGGTATATATAGTATGAAGTAAAATATGGATAATACCGGTATGTACAGTATGAAGTAAAATATGGATAACACCGGTATACTCTATATTGTATGAAGTAAAATATGGATAATACCGGTATATATAGTATGAAGTAAAATATGGATAATACCGGTATATATAGTATGAAGTAAAATATGGATAATACCAGTATATATTGTATGAAGTAAAATATGGATAATACCGGTATATATAGTATGAAGTAAAATATGGATAATACCGGTATATACAGTATGAAGTAAAATATGGATAATACCGGTATACTGTATATAGTATGAAGTAAAATATGGATAATACAGGTATACTGTATATAGTATGAAGTAAAATATGGATAATACCGGTATATACTGTATAGTATGAAGTAAAATATGGATGATACCGGTATATACAGTATGAAGTAAAATATGGATAATACCGGTATACTGTATATAGTATGAAGTCAAATATGGATAATACCCGTATATATAGTATGAAGTAAAATATGGATAATACTGGTATATATAGTATGAAGTAAAATATGGATAATTCCGGTATATATAGTATGAAGTAAAATATGGATAATACCGTTATATACAGTATGAAGTTAAATATGGATAATACCGGTATACTGTATATAGTATAAAGTAAAATATGGATAATACCGGTATATATAGTATGAAGTAAAATATGGATAATACCGGTATATATAGTATGAAGTAAAATATGGATAATACCGGTATATATAGTACGAAGTAAAATATGGATAATACCGGTATATACAGTATGAAGTAAAATATGGATAATACCGGTATATACAGTATGAAGTAAAATATGGATAATACCGGTATACTGTATATAGTATGAAGTAAAATATGGATAATACCGGTATATATAGTATGAAGTAAAATATGGATAATACCGGTATACTGTATATAGTATGAAGTAAAATATGGATAATACCGGTATATATAGTATGAAGTAAAATATGGATAATACCGGTATATATAGTATGAAGTAAAATATGGATAATACCGGTATATATAGTATGAAGTAAAATATGGATAATACCGGTATATCCCTTACAGGGATCTGCCTTGCTTAGGCCAATCGGCTTTCTGCAGACTCCCATTTTCTTATGTTATGT
>CM064483.1:58778623-58873623 GCA_032716605.1 Paralithodes platypus | reverse complement strand
AATGGGAAATAGCGGCGACTCGAATGAAAGAAGTTGACCGCGAAAAAACTCCCTACAGCACTTCGGGTAAATAGTTTCTTGTAGTTTCCGGTGCTTGGGGGCTTGGGGGTAGTTATGAGAGAGAGGGGGGGGGGGGTTGTAGTTTTGGTGTAGTACAAAGGAGTACAAATGAAATCAAGCAACAACAGGTCTAGTGACCCTTCTAGGCTGCTTGTCCTCCAAAACACTGAGGATCAAGTGTCCAAACAGTGGTTTAGAGTGGGTAAGGGAACATTGGAAAGGGAACTACTGCCCTGGAACTAATGTCCATGGCAGGATTAGGAAGTTAATAGAGGACAGAGGGGTTAGTAACTGAGGGGGGGATCATATATAGTTATTCATTTACAAACGCAGTCAGTCGCGGGTTTGATGCAAGATATTTGTCTAGGCGAAGTTTAAAAGAATCAACGGTGCTGCAGTCTATAACGTTTCGGGGAAGCCCATTTCACAAGTTGACAACTTGATTGAAGAAGAAATTCTTATATTCGTGAGAGTTAGAAGAATTACCAATAATTTTGCAACCGTCTCCCCGCGTGTAATTAGATTGTTCGATAGTGAAGTACTTACTACAGTTCATATTGTCGATGCCTTTGATGATTTTGAAAACTTGAATAAAGTCGCCTCTTTATCTGCACTGGGTTAAAGGAAATAGATTTTAATTCTCTAGGATGCTCCTCGTATGGTTTGTTTTTTAGGCTAGGTATCATTTTGGTAACTCTACGTTGAACTCGTTCTAGCTTGTTTATATCTTTTTGGTAATAAGGGCACCAGGATTGAACGCAGCATTCCAGAAGAGGGCGGACTAAGGAATTGTAAAGAGTTAAGATAACTTCTTTGGATTTATGCTCAAATGACCTGCCTATAAAGCCAATTATTTTGTTTGCCTTCTTAACAACTTCTGAACACTGTTGACTCGGTTTTAGGTTACTCGATATTGTTACTCCCAAATCGGTTTATCTGTCTACACTCTTAAATTAAGCTGAGTGCCATTCATTGAATAGTTTGCTTTCTCATTTTGGTATCCAAAATGTAGTACTTTACATTTATCCTCATTGAAACTCATTTGCCAAGTTTGGGCCCAACATGACAACTTATCTAGATTGTGTTGCATATGCATATCGTCAACTTGTTCTTTTGAGAGCTCCCTATTTGCAATTTTTGTATCGTCAGCAAACTTTGAGATTGTACAGGTGAGACCCTCATCTATGTCGTTAATGTAAATTTGAAAGAGAATTGGTCCTAGTACCGATCCCTGGGGTACCCCGCAAGTTACATTGGTCCATTTAGATGTCTTACCGTTTATGACTACTCTTTGCTTTCTGTCGCTGAGCCAATTTTCTATCCATTTCAACACACCGTCTTGTATTCCATGCGCTTTTAGTTTTAGCAGTAAACGTTTGTGGGGAACTTTGTCAAAGGCCTTTTTGAAAATCAAGGTATATAATATCTACAGCTTTACTCTCATCATAGAGGTTGAGTATATGGTGAAAGAAGTCTAAGAGATTTGTTAAGCAGGAACGTTTGTTACGAAAGCCGTGTTGAGTATTTTTAAGTATGTTATTTTCCTCTAAGTGATTTACGAGTCTGTCTCTTATGAGCGTTTCTAACATTTTACATACAACTGAGGTTAAGCTAATTGGACGATAGTTACTGGGTAGGGATTTGCTGCCTTTTTTAAAAATTGGTGTTACGTTAGCTAGCTTCCAGCAGGCATAGTTCCAGACTGCAAGGATTTGTTGAATAGGAATGTCAGTGGTTTTGAGAGCTCATCCTTAGCTTCCTTTAGAACTCTAGGTGAGATTGTATCAGGTCCGGGCGTTTTATTTACCTTGAGTGTATCTAAACATTTCAATACTTCTCTTTCTGTAATGGTGATATTGCTTAGAACATCAGAATTATCTATCTGAAACGGCGATGCTGTAGGGATATCAATGAGGTCTTCTGTTGTAAAAACTGATGCAAAGAAGGTATTGAGGGCATTAGTCATTTGTACTTCGTCTTTGGTATATTCTCCATTTTCATCGACTAACGGTCCAACAGTTGAAGTAACTACTCTCTTCTTTCTGATATAACTAGAATTCTTTTGGGTTTGTTTTACTTTGATTCGCAACAAGTAACTCCAGGGTCTTTTTACTTTGCTTAATTAACTTTTTGGCTTTGCGTCGTAGTTCTACAAATTTCACCCATTCTTCGTCATTTTGCAAGGATTTTAATCTATCATTAGCAAACTTTTTAGCAAGCAGACAGTTTGAAATATCTTTATTCCACCATTTGGGCTTATCATTATGGCCTGTACGCCTGCTTTTAAGTAAGTGTTTGCGAATGATTCCCAAGATGTATTTATGTCGTTATTGTTAATTAGAAAGCTCCAGTCAGTTTCTTTAAACATTGCTCTAAGTTTACGAAAGTTTGCTTGCTTGAAATTAGGCACTTTCTCGATGCTGCTATTTGGTTCGTTACTAGTAAACTTTAAACTGAAAGTTATCGTACGATGGTCGCTGTTGCTGAATTCATCACCGACATTCAAATTCTCTATCAATTCTTCTTTTGTTGAAAGTACAAGGTCAAGGACATTATTTCCACGGGTTGGAGATCTAACAAATTGATATAGCAAACTCTCTTGCAATACAGGTCTTGTCCAGAGTGTGAAGTAATACTATCTCCCCATTTGGTCACAGGTAAATTGAAGTCGCCAAAAATTACGGTATCGTACGAGTTACGTAAGTCTGCAATTTGCTCATAACTTTCTCCGTCAGTTTGCACTGATTGAGCTGGAGGTCTGTATATTAGTGCAAGTATTATTTTTGTACCTTTATTATTCTGTATTAGCACAAAGGATATGTCAACGTTCACAATTTGAGGTTTTGACATGAGGGTCGGGTTAAGGCTTTGTTTGATATAGAATAAAACTCCACCTCCATTTCTATTAATTCGGCTTTTCTCAAACATTACATAACCGGGAAGTGAATACTCTGCTAAAAAGTCTCTGTCTTCTGTATTGAGCCAAGATTCTGTTATGCCAATAACATCATAATTTTCTGTGAACACAAGTTCCTCTAAATCTGAAAATTGATTGCGTATGCTACGAGCGTTTGCATAGAAAACATTTTAAGTTTTGGATTTGGAATTCACGGAACGCTCTTTATTCAAATTCTTGGTTCTGCTCGGATCTACATTTATGTTCCTGTCTGTCCTCAGTCCTCGATCCTCGTCCCTGGTTGTCCTCGGTCCTTGGTGTCCTCGATCATTGTCCCTAGTGGTCCTCGGTCCTCGATCATTGTCTTTGGGGGTCCTCCGTTCTCGCTGTCCTCGATCGTCGTCCCTGGTAGTTCTCGGTCCTCGATCGTCACCCCTGGTCGTCCACCGTCCTCGATCCTTGTCTCTGGTAGTACTCGAGCCTCGAATCTCGTCCCTGGTGGTCCTTGGTTGGCTCTGCTTTTTCTCCGAAAATCCATGTGAAGCAGGCGGCCAAATCTTGCTGCTCCCACCTGGTTCAGATGGACTCCATCCGCTCCAAACAGATGATCTTCACGGTAGAAGTCATTCCAGGTATTGATGAATCCAACGTTTTCCTCCCTGCAGAGGTTAGCCAGACGACGATTTACACTAGTGGCTATATTGAAGAATCGGTTCTCCACACCGATCCTGGGGACGATCCCTGATATGATGACTCTGCCTGACTTTTCCTTATACTTCTGAATCAGCTTCCGGTACTTCAGCATGAGATCCTCCGATCGGGTCCGCTGCACGTCATTAGATCCGACATGAATGACGTACATTGTGCGTGAAGGGGCTAACTTTGAAACTTCGTTGACTGCAGCTGCAACGTCGTCCACACTGCCACCCGAGATGCAAAAGCGCTTCCTGGTCCTGGGTGCCCTGGCGCAGAACTCCATAAGTTGTCCACGAGCCATGGCATCTCCTACGAGCCGAATTTCTTCTATTTCTTCTTCGTCGTCTAAGTCCGCAAGAATCTGGTAATGGTTCTTGCACATGGTTTCGGTGATGATCCTCCTTGTGATGGGGCGAACGTTGTTTCTCACTACGCGGAAGTTGTCCTGAGAGGGGGCGGAGTCATTATTGTGTACTGCTCTCTCTTGTTGTCAATCACTCTCACTCACTCTCTCTCTCTCTCGCTCTTGCTCTCGCTCTCTCTCTCTCTCTCTCTCTCTCTCTCTCTCTCTCTCTCTCTCTCTCTCTCTCTCTCTCTCTCTCTCTCTCTCTCTCTCTCCTTCCACTCACTATCACACTCACTCTCTCACTCTTTCTCTCACTCTCACTCTCTCTCTCGTTGCAACTCTACTTTTGGACATACAGTACGCTTATAGCCTGTATATTCGATTGCTAATCACTATTAAGTCAGAAGATTTTATTCCAGTTGTTAAATGCCAATACAGCGACAGACATTGACGAGTGTTCCAATGGGCTTGTTCGATTGCACCTACGGCGTTTGGTTGTCTCCTGGTCCGATGCAGCTTCGACCTCTCTAAGCTGCTTCATCTTTGTCTGGCTCGCGCAATTTCTGACAACTCCTTCTTTCTCACGCCACCTATTGAGCGTCTCGCACAATTGGCACTGCATCCGTTGCATTTTTTTAAATAT
Source organism: Paralithodes platypus (assembly GCA_032716605.1). Taxonomy (NCBI): domain Eukaryota; kingdom Metazoa; phylum Arthropoda; class Malacostraca; order Decapoda; family Lithodidae; genus Paralithodes; species Paralithodes platypus. The sequence continues at coordinate 58,868,982 of CM064483.1, read as the reverse complement.
GGTAATGTGTATACAATTATAACGTACTGAAAACAAAGAGTATAATAGTTATATATGGTGTGTATTTGGGCTTGGTGGCAATGCAAAGCCTTTATATATATATATATATATATATATATATATATATATATATACAATTATATATACATACAAGAGACAGATATATACACTTAGCAAAACGAACTATACATGCGTAAAGAAGATAAAAATAGATTTAACAATACAGGTATACATAGCAAGAAAGACAAGAGGAGAGTATATAGTGGGAATCAGAGAGAGAGAGATAGAGAGAGAGAGAGAGAGAGAGAGAGAGAGAGGGAGAGGGAGGGAGGGAGAGGGAAATAAAGGGGTAAGAGAGCGAGAGAAAGAGGCAGGGAGCGAGAGGGAGATATGGACATAAAAGTAAGAGCGACGGACGAGGAATGCAATTAGCTCTTGGTGTTCTCAAGATGGGGCGACTGGCATGCTGGGGAGCTGTGTGTGAGAGTTGGGGAGAGTTACATAGAGTTGGGGAGAGTTACATAGAGTTGGGGAGAGTTACATAGAGTTATGGAGAGTTACATAGCCACACACACACTGCACATACCCCGGAGAGAGTTATGGAGAGTTACATAGAGGTGTGGAGAGCTTCATAGAGTTGTGGAGAATTACATAGAGTTGTGGAGAGTTACATAGAGTTGTGGAGAGTTACATAGAGGTGTGGAGAGCTACATAGAGTTGTGGAGAGTTACATAGAGTTGTGGAGAGTTACATAGAGTTGTGGAGAGTTAGATAGAGGTGTGGAGAGCTACATAGAGTTGTGAAGAGTTACATAGAGTTATGAAGTTACATAGAGTTGTGCAGAGGTTCATAGAGTTGTGGAGAGCTACATAGAGTTGTGGACAGTTACATAGAGTTGTGGAGAGTTACATAGAGTTGTGGAGAGTTACATAGAGTTGTGGAGAGTTACATAGAGTTGTGGAGATTTAAATAAACGTGTGGAGTTTCATAGAGTTGTGGAGAGTTACATAGAGTTGTGGAGAGTTACATAGTGTTGTGGAGAGTTACATAGAGTTGTGGAGAGTTACATAGTGTTGTGGAGAGTTACATAGAGTTGTGGAGAGCTACATAGTGTTGTGGAGAGTTACATAGAGTTGTGGAGAGTTACATAGAGTTGTGGAGAGTTACATATAGTTGTGGAGAGTTACATAGAGTTGTGGAGAGTAACATATAGTTGTGGAGAGTTGCATAAACGTGTGGAGTTTCATAGAGTTGTGGAGAGTTACATACGGTTGTGGAGAGTTACATAGAGTTGTGGAGAGTTACATAGAGTTGTGGGGAGTTACATAGAGTTGTGGAGAGTTACATAGAGTTGTGGGGAGTTACATAGAGTTGTGGAGAGTTACATAGAGTTGTGGAGAGTTACATAGTGTTGTGGAGAGTTACATAGTGTTGTGGAGAGTTACATAGAGTTGTGGAGAGTTACATAGTGTTGTGGAGAGTTACATAGAGTTGTGGAGAGTTACATAGAGTTGTGGAGAGTTGCATAAACGTGTGGAGTTTCATAGAGTTGTGGAGAGTTACATACGGTTGTGGAGAGTTACATAGAGTTGTGGAGAGTTACATAGAGTTGTGGGGAGTTACATAGAGTTGTGGGGAGTTACATATAGTTGTGGAGAGTTACATAGAGTTGTGAAGAGTTACACAGAGTTATGGAGAGTTACACAGAGTTATGGAGAGTTACACAGAGTTAAGGAGAGTTACACAGAGTTATGGAGAGTTACACAGAGTTAAGGAGAGTTACACAGAGTTATGGAGAGTTACATAGGGTTGTGGAGAGTTACATATAGTTGTGGGGAGTTACATAGAGTTATGGAGAGTTACATAGATTTGTGGGGAGTTACATAGAGTTGTGGAGAGTTACATAGTGTTGTGGAGAGATACATAGAGTTGTGGAGAGTTACATAGAGTTGTGGGGAGTTACATAGTGTTGTGGAAAGTTACATAGTGTTGTGAAGAGTTACATAGGGTTGTGGAGAGTTACATAGAGTTGTGGAGAGTTACATAGTGTTGTGGAGAGTTACATATAGTTATGGAGAGGTACATGAGTTGTGAAGAGTTACATAGTGTTGTGGAGAGTTACATAGAGTTGTGGAGAGTTACATAGAGTTGTGGAGAGTTACATAGTGTTGCAGAGAGTTACATATAGTTGTGGAGAGTTACATATAGTTGTGGAGAGTTACATAGAGTTGTGGATAGTTACATAGAGTTGTGGAGAGTTACATAGAGTTGTGGAGAGTTACATAGTGTTGTGGAGAGTTACATATAGTTGTGGAGAGTTACATAGAGTTGTGGAGAGTTACATAGAGTTGTGGAGAGTTACATAGAGTTGTGAAGAGTTACATAGAGTTGTGGAGAGTTAAATAGAGTTGTGGATAGTTACATAGAGTTGTGGAGTTACATAGAGTTTGGGAGAGTTACATAGAGCTGTGGAGAGTTACATAGAGTTGTGGAGTTACATAGAGTTGTGGAGAGTTACATGAGTTGTGAAGAGTTACATAGCCACACACCACACACCCCATAACGGTCTGTGCATTTTTTTTTTTTTTTTTTTTTAAATACATAATTTAATTTTATACAAAACATATTACCTTAATGGAAATAAATGGTCTTACCCAATTTAAATATTAGTATTACATAAGAGTACATTCATGAACTCACTTTCAATCTGTACATAAACCTGTTGGGATATTCTATTTTGTAACTCATTAATGCTACAGTACTTGCCCAGATCAATGGCCTGGGAACTGTACACTCACAACCCATCATGTATGCCTACCCGTTTGAACCTTTGAGTGGTTAAAGTCGAGCTAGCAAACATTTAGGATATTATATAGTACTGTAGTATCTCGTTTGGATTCGACGCCGCTTCATATGAGTGAAGCCTGTGATTATTATAGTTCGAGAAGGTTCCAGGTTCATTGGTCCTCTTCTGTACAATCACGCGTATTCGTTAGGTCTTAGCTCTATGATATATACTTTGGCTATGAAAAAAAAAAAAGTCTGTAACACACATATATCAACCATATATATATATATATATATATATATATATATATATATATATATATATATATATGGTGTTTCAGTTGACATTTCGTAAATGACGGGACTTATTCGCCAGGCAATTATAAGACTATTTTACTCTATGACGTTCGGGGTGATTATTTATATATATATATATATATATATATATATATATATATATATATATATATATATATATATATACATACAGTACATACAGCATACAGTATATTAATTTTTCTATATTTATATATTTGTCCCGGTGTTTATTAAGAGGCATTTTTGTTATTATATCAGGAGGGAAAAAAATAAGATGAAGTGTGAAGGTGGGACACAACCTTTGAGGGTAACTAAACACAAAGGGATATAGCCAAAACTTCTGTCATCAACTGTACCGGCGCAGAAGACTCATGGCCAGCCCGGGAAAGGAGAGGAGGGGGGGGGGGGGGGGGGGATGGGAGGAAGGAGGGGAAGAGAGATTGTTGGAGAACTTGCAAATGAGACTTAGACATTCACGGGCCAAGTCAGGAAGGATTGAAGAGAGCCGTGGAGATTAGGAGGTGCCTGGTGACGAGAGAGAGAGAGAGAGAGAGAGAGAGAGAGAGAGAGGGAGAGAGCAACAAAAGATGCCAATAATTGAAGAGACAACAGGACAGACAAGAGTGACGGAGAGAGAGAGAGAGAGAGAGAGAGAGAGAGAGAGAGAGAGAGAGAGAGAGAGGGGGTGGAGAGGGAGGGAGAGAGATTGTACTTCCTCGTTAGTGAAAGGTAAAAGGAATGTGGTATTAATGCTAACAGATACACTAATACTGATATCTAGGATTTTTTTGTTTAATATCACATGGGTATTTAAAGAATAGACACTCATGTTAGGATAGAATAAAATATGTGGGTGAAATAGCCAAACAACCAGTGAGGGAGCAAAGAGTCTTGGGGCCAAAATAATCATATTATTTCATTACGGACACACAACAAAACTAGCAAGTTAACAAGTAGCCCACAAGTGACGGACAGGTGGAGAGGGGTCAAGTCCGAAAATCATGTCTTACTCCCGTACTGTTTTTTTTTTAACATATCCGGGTTCCCCCTTCTCTCTCTCTCTCTCTCTCTCTCTCTCTCTCTCTCTCTCTCTCTCTCTCTCTCTCTCTCTCTCTCTCTCTCTCTCTTTTTCTCTCAATTACTTTTAGCTTAAATTTATTGTGAAAATAAAGTCTCGTGCTATTCCGAATCGTGTTGCAGATGTCTATTCAATTATTGTTATTCTTTGTTGCTATCTCTCTCTCTCTCTCTCTCTCTCTCTCTCTCTCTCTCTCTCTCTCTCTCTCGTAAGGTCTGTGTGGCCAGTGTATCTATGTAAATCTCTCTCTCTCTCCTCTACTCTCCTCTCTTCTACTCTACTCTCTACCCCAGCTCTACCCTCCCCCTCCTCCCCCTATAACTGGCTCCCCCTGCTCCCATAAACACCAATAAAGGACACTCCCGCGATAATTGCCCGGGTCTGGGAATGTTCACTGCTTATTACGACCTTTCCAAAGTTTGTTTTTCCGCTTGCTTTTTACTTTCTTCTTCTTCTTCTTTTCGGAGGGGAGGGGGGGTGGGGGGGGGGGGGGCTGTTATCGTTGTCTGACTTGGGCCTCCGTTTGTTTACTCTCATTTTTCCTTCCTCGTGTTTTGTCGGGGCGCTTTTTTTGTTTGTTTTTCCTGTTGCCAAGCCTACACAATTGGGAAGGGTTGCAATTTCCTGTCGAGTTCTCTTAAAATTGGTTTAAGTGCAGCAATTGCAACAAATGTTGTTTGATAGATACTCTAGGGAAATTAGTGTGGAATTACTGCATATTTAGTATACATTTTGAGTAGGGAAATTAGTGTGGAATTACTGCATCTTTAATTAGTATACATCTTGAGTCTAGGAAAATTACTGTCGAATTACTGCAACTATAGTATACATTTTGAGTATACGGAATTTGTGTGGAATTATTGAATCTATAGTATAAATTTTGAGTTTAGGTCTTAAAATCTCCAAACTAATGGAGCGAATTTCTTAAAATGTCAAAGCTAATGGGCATAAACATGAGGGGAAGAGGTCCAGACAAACAATCCCCTCCCATCCCGACCTTCAGTATCTTGACTCAACGCATCCAAACCTAACCTAGCTTATCCTAACCCAATCCAACGCCCACCAGCACTACCCAACTCAACCCAACGCAAACCAACACACCCCAACTTAATGACACTTATCTTAACACCTAGTCCATCGTCACTTAACCTAATCTAACGCATCCTAACTTAACCAAACCTAGTCCATCCTAACTTGACTGAACCCAACCTAACGTCAACCAGCACTACCCAACTCAACCCAACTTAATGCAACCTATCTTAAACACCTAGCCCATCCTAATATGACTAAACCCAACCCAACTTCAAACCCCCCCTACCCAACGGAACTCAACCCATCCAAAACTAACCTAGCCCATCCTAAGTTGACTGAACCCAACCCAACGCCAAACCCCCACTACGCAACGAAACCCAACTGAACCCAACTTAATGAAACCTATCTTAACATTAATGCTTTGCTACAGATATTTTTCTAGCACAAGTTAATTAGGCTAGCCATAACTGATCTCGTTTGAATCTACTGATCTGGGTTTTTTTTTGGGGGGGAGGGGGGTTACTGTTGTTTTCTCCCAATGTCTTAGTAAAACGAATTATATCGTTTACCAGTATTTTTTAAGGCTGGACCACCTCGTTGGGACCAAATGGTATGTATCGTTTATGTATACTGTATATGTTACTGAAACTACGTGCGAAATCCCTTGAGTGTTGACGAAATTATCTGTTGATTAGCTGACTTAAGGGGTAGGGTTTGTTTTCTTATCTATGAATTATCAAGCTTTGAAAAAACACCCTAATACCCCCCTTCATGATAAAATTAGTACATTATTTTGGTAGAAAAATGGCCGGTTCCTCCTAAGATAACAAGCCTGCTATCGCTCGCCAGGAAGATGTCGACACCTAAGTGGCACAAATGTTCTAAATGTTGGTGAAAAAATGGGGCGAACTGTTTTTGAATCGTCAAACTAATGGGCCAAACATCTTAAAATCTCAAAAACTAATGGGGCTAAACATGAGGGCGAACTGGGACCAGGATGTTAAACCCTAGAATGAACCAAACACAACAAATAATAAACTAGGAGGCTGCCAGGAAAGGTTGAAGGGGGATGGTCCGGTTATTCTGGCCCCCCCTTCTCCCTCGTGTTAAGACCCATTGGTTTTTGGATTTTAAAACGTTTGGCCCATTTGTTTTGCGAATTTAAGACAATACGCCCCATATTTGTTGTCAATATTTAGATCTATTTGTATTTTTTTTTTTTTTTTTTGTTCATTGTTTTTCTGTTGTGTTGTATTGTCCCTGTTCAGGCTCTGTCTCGAGTCGGCCACTCCCAGAAAAATAGAAAAAAAGCGGGGAATGGGCCTGAGTAAATAGATAGATAGATAGAAGACCTATCGTGCCCTTTAGGTGTCGATTTTTCCTGGCGAGCGAGAGCGAGCCTGTAATTTCAAGAGTAACCGTCATTTGACCAGGACATTTTTCTGGCGAAAAATATACAAATTTATCTTGAAATTGGGTCTAGTAGGGTAATTTGTAAGCTTGATGGAGGTCTAACGAGGAAACTCAATAATGAATAAATGAATATATACAGTAGACAAAATATATATATATATAATATATATATATATATATATATATATATATATATATATATATATATATATATTATATAGATAAAAGAACAAGCCTTAATGGAAACATCTGTGGATCTTAAACCCGATAATTAACCAAACCCCCAGAACACTATAGGAGGCTGTCAGGTTAGGTAAAGGATACGGCAGCAGCATAATGCAATAGTAGCCCGTGTTTCCCAAATGGCCCGCTGTAATGGGTTAAGGGGGGTCACCGTTTTTGTTTTCTCTCCTTTTCTCTCTTTCCCTGGCTTTTATCCATTCGGCCCCATTCAGCCGACTGTTTTAAGACGTTTATCCCCATCCAGGTGTCGATTTCTTCCTGGCGAGCGATAGCGAGCCAGTATTGTATTCAGAAATCCGAAATTTTGCTATCGAAAAATGTACAAATTTAGCTTGCTGTCAAAACAAAAAATATATACATGATGGCTCGCTACCGCTCGCCAGCAAAATATTGAAACCTGGATGGGGGTAAACGTATTAAAACCGTAGGCTGAATGGGGCCGAATGGATACAAGCCAAAGAAAGAGAGAGAGAGAGAGAAAGAGAACAAAAAGCGAGGTAGACTCCCTTAACTTGGTGGCCGTCAGGATGGTTGTGGGTGGTACCGTAGTGGTCTGGTATGGTAGTATGGTATACAGTACCGGTAGCAGCAGGCGTGGTAATGGTGGAATGGTAGCTGGTTTATAGTAATGCTCATTTGGGAGGATGGAGGCATATAAGGTCTGCTCCTAGATTCTTAGATATAACAGAATTGTAAAGTATATCTATTTATGCATTACCGGTATTGTATATAGTATTATGTTATTATTTATTTATTATTATTATTTAATTATCATCATTATTATTATTATTATTATTATTATTATTATTTTGTTTAATACATTTTTTTTTCTCGGGACATATATACAATAGCTAAGGCCAGGATTGAAATCTGTGAAGGCGGGGTTATGTCTGCTAGAACACAGTGGAAATTAAAAGGAAGCATTTCGGTACTACTTCCTCAATTGACAACTTGCGAGATTCAGGCTATCAGGAAGTTCGAGCCGGAAACATCGATATAAAACAGATATACTATACAAATGAACGGTTCTGATGGATAGAAAGTATAATCAATTTGGGAGTATATATATATTTATCAATGTACTACGACCGTTTTAATTTATTGCTTGTAATTCTGTTTAGTATCGATGTCTACAGCTCCAACTTCCTTATAGCTTGAAACTCGCAAGTGGTCAGTTCCTCCCTAGCCTTATCTATAGTTCGTCCATTCTAGGTTGGGCAGAAATCATAACCCCTAACCTCTCATAACTCAAAAAGGACTAGAGTAATCGAGCTAATATTTCTACCAAATAGGAAGACTTGGCTAGGGAATATTTGTATAAATTGACAGTTCATTTGCTCTAGCCCTTTTTGAGTTACAGAGGTTAGAAGTTACGATTTCTGCCCAACCTAGCATGAACGGACAATAGTGTGGGTTACAAGCTGGTAAAGGGTACTCAAGCTAACCTGGTAGACATTGGTAACACTGCTTGTGTATAGCCAAATGGCCCTCTGCAATGGGTTAAGGGGAGATTGGCGTATTTATTTGCTCATTTATGTATCTTTATATTATTTTATTAGTTTCCTCCCGAGACCTCCATCAAGCTTAAAAAACACTCCCCAAGACCGTCCTTCAATATAGATGTGTAATTTTGTTGATAGAAACATGTTTCGGCCGAAGGCCGGTTTCTATTAAATTACAGGCTCGTTATCGCTCACCAGGAAAAAATTTACATCTAAATGATATGAAACGTCTTAATATTGACAAAGAAATGGGTCGAAAGTTCATAAAATCTCCTAACTAACGTGCTGAATTTTTTAAAATTTGAAAACTAAGGCGGCGTCACACGAGCAGTTTATAAAGAAAGTGTAGGAAGTATAAGAAGGCAGGTTACCATTTTAGATATGTGTATTAAGGTACAAATAAACGAGAACATATACTGTTTCTTTTCAATTGACGATAAGTTGCATAGTTTACATCAAGATTTGTCAGTTATTTTGAAGATTTTGTAGTGAATCGTAGCGTTATTTATATAATCTTGGTCTTTATATGATACAGAGACATATTATTTTTATATTTGTGTTATTAAGTATCGATAATTTAGCTGCTAAGGGATTCAATTTACCACCAGATGAAATGAAACAGAGTATAGTAATGTGTGTAGTCTGTTACAAACCAACTGTTGGTAATTTGCAAGGTCATTTTTGAAAATTTTGTTGTGGAGTATGGTGCTAATTATATAAACTTATATTCATGTTTTTCCATTAAATGTCGACAAATTAGCTGCTAAGGGATTCAATTTATCGTCAGTTGAAAAGAAACAGCTTATATATCAGTTTAAGGTAATAATGGCCTAGTTAATGACAAGTGCAATAAGGAATATAGGGGAAATATGAATAATAAACTTATAAGGTATATCATATAGTAATAAACAATGCTATAGTAACGTATAGATCAGTGTAAGGCAGTAATGACCTAGCTTATGGCAATAGCAACGGGGTATAAAGGGTTTATATGTATAATATACTCCGTAAGGTATATTGGTGTAATGTATAATAATTTAGTAATAATCAATAGTATATTAACGTATTGATAAGGGTTGGATCAAATACTGATTTCTTAGATGTCAAATACAAATACAAAGTACTTTTTTTCTGGGTGCCAAAATACAGTTACAAATACAAATACATTGAAAATGTATTTAAATACAAATACAATTGTATTTGATCCACCCCTGGTATTGATCAGTGTAAGGCAGTAATGACCTAGTCTATGACAATTGCAATATGTATAATAAACTCGTAAGGTATATTAATGTAATAATGTACTGTATAAAAATATATCAATGAACAATACTATAGTAATATACAAATCAGTGTAAGGCAGGAATGACCTAGTTTATGACAATAGCCATTGGGTATAAAGTGTGTATATGTATAATAAACTCGTAAGGAATATTGGTGTAATAATGCATGATAATATAGTGCTAACCAAGAGTATAGTAATATATAGATCAGTGTAAGGCAGTAATGACCAAGCTTATGAGGATGGCAATAGGGTGAAGAGGGCACTAAGGCAGGTTATTATAACCTAAGGACCATCTTTGAGGGCTTAGTGTGAGATGGTTATGATGATGCAGTAGGGGATGTAAAAGGGTCTTCATGAGCCATTATCCCTTCAGTGATGACTTAAAGAACCCTTTATGTACAATCGGGGGTATTAAGTGTTATCATAGATTCCAGTGGTTTTCGCTCAACAAGTGTTATTGGTATCTTTATAGTTACTGGGAAAAGTGATTATCCCTCAGAGTATTAGTCAGTGTCCGAAACTTTGTGAAATATCTGACAACACTTATTAACCTCGACCGTACCATCGAAACTACTACTAATGGATTTTATTCAGGTTAGGAAGGATCCGTAGCAATTATTAGGCTTCGAACTATCTCCCTCAACGCTTTTAACTACCACAGACCCTTCCTAAGCTGCATAAAATCGTCTGAATATACCTAGAATAAATAACAGACGTCGCTGGTACAGAAAGGGTTAACTATATAATGATTATCATAGACTATACCTTGTTCATTATAGGTAGGCCAGGAATCGTGAACTCTAACCTCTATAACTAAAAAAGAGTTAAAGCAAATGGGCGGTACATTTCCACACCTATTCCTTGGCTGATCCTTCCCAAATGGTAGAAATATTAGCTCGACTGTTCTAGTTGTTTGTGGGTTATAGAGATTAATGTCAAGAGTTGTTGGTTATAGAGGATAAATGATCATGAGTTTTGGGGGTACGTATGGGAGGATGGTTCACTTTTTGATCGATTTCTTAATTATTTTATAGTTTCCTCCATATACCTCCATCAAAAAAAAAAAGGAAAAAAAAAAAAAAAAAAAAAAAAAAAACACACACACACACATACACACACACACACACACACAGGATCTCCCTTCAAAATATATTTGTAAAATTTTCGGTAAAAAAAATGTCCCCCTAAATTACAGGCTCGCTTTCGCTCGCCAGGAAAACAATTGACACCTAAATGACACGAAAAGTGTTAATATTGACAAATACAATGGGCGAAAGGTCTATAAACCGCCAAACTAATGAACTGAACGTCTTAACATCTGAAAACTGATGGGGCTAAACATTTGGCAGAAGGGGGACCAGAAAAACGACCCATCTCCCCTTAAACACAAAAAAGCACCAATTCACAACTTACTATTTTCCTATACATTGCTATGGTCTTCACACTATATTCAACATCTGACAGACATTATCACAGCACTGAGAGAGACAATATTAACCCTTTCGGCACGATAACGGAATTTTCATCATCATCAGGTTACCAATAGACGATTTTCTTTAGCTTATAATCTACTTTTAGGACTCAAAGGGGTAATACGATCTCAATAAACACTCTGAAAAACATAGGTCCTTTTTAAACTGTGACCAATCGTCTAATATAGCAGCACCAAAGGCAAAAGGTGCCATCTTGCTGAAAAGGTTAATAACAGCTCTGGCTTCCCTTACTTGGACTATTGTACAGTTAGCCAAATAAGTCGTGTCCCGCTGTCATTACGTTTTGCTCGTTGTGTGCTGTATTAATGTCTGTCAGATGTTGAATAGGGTGTGTAAAGATAGAAACATGTTTGTAATCTCACTAAAAACGATGAATTAATGATTAGATAGTGCTGATACCAATTATTGATCGAAATATACTTGGTACCGCGCCATAACTTATTTGGCCGACTGTACCATCTATGTATTTTGGGTCATATGTCCGCGAATCCCCCAACTATATAGAGCTAAGGCTTTTTGATACTGTTCCAAACTCCAATTATATAGAGCAAAGCAATATTTTTATCTTTTCCAAACTCCGATTACCGGTATATGGAACAAAGTATTTTTTTATATCTTTTCCAAACTCACTCCAACTGTAACTATAAAGCAAAGCATATTTTATGTATTTTCCAAACTCCAATTATATAGAGCAAAGCATTATTTTTATCTTTTACAAACTCCACTTATATACTGTAGAGCAAAGCCTTTTTAATATGTTGTCCTACTTGTATATAATATCCTAAACATCTGGCAGACATTACTACAGGACAAAGGGAGCCAGCCATTATATACTACCGTACCTTAACTCACTCTACCAACTGTACTTTATATTCACCTTGGGTCTACCTCCGATCCTAACAGAGAAGAATGATGTGTCTTTATTGGGCCAATCTTAGGAGGGGCGAGTGCTTAGTTTTTGGTATATTTATTAATTTATATTTATATTTTGTAGTTTCATCTCTAGACCTCCATCAAGCTTTAAAAAACAACCCCTAGACCCTCATTCAAGATTATGCTGTACATTTTTCGGTGGAAAAGTGTCCCGGTTCCTCTAACAATTACAGGCTCGCTATCGCTCGCCAGGAAAATATCGACACCTAAATGGTATGAAAGGTCTTTATATTGACAACAAAATTGGGCGAAAGGTCTTAGAATCGCTAAACTAGCCTAATTGAACGAACGTCTTAAAATCACAAAGCTCCTGGGACTAAACATGAGGGAGAAAAAGCAACTGACTCCGCGCGCACACACACACACACACACACACTATATATATATATATATATATATATATATATATATATATATATATATATATTACACATGCACGCACATAAATACATACAGTACACTAAACCACATGCTCAGCTTTAAACACTCACATACACACACATATAATCATACTAAAACACCCACACACACACACACACACACACAATCATAGAGTTCATGCATACGCTCAACCTCACAACACCAAAACTTTCCAATGTGTACAGAGCAAATGCATCTCTCACACACATAAATCCGTACACACACAAGTACACACACAAGTACTTTATCTCGCATACACAGCATTACATACAGTATAATTATACAGTACACACTCCTTGATACACACACAAACCTATTCACATAATCACTCATACACACTCTCACACCCATACTATAATTAAAAGATATATTAAGTAACCGTAGATTTATTCTTTCAAACCAGTTGTGACTTATTAATTAACATAACAATTAATATATCAATTGTGTGTTAGTTAACACATGTACACGTGATCTCCTACTAACTCAAGAATACGTACATTACAAAGCACAGCATAACACATAACATAATAACACAGCACAACGCAACGCAACGCAATACAATGTAGAACAATACTCACAACACAGGATAAAACACAATATGGGACAGCACACATCTACACAATCGTAAATACTCCTAACACACATGGACGGCAACAAACTGATATGAAACAATACCCCCCCCCCTCCACAGTAGCTCACGCACATGGAATACAATATTTACCCATAATAATATACAACAAAATATAACGTACTGTATATACACCACTACCCCTAACCACACTCACTCACTCACTGTCTCACACATATACGACAGAACACTATATTTACGTACACCATAACATTCCTTCACCTCTTACACACACACACACACACACACACACACACACACACACACACAGAAGGAGTATATTTGTTTGTGTCAGAGAGAAGAATCCCCTCCTGGTTGGCCCCTTGGAATGAAACGAAGACAAACAGAGGGACGCTGGAATCAATATACTGTAGGCGCAGAAGGGGGAAGAAGAAGAAGAAGAAGAAGAAGAAGAAGAAGAAGAAGAAGAAGAAGAAGAAGAAGAAGAAGAAGAAGAAGAAGAAGAAGAAGAGAAAGAAGAAAATAAAACAAGAAAGAAGAAGAAGAAGAATAAAAAGAACAATGGAAGTGGAAGAAAAATAAAGGTAACATAAAGGGGAAGCACAAGAAGAAATCACTGATAAATAAAAGGGGTAATATAGAACAACTCGTGAAGAAAACAAAATATACATACGAAACACCCTCGGAATGAAACAAAGACAGTGGGAGCCAGAAATCAATATAGGCTCAGGAAGGGAAGAAGAAGAGGAGGAGGGGGAAGAGGAGAAGGAAGTACAAGAAGAGGGAGACGAAGAGTGGGAGGAAGGGAGAGCAAAAGTAGAAGAAGAAGAAGAAGAGTAGAAGGTAAATTTATAAGATTATGGGAAAAGAGAGAAATTCAAGAAGTCTGTGATAAATAGAAGAAGAAAAAGAAGGAGAAGAAGAAGAAGATTATAAGGTAAAATTATAAGATGATGGAAAAGAGAGAAATACAAGAAGTCTGTGATAACTAGGAAAATAATAATAATAATAAGAAGAAGACAAAGAAGAAGAAGAAGAAGAAGAGTTTAATAACTAGGAGTGCAGAGCGAAGAGGAGGAATAGTTGAAAGAAGAATAAGAGGAGGAGGAAAAACCAAAGAAGCAGAGTGACCCTAAACACTAATAGGAAGAGGAGGGTCAGCCTGTCGTCTTGACCTCACACCACCCTTCCTTCCTTCAGAAGTAAAAGAAAAAGAAATACGAGCACATTTTCCTTTTATATATATATATATATATATATATATATATATATATATATATATATATACCGTCAAAGGGGGTATTTGTGGATACCTGGGGCAGTTGAGGACAGTTCATTACAACCTCAAATATAATTATTCAGGATTTCTGTCTTTAGTAAAATTATGGCTTAATGGTGTTGTGTATGTTTGAATTGATACGATCCTTATACATTGAAGAATAAAGGTATTATCGACGACCCTCAATTGCCCCAGGTATGCACAATAACTCCCTTTGATGGTATAAGGTGAGTTTCAAATGAAGATAAGGACGACGAGAAGGAGTAAAAGTGGCGTCCCAAATGAAGAGGAAGACGAAATCATGGTGAAATAATGTTCCCTCATTTTTAATCGATTCAGCCTCCCTGTATTTCTATCGAAACATAAAACAAATGAAGTTATTTTGTCTAGAACAATAAGATGCTGCGAATAAGCGAAATACGATATACTCTTCTACTATCTTATATTGAGAGAGAGAGAGAGAGAGAGAGAGAGAGAGAGAGAGAGAGAGAGAGAGAGAGAGAGAGAGAGAGAGAGAGAGAGAGAGAGAGAGAGAGAGAGAAGAGGGGGTATAGCGTATACTGTGGGAGAAAATACTGTATTTACTTAGAGTATATTCATCCTCTTGGTGTTTTCATTATAGTACTTATATTTAGTACCGTACTGATATATAGTACTTATATTTAGTACCGTACTGATATATAGTACTTATATTTAGTACCGTACTGATATATAGTACTTATATTTAGTACCGTACTGATATATAGTACTTATAATATTTATTACTCGAATTGATATTTTTTTCTACAGCCTCCGAATACTTTTTCTTTTTAACACACACATACACACACACAAACTCACTCTCACACACACACACACACACCATACACACACACAAACACACACACACACTTCCTCCTCCCTATCTCTGCCTTCCGCACGCACATTTTCAATCCTGCCTTTATCTCACTCAGTCAGCTCCTGCCTTCTGTCTGCCCCCAACCCCCACCCACCCTCTCTCTCTCTCTCTCTCTCTCTCTCTCTCTCTCTCTCTCTCTCTCTCTCTCTCTCTCTCTCTCTCTCTCTCTCTCTCTCTCATGCCTTTCTTCTTGTTCTAATCCCCCAATTCATGTATCTTTTTCTCTAGTTATATTTACAGTATTTGTTTATCTTTTCCTCCTCCATCCCTCCTGTTCCTCTTGATATTCCTCCTCTTCCCCTTCTCCCCCTCTCTTTTCCCTCTTCCGGATGCCTTTCATCTTGTTCTAATCCCCCAATTCATGTATACATAAGACTCTCTCTCTCTGTCTCTCTCTCTCTCTCTCTCTCTTCTTTCTCTCTCCCTTATGCCTTTTATCCTTGTTCCAATCCCCTACATTCATACATCTTTACTCTTTCTCGCTATTGTTTTTCTTATTCTTCCTGCTCCTATTCTCTCCTTCCTCCTATTTCTATCCTTCCTTCCCTCCTGTCTTCTCTTCCCTTGTTCTTCCTCTCTCCTTCACTTTTCCCTCTCCCGTATGTCTTTCATCTAGTAGTAATCCCCAATTCTCTTACACATAAGATGATTTGCCTCTCTCTCTCTCTCTCTTTCTCTCTCTCCTCTCTCTTAAAAAAAAAAAGAAACAAAAAAGTTAAGCATCAGTGGTATATAATAATGTCTCAACTTCTTCTTTACTATATATTTCCCAGCAGATATTGTTCTCATTCTGCTGGGGGACTTGTTTCCCCAACTATAATTTCATGCCGACCAATGGTCGGAGGGAGTGTTGGGTGGAGAGAAAGCCTTCTGCTTTGCTATCCTTGCCTTCCACTTTGTAGCAAATTCTATTTTAGCATTAAGTCCGGACTGCCTATTAGGAACTGCAAGGTCTGTGCAGCCTGTGTTTCTATGTAACTGTATGTAACTCTCTATCTTTCTCTCTTTCTTCGTTCTTTCCCTCGCCCTCATGCCTTCCATCTTGTTCTAATCCCCCCCAATTCTCGTACACACATTCCCTCTGCTAATATAAGGGGCCCGTATATATGGTTGGCGAGCTAATATAAGGGGCCCGTATATATGGTTGGCGAGCTAATATAAGGGGCCCGTATATATGGTTGGCGAGCTAATATAAGGGGCTCGTATATATGGTTGGCGAGCTAATATAAGGGGCCCGTATATATGGTTGGCGAGCTAATATAAGGGGCCCGTATATATGGTTGGCGAGCTAATAAGGGGCCCGTATATATGGTTGGCGAGCTAATATAAGGGGCCCGTATATATGGTTGGCGAGCTAATATAAGGGGCCCGTATATATGGTTGGCGAGCTAATATAAGGGGCCTGTATATATGGTTGGCGAGCTAATATAAGGGGCCCGTATATATGGTTGGCGAGCTAATATAAGGGGCTCGTATATATGGTTGGCGAGCTAATATAAGGGGCCCGTATATATGGTTGGCGAGCTAATATAAGGGGCTCGTATATATGGTTGGCGAGCTAATATAAGGGGCTCGTATATATGGTTGGCGAGCTAATATTAGGGGCCCGTATATATGGTTGGCGAGCTCCCTGCGTTTTCATTATTTTTCCTGACCTTTTCTTCGCCTCGTATTCAATCCTTCCTTTTGGGTGAATGATTCTCCCCCTTTTTCCCTTCCCTCTGAGTCTATATCCTTGTGTTTATGATCCTATGCTAGCGATTATTTTCCAGTTCGGCGGTACATTCTCAGATTTTGTGTTTGTTTATTGTTCTTTTCCTCTCTTCTCTCGTTCCTCCTCTCTCTTGTCCTCCCTCCTCTCTCCTTTCCTGTCTCCTCTCTTCCTTTCTCCTCTGCTTCTTTGGCGAGTTATTATCAGCTTATTTCTTGTAGACTGTTCAATAATTATAATACAGTAAGCTCTGTAATTCGCTTCTTTGCTGAACATGAATGGACGGTTTCGCATTCCATCTACTCTCCTACGAATTCCAATATCCCATATTTTCTGTTTTAGGAGTTATTTATTCCCTGTTTTTTTTGCCTCTCCCAGCATATATTCTCGCTCTCTCCCTCTCTTTCTCTCTCTCTCTCTCTTTTTACGAGTTATAATCTACTTTTCTGCAGTTTATTCTTGTATTTATTATCGTACCTATCCCAACATCCTTCCTATCTTTATGTAAATTAGTTTTCATTATTTGTGTTAACTCTTCTTATATTAACCCTTTCATTACCGGTGACGACATTTTCATTATATTCTGGTAAATATTTGACGATTTTAATCAGCTTAGGAAGTACGTCTATTGATTAAAAGGCTAAAGACCATCTCAATTAATCCTTTTAGCTACCATATACCTTTCTGAAGCTTGATAAAATCGTCTAAATGTAGATGAAATCAAGTAAAGGAGACGTCATCGGTACTGAAAGGGTTAACAAATAGTCTCAAATTTCTTTACGATTTTGTTTTCATTTTTTATTTTAGATATTTTTTCTTCTAATCCGTGTTTTCTCATTTATTCGTATTATTGCTTGTGAATGAACGTATTATATTCTGTGTCGATGTGTGCATCTAGCTGTAGTGTTGTTTTAATATTTCTTCTTCTTTACTTATATTTGCTTTGTTAATGTTAAAACTGTCAATCGTATTTGTTTTAATTGAATACTATGATTCCGTATTTCATATATTTTCTTAGTTTTGCTCCAGGTTTTACCCTTCTTTTTTATTGGTAATATATTGTGTAAGTCGATTTATATATCAACTCCAGACATGTGAAACAGTAGTTCAAGCAACTCCTTATCACATGTCTAAAATCTCCCATGGTGATCTTATTCTTGATTCAACCTTCGATGGCCCTACAATCTAAATAATGTTGTTGCTTAGTGCGTGCGTGTGCGCGTGCGCGTGCGTGTGTGTGTGTGTGTGTGTGTGTGTGTGTGTGTGTGTGTGTGTGTGTGTGTGTGTGTGTGTGTGTGTGTGTGTGTGTGTTTGTTATTATTTCAAAGGCAACAGATTTTTCCTTGTAATTATAATTGTTTTTCTTCTGAGGTATATCCCGTTTTCTTTATGGTCGGGTCTTGCACTCTTTCCTTCGGCTAATTTTTAAATTTTTGTTTTCATCCAATTCTTTTCCATTTTCCTTACGATCCAATTTTCCCTCTGTTTCCCTCAACCTCACTGTCTTTTCTTTTCCTCGAAATCATTTTCACTTTAACTATGATGGAATTCTATTTGTTCTCAATCTTCCCATATATTTGAGGTTATTTTTCCTTTGTTCTTCTCATTGTCATTGTTCCTGCGTTTATGCGATAGTTTAATAAGGTTTGACAATTTTAGCTGACCATTATGGTACCCAGTGTTGTTATTTGTATTATTATTTTTCTAATTGTGTCGATAATTATCTTGCTTATGCTTTGTATGTCAGTTATTTAGCAACTTAATCGTTTCCATATTTATCATGCTCCTAGGATTTGCTATGGGCATGTTCTGTCTATTCTTTGCCATTCTGCATATCTTGATATTTGGCTGTATATTTGGTTCAACTATAATTATATTTTCTCCTGCTATTGTGAATTATATAAATTTATTTACCAAGTTTATCTTCCATGGGCCACTAAATATTTAATTCCGTACTGTTTGCGCTTGTCTTGATTTGTTTCTTTTCGTCACTCAATACTCTTCTCTCTGACCAGGATTCGAACCCACTCACCCCAGGTATATTTGGGAGAGTAGGCACCGTAACCACTCCGCCATGAGCGAACATAAGGCAAACAACGTCAGTATATGCCTCTCTTCTCTAACCTGTCCGACATATCATTAAGGGGGGATGGTTCACTTTTTGGCCGAATTTTGCATGTATTCATTATTGTTGCATGTATTCATTATTGTTGCATGTATTCATTATTGTTGCATGTATTCATTATTGTTGCATGTATTCATTATTGTTGCATGTATTCATTATTGTTGCATGGTATTCATTATTGTTGCATGTATTCATTATTGTTGCATGTATTCATTATTGTTGCATGTATTCATTATTGTTGCATGTATTCATTATTGTTGCATGTATTCATTATTGTTGCATGTATTCATTATTGTTGCATGTATTCATTATTGTTGCATGTATTCATTATTGTTGCATGTATTCATTATTGTTGCATGTATTCATTATTGTTGCATGTATTCATTATTGTTGCATGTATTCATTATTGTTGCATGTATTCATTATTGTTGCATGTATTCATTATTGTTGCATGTATTCATTATTTTTGTAGTTTCCTCCCTAGACCTCCATCAAATTAAAAACAAAAAAACATCCATTAGATCCCCCTTCTAGATTAAATTGTACATTTTTCGGTAGAAAAATTTCCCGGCCGAAGGCCGGTTCTTCCAACATTACAGGCTCACTATCGTTCGCCAGGGAAAAATTCGACACCTACATAGCACGAAAGGTCTAAATATTGACGACGAAATGAGGCGAAAATTCTTAAAATCGACTAACTAGCGGGGCAAACATCTTAACATCTGAAAAATAATGGGGCTAAACATGAGAGAGAAAGTGTTCCAGAAAACCGGCCCATCCCCCCATAAATACTCTTCTCTCTGTTTCAGTTCGTATTCTGTATAATTGTCAATAGATCTTGGATTGTTTATAATGTATTGCTTCTATTTGTTTCGTCATCCATTGTATTTTTATAGATTTATTCTTCCTCTTCATACCACTGAATTATTATGTTTTTTCCCACCAACCAACTTCACCTCTTAAACTCAATTAATGAAACCAACAAATACACGTGGCACTCCAAGGACTCGAACCTAGGATACTCCCATCTAAATTCCGCACAGTTATGCATTACACTATCAAGACAGTTATTGAATGTTTTATGGTCTAGTACTAAAATAATCCTAGGCTTCTTGTGCTCATTTACTTTCTCATTTCCTATCCCCCTTTTCTCATCCACTATATAACAAAGTGTTCTTGCCTTTATTACGTAATATTTTAACAATGTTGTTTTCTTTTCGCAATTGCAATATTAGTTGTTGTTGTTGCTTTATTAGTTAATCAATATTGGCTTCTATTTTATCGTTCAATATTCCATACTTTATTATCATCGACCAATAATCTCTTAACAAATGTCGGCATCTGTTTCCCATTACTTTCATCAATTTCTGTATAGCCTTTCCCATCCAATAATCAATACATTGTCCTTGCTATTTGTTCCTCAAGCAATACTCAATACATATTCTCCTTCTACGAGCAATATGCTTCGTCTTTCTCAAAATTCCTTTTTCGTTTTCCATGCGATTCGTTCTTGCATTTATTGATAGTCCCCAACCCACCTTGCCTTTTCTCCCACTTTCTCAACACTATGAATTTTAAAGTGTCCATCTCTCTCTCTCTCTCTCTCTCTCTCTCTCTCTCTCTCTCTCATGTGTGTCGTTTCTTCCTTATAACTTCTCGCACTTGTCGTTTCTGTGTTTCTTGATAACATGTGTGCGTGTCCCGTTATTTACCGTATATTTTTTGTCATATTAATATAGGATTTTTTATTTATATATATTCTTTATATATTCTAGTTTATATATTTACTATTTTAAGAGGATGCCAGTGAGTGATCGCCTTGTCCTATTGTTAGAGAATTTTGATAGTCGCCTTCTCTGTCCATAAACTGAGCTGACATTTGGCAATCATGTTCTTGTGTTCGCTGTTATGTAATCTACTATAGTGATTATTGTGTCTGTGTTCTGGTTAATAGTGGTTGCCATCCTATGTTCTTGTCTCTTCCATCTGTATTATTTCAATGTTCCAGTGGTTTACGTTATTATTTCGATGTATTTGGCTATTGTTTAATCTAGTCTCTTATGTAGTATATTGTAATTTATGTATGTATATACCGGGTATGTTTTTTTTTTGTTTTTTTTTGTATATAGCCTATGTGTGTGAAGGAGAAAAAAGCAGGTTGCCTGTAACGAGTGTTTCCCCCAGAGTCAAAAGAGTGACAGAGAGCCAAATTTAAGGGACGTTGTGGTCAAAGTGCCTGGACACTTGAAGTTTAAAGCAGCTTAAGTCATAGGATGAAGGAAAGATGTATGTACTGTATGTATGTATGTATGTATCTATCTATCTATCTATCTTTTGTATTTATCTATCTATCTGTCTGTCTGTTTGTATGTACTGTATGTATGTATGTATGTATGTTTGTATGTACTTATTTATCTACTGTATGTATCTATCTTTCTATTTATCTATCTATCTGTCTGTCTGTTTGTATGTACTGTATGTATGTATGTATGTATTTTTGTATGTACTTATGTATCTACTGTATGTATCTGTCTATCTATCTGTTTGTCTATACCGTATAATACAGTATATATATACCGTATAATACAGTATAATATATACAGTATAATATATACAGTATAACCTTTCTCCAAACTGTTCCCTTCCTTCCGGCCCCTCTCTATCATCTTTTTCTTCAGCTTCTCTCCACTCCTTCCTCCTGATCTGTCTCTTCACATGCCCCATCACACCTCTTTCACTGCTCACATCTCACTTATTCTTACATTCTTTTCTGGCGGGCTTTATTTCTTCTTCACGATCCTTGCTAAGACATTAATTTCTGTGTTTGATGGTTTGTATACTTTATTAGTCTTCACGCTGTTATACTCTGTTTATTTTCAACTGACGGTAAATTGCAAAGTTCCCATCAAGATTGTTCAGTTATTTTGAAGATTGTGTAGTGAAATATGGTGCTAATTATATAAACTTGGTCTTAATATGATGCAGGGACATAGTAATTATATATGTTTCCGTTAGTTATCGAAAAATCAATTGCTAAGGGATTCAATTTATCGTCAGATGAAATTAAACCGAGTATAGTCTTATTTCTTCCAGCACCTTTATCTCTATGAAACTCCTAAATTTGCTTGCGTTATTTTATTCACGCACTTTCCGCCCCTCTCTTACCATCCTTTCCCTTCAAGTCTCTCCAGTCTTTCCTTTTCGTCTATCTCTCTCTACATTCTCCTTCACACCTCTTTCATTACTCTTACCCTCACTTCCTCTTACATTTTTTTTCTTGCAGGAACTATTATTGATAATATTTCGCAAAACACTATTCACCGGTTTACCTTTCAATGTTTTATGTTTTGCTTCTCTATGTTTATCTTGACAAACACCTTCTCATTGTAAACCGCTCTGCTTCTAATACCTATTCTGCTAAATCATTTAAGAGGGATGGTTGGTTTTTCTGACCCCCCTTTTCCCTTATGTTCAGCCCCATTAGTTTTCAGAATTTAAGACTTTTGGCCCTTTCGTTTATCGGTTTAAAGATATTTCTCCCCATTTCTTGGTCAGTATTAAGACCTTTCGTGAAATATACTGGCGAGCGATAGCGAGCCTGTAATTTAGGAGGACTCGGCCTTCGGCCGGAACATTTTCCTACAGAAAAATGTACAAATATATCTTGAAGGGGATCTTACTGATATATTTGTTGAGCTTGATGGAGGTCTGGGGAGGAAACTAAAACATAATAAAAAAAATAAAATAAATAAATATCTACCAACTAATAGGACCTTCACCCCTTAACTCTGTCTTCGTCCTTCTCCAATGGTCTGTGTTTCTCCATTTCTATTCGCTCTTTCCTCTTCATATTTCTTTTCACACGCTCCATCACACCTCTTTCACTGCTCTTACTGCACTCATTCTTATTTGTGTCTTAAAGAATTGTTCTGTATTGTCTCTTTAAGATAATTCAAATATGTTACTTTGGAATACTCGATATTTAACTTTACTTTATAAATGTATTTGATTGTTTAATAATTGTAATAGTTGTTTATCTTCTACCAACTCGTTACTATTACTTAATCCATATGCTCTTCTATTAGTTTTGCACAGCTTTTCTCTCTTTGTAGTTTTCTTGTTATCCCTTTCTACACGATGACGTATTATCCGTCGTATTTTGGCTACTATAAAACGATTTTACTAAGATTCTAATCAATCTCTTAATAAGGTTCAAAAGGGGTAATCTATTTTATATTAATTTCACCACAACACCAAACACCTCCAATGAAATTAATGGAAGCATATATGTAATCCACCAGGATTCGAACCCGGGTTATCACACACAGATTTTTAGACACCTTTTTATTTTTATTACACCACCAAGACCCGTCTAAATAATATTGGTCCTCCTTAAGGGGGTCACCTGCTTCTTTTCTTTCTTTCTCTGGCTTGCATCCATTCGGCCTCATTCAGCCTACTGTTTTAAACTTAAGATGTTTATCCCCATCCAGGTGTCCATTTCTTCCTGGCGAGCAATAGCGAGCCATCATTGTATGGAGATATCCGGCTTTGCCGGAGAAATTTGTCCATCGAAAAATTTACAAATTTAGCCTGCTGGCAAATTTGTTTTTATTTTCAAAAATACTGGCTCGCTACCGCTCGCCAGGAAAAAATCGACACCTGGATGAGGATAAATGTCATAACACAGTAGGCTAAATGGGGCCGAATGGATACAAGCCAGAGAAAGAGAGAAAAGGAGAAAAAAAAGCAGGTCACTCCCGTTAATTGCATAAAATCGTCCTATGTTAACAGAATAAGCGGTACAAAAATGGCGTCATCGTGCTAAAGGGGTTAATATATCGTAGTGTCTTCATATTTTTCTCTTGACCTATCCTATCTTTCGGCACAAATATCCTCGTATGGTGTCCTTCGAAAATAGCCTGCCACTGCCTATTGCTCCTTCCAAATCTATATCTTCTCTCTGGTTCACATTTTGGTCGAGTCTTTTTCATTTATTCATTATTTTTCTAGTTTCCTCCCTAGATCTCCATTAAACTTAAACAAAACATCCATTAGATCCCCCTTGTAAATTAATTTGTACCTTTTTCGATAGGAAAATGTCCCGGCCGAAGGCTGGTTCTTCCAAGATTACAGGCTCACTATCGTTCGCCAGGAAAAAAATCGACAGCTAAATAACACGAAAAGTCTTAATATTGACAAAGAAATGGGGCGAAAGGTCTTAAAATCGCCAAGCTAATGGGTCGAACGCAATATAATCTGGAAACTAATAGGATTAATCACGAGGAAGAAGGGGGCCCAGAAAAACTCCCCATCTCTCCCTAAAGCTCTATTTCTTTGCCCTCTCTGTCACTTTTATTCTGCTCTAATATGCATTCCTCTGCTGTATATATGCATTCCTCTGCTGTATATATGCATTCCTCTGCTGTATATATGCATTCCTCTGCTGTATATATGCATTCCTCTGCTGTATATATGCATTCCTCTGCTGTATATATGCATTCCTCTGCTGTATATATGCATTCCTCTGCTGTATATATGCATTCCTCTGCTGTATACATGCATTCCTCTGCTGTATATATGCATTCCTCTGCTGTATATATGCATTCCTCTGCTGTATATATGCATTCCTCTGCTGTATACATGCATTCCTCTGCTCTATATATGCATTCCTCTGCTGTATATATGCATTCCTCTGCTGTATATATGCATTCCTCTGCTGTATATATGCATTCCTCTGCTGTATATATGCATTCCTCTGCTGTATACATGCATTCCTCTGCTGTATATATGCATTCCTCTGCTGTATATATGCATTCCTCTGCTGTATATATGCATTCCTCTGCTGTATACATGCATTCCTCTGCTCTATATATGCATTCCTCTGCTGTATATATGCATTCCTCTGCACTATATATGCATTCCTCTGCTCTATATATACATTCTTCTGCTGTATATATGCATTCCTCTGCTCTATATATACATTCCTCTGCTCTATATATGCATTCCTCTGCTGTATATATGCATTCCTCTGCTCTATATATGCATTCCTCTGCTGTATATATGCATTCCTCTGCTCTATATATGCATTCCTCTGCTCTATATATGCATTCCTCTGCTGTATATATGCATTCCTCTGCTCTATATATGCATTCCTCTGCTGTATATATGCATTCCTCTGCTGTATATATGCATTCCTCTGCTGTATATATGCATTCCTCTGCTGTATATATGCATTCCTCTGCTGTATATATGCATTTCTCTGCTGTATATATGCATTCCTCTGCTGTATATATGCATTCCTCTGCTGTATATATGCATTCCTCTGCTGTATATATGCATTCCTCTGCTGTATATATGCATTCCTCTGCTCTATATATGCATTCCTCTGCTGTATACTGTATATGTATTCCTCTGCTGTATATATGCATTCCTCTGCTGTATATATGCATTACTCTGCTGTATATATGCATTCCTCTGCTGTATACTGTATATGTATTCCTCTGCTGTATATATGCATTCCTCTGCTGTATATATGCATTCCTCTGCTGTATATATGCATTCCTCTGCTGTATATATGCATTCCTCTGCTCTATATAGGGGCATTCCTCTGCTGTATATATGCATTCCTCTGCTGTATATATGCATTCCTCTGCACTATATATGCATTCCTCTGCTCTATATATACATTCCTCTGCTCTATATATGCATTCCTCTGCTCTATATATGCATTCCTCTGCTGTATATATGCATTCCTCTGCTGTATATATGCATTCCTCTGCTGTATATATGCATTCCTCTGCTGTATATATGCATTCCTCTGCTGTATATATGCATTCCTCTGCTGTATATATGCATTCCTCTGCTGTATATGTGCATTCCTCTGCTGTATATATGCATTCCTCTGCACTATATATGCATTCCTCTGCTCTATATATACATTCCTCTGCTCTATATATGCATTCCTCTGCTGTATATATGCATTCCTCAGCACTATATATGCATTCCTCTGCTGTATATATGCATTCCTCTGCTGTATATATGCATTCCTCTGCTGTATATATGCATTCCTCTGCTGTATATATGCATTCCTCTGCTGTATATATGCATTCCTCTGCTGTATATATGCATTCCTCTGCTGTATATATGCATTCCTCTGCTGTATATATGCATTCCTCTGCACTATATATGCATTCCTCTGCTGTATATATACATTCCTCTGCTCTATATATGCATTCCTCTGCACTATATATGCATTCCTCTGCTGTATATATGCATTCCTCTGCACTATATATGCATTCCTCTGCTCTATATATGCATTCCTCTGCTGTATATATGCATTCCTCTGCACTATATATGCATTCCTCTGCTGTATATATGCATTCCTCTGCTCTATATATACATTCCTCTGCTCTATATATGCATTCCTCTGCACTATATATGCATTCCTCTGCTGTATATATGCATTCCTCTGCACTATATATGCATTCCTCTGCTGTATATATGCATTCCTCTGCACTATATATGCATTCCTCTGCTCTATATATACATTCCTCTGCTCTATATATGCATTCCTCTGCTCTATATATACATTCCTCTGCTGTATATATGCATTCCTCTGCTCTATATATGCATTCCTCTGCTCTATATATACATTCCTCTGCTCTATATATGCATTAATTTTATTTTTCTTGGTAATTTTGCGATGCTTTCTTAGTTTTCTATATTCTGATTTGTCTTGAGTCTCTTCATCCCACGTTTTCCTCCTCCTTTTTCTATATTTTTCGCTCTTTTCTATCCATCTGTTCTCTTTCTTTGGCCAGATTTCTTGGTGGTGTAATGGTTTAGATGCTTATGTTCTGGATGTGGTGTCCAGAGTTCGAATTCCGGGAGGACCATATGCTTTCATTAGTTTATTCATGTACATTGGGGTTTGTAATGGATGATTAATGTTAAAAACGGGGTGTTCCTTAATTGTATCCTTGGGGTGCCTTTTTGGGTAGATTATAAACACCAATTGAGCAGGACAATACCCAGGGGAGGCATAATAAGCGTGTGATAAGGAGTTGCTGGAATTCCTATTTCGTTTGTCTGGGTTCCCTTACTGTTTCTGTTTAATTCTCACCTACACAGAGAATAATCCAGCTAGCTCTTACAAACACCAGCTCATCCTCCTATCCATTTCACTATATTAAACAAGCACACCACTCTTAATCTAATACTGTAAAAAAAAAAAAAAAAACGGTTCTCTCACTCTTTCAACTTTGGGGGAGACACTTGTTACAGGCAGCTTTGCCTTTCGTCTCCTTTATGCATATAGAAAGAATAATACTTTCTCCAGCTCGTATATGCTTTACTTGCCTCATAATAATTCCTCTCTTCTTTCTTTGAGGCATAATTATTATAATCTCTTCAACTCCTATGCAGTATACTTTGCTTCTCTGTCTACCTTACTCGC
Organism: Paralithodes platypus; assembly: GCA_032716605.1. Taxonomy (NCBI): domain Eukaryota; kingdom Metazoa; phylum Arthropoda; class Malacostraca; order Decapoda; family Lithodidae; genus Paralithodes; species Paralithodes platypus. The sequence continues at coordinate 58,841,418 of CM064483.1, read as the reverse complement.
CTATTATGCTTGCTTCATCTCATTCATTCCTCAACTTTATCTCTTCTACCCTATTATGTCGTTATCTTTTTTCAACTAGCTTATTCCTTTTATCCCGTACCTCCTCCTCAGATCATGCATTCAATGTCATGTATCCTTTACCTTTTATCCCGTACCTCCTTTACCTTTTATCCCGTACCTCCTTTACCTTTTATCCCGTACCTCCTCCTCAGATCATCCATTCAATGTCATGTATCTTTTACCTTTTACTCTCGTTGTCTTTCATTTTTGTTTCTCATTCCCTTTCATCATAATCCCTTTTCCAGTTCACTGTTTTTATTTCAACCCTACCAACTCCCATCTCGTCCACCTTCCACATTCCACATTTTTTTCCCATCATAGTTTTTGCCCCACATCACCTTTTTAACCCTTCATCGCGTCCAACCCTTCAAACTCTCCTTTCATTTTACTTCAGTGCTGCCTCCTTTCTACCTGTTTCTTCCTCTCATAGATATACTTTTATTGTCGGAACATACTATTCTTTTCCTCCTTTTCTTTCCTTACTTCAATAAATCACACTTTATTCAATCAACTTCATCTCTCCCTTCGTCATTCTAGCTTATAGATATGCCTTTCTTATCTACTATACTTTCCTTACCTTACAGCATATACAGTAGATATACCTTTCTTATATAATATACTTTACTAAGCCTTCCAGCATATACATATACCTTTCTTATCTACTATACTTTACTTACCTTACAACATATAGATATACCTTTCTTCTCTACTATACTTTACTAAGCCTTCCAGCTTATAGATATACCTTTCTTATCTACTATACTTTACTTACCTTCCAGCATATAGATATACCTTTCTTATCTACCTTTCTTATCTTTCGTGTCTGTCTATCCTCTAACGTTTTCCCTTCATGCTGTAAATTTGCTCACATTCAACCTGTCCCAAAGAAGGGTGGCTGCTCTCAACCCTACAACTATCGGCCAATTGCTCTCATCTCTTGTCTTTCTAAAGTTTTTAAAACTATTCTTGCTTCCAAATTTCTTAAGCATTTCTCTTCTCTCTTCTTATAATCTGCTCTCAGATCGCCAGTATGGCTTCCATAAGGGTCGGTCTTCTGGTGATCTTCTTTCATATCTTACTAACTCTTAATCATCCTCCTTTCGGGAATTCGGTGAGACTTTTTCTATTGCACTAGACATATCGAAAGCCTTCGATAGAGTCTGGCACAAATCTTTAATTTCTAAACTACCCTCCTTCGGTTTCTATCCCTCCATCTGTGCCTTTGTCTCTAATTTCCTTTCCGGCCGTTCCATAGCCGCGGTTGTGGACGGCCATTGTTCACTTCCTCACCCCATAAACTCCGGTGTTCCTCAGGGCTCTGTCCTATCTCCTATTCTCTTTCTAATTTTTATAAATGATCTCCTCAACTGTACCTCAATTCCCATCCTTTCATACGCAGACGACTCAACCTTACACTACTCCATTAGTTTTTCAGAACGCCCCAGCCAGCAATCCCTCAAAGAGAAACGTAATGAAGCCATAGAACTCTTAAATTCTGATCTAAATACTATCTCCAATTGGGGCAGAGAAAACCTTGTTACCTTTAATGCTTCCAAAACCCAATTTCTCCATCTATCTACCCGTCAGGATCTCCCAGCGGACTATCCCTTATTCTTCAACAATACAAAAATCAATCCTTCATCTTCTTTCAATATTCTTGGTGTCTCTTTTTCTTCTGCTCTCAGTTGGAAGGACCATATTACCAGTCTTGCTAAGGCAGCCTCCCAGAAGCTGGGTGTGCTCAACCGCCTTAGGGGGTTCTTTTCCCCTTCACAGCTTCTTGCTCTGTACAGGGGCATAGTGCGTCCTTGTATTGAGTATTGTTCACATGTGTGGGGAGGTTCCTCTCACACCGCTCTCCTAGACAAAGTTGAAAGGAAGGCCTTTCGTATCATTAACTCCCGTCCACTCACTAAATCTCTGCAATCTCTCTCTGTCCCCCGCAATGTTGCATCTCTCTCGCTATTCTATCGCTACTATAATAATCAGTGTTCCTCAGAGCTTTCCCAGTGTATACCACCTCCTTTACGTAGGGCACGTGGTACCCGTCTTGCAACTCAATCCCACCCCTACTCTGTGCAACTCTACAACCCAAAAGTGAAACGTTACTCTCAGACTTTCTTCTACTCAACAGCGGAGCTCTGGAACTCTCTCCCAGAATCAGTCTTTCCCTCTTCCTATGACTTAAATTGCTTCAACCTCCGTGTGTCCAGGCATTTTGGCTGGAACATCCCTTGATTTTAGCCCTGTCACTCTTTCAACTATGGGGGAGGCACTCGTTATAGGCAGTTCTGCCTTTTGCCTCCCTCAATCACATAGAAAAAAAAATTAGCCTTCCAGCATATAGATATACCTTTCTTATCTACTATACTTTACTTAGCCTTCCAGCATATTGATATACCTTTCTTATCTACTATACTTTACTTAGCCTTCCAGCATATTGATATACCTTTCTTATCTACTATACTTTACTTAGCCTTCCAGCATATTGATATACCTTTCTTATCTACTATACTTTACTTAGCCTTCCAGCATATAGATATACCTTTCTTATCTACTATACTTTACTTAGCCTTCCAGCATATAGATATACCTTTCTTATCTACTATACTTTCCTTACCTTACAGCATATAGATATACCTTTCTTATCTACTATTCTTTACTTACCTTACAGCATATAGATATACCTTTCTTATCTACTATACTTTCCTTACCTTACAGCTTATAGATATACCTTTCTTATCTACTATACTTTACTAAGCCTTACAGCATATACATATACCTTTCTTATCAAATATACCTACTTTACCTTATGTACTGTCTTCATTTCATATACCGGTACTTCCCTCGCCATATTGATTCAGTAATTTATTCAGTCTACTTCATATCTTCCTTTCGTTATACCAGCTTATACATATACCTTCCTTATCTAATATACCTTCCTTACCTTATATACGTCCCTCTTCTCATATGCTTTCCTCACCGCATTGCTTTAATATTTTCATTAAGGGGGGTCACCTGCTTTTTTTATCTTTCTCTCCTTTTCTCTCTTTCTCTGGCCTGTATCCATTCGGCCCCATTCAGCCAATTGTTTTAGGACGTTTATCCCCATCCAAGTGTCTATTTCTTCCTGGCGAGCGATAGCGAGCCAGCATTGTATGGAGAAATCCGGCTTCGCCGGAGAAATTTTTCTATCGAAAAATGTACAAATTTAGCTAGCTGTCAAAACAAAAAATATATATGCTGGCTCGCTACCGCTCGCCAGGAAAATATTGACACCTGGATGGGGGTAAACGTCTTAAAACAGTTGGCTGAATGGGGCCGAATGAATACAAGCCAGGGAAAGAGAGAAAAGGAGAGAAAGATAGAAAAAGCCGGTGACCCCCCTTAATTCCACTTGGCATCTTCCTTATATTAGGCTATTGCACGTATTTGATTATTTCCTCATTCCTCCCCTTCATCACTATACCTTTATACCTCATACTTTACACTTCATACCTTCTGTTTTATTCTCATTCCTTTTACACCCTACCTCTTCCACCTCTTCCACATTATCCATTCCTTCCACCTCCTCTTCTATTCCACACCGTCCATTCCTTCCTCCTCCTCTTCTCTTCCACACCGTCCATTCCTTCCTCCTCCTCCTTTCTTCCACATCATCCATTCCTCTTCCCTATTCCACATAATTCCTCCTTCCACCTCCTCCTCTCTTCCACACCATCCATTCCTCTTCCTTATTCCACATCATCCATTGCTCTTCCTTCGTCCACACCCCCCATTCCTTCTCCTGTCTTCCATACCATCCATTCCTCCCTCCTCCTCCCCTCTTCCACATCATCCATTCCTTCCACCTCCTCTCTTCCACATCATCACCCTTTCCTCCTCATTCCTCCTTCTCCTATCTTCCACATCATCCATTCCTCCCACCTCCTCCCTATCTTCCACATTATCCATTCCTCCTTCTTCCACACCATTCCTTCCACCTCCTTCGTCCACATCAACCATTCCTTCCACCATCTCCTCCTCTCTTCCACCTCCTCCCCACATATCTTGATCGTCTCGCTCCACATTTTTAACCCTCTGCCGCGCCCAACCCTTCAGTCCTCTTTATATTTTCCTCCGCCGCTGCTGTCCCCGTGCTGACCTCTTTATATATATTTCACAAAAGCCGGTATCACACGAGCGGTTTTTCCCTCAACATTTATCCTCAACACCGGTCTGGTAGCTTCTGAAGTTAACATATAAAATATTTCTGTCACCTAAATTCATTTATCATCACTCTAGTTTCCAGTACCGGTGAAAAATATTCCAGAAATGTTGCCAGAAAACTGCTGATCAGCGAATGTTGACTATAAAGGTACCGGCTTTACACTGCTCACTTTATACACTCGTCACCTTTTAACCCTTTGAGCTAAGGATGGATCTGTGGTAGTTTTAAAAGGCTTGGTTGAGATAGTCGGTAGCTTTTTGTTATGGGTCGACGTCCTCCCTAAGGTGAATAACATCGTCTAATATTTACCAGAGTATGATAACAAAAAAGGACGTCACCGGTACTGGACGGGTTATTACATTCTTCACTTCTATATTCCTTCCACCTTGTTTCTCGCTACTATAATCCTTTCAGTTCTTTATTTCCATTATGCATGTCTTCATTCTATCTTCTCTTCCTAATGTCATCCTTTTAGTGAGCGGAATTTCGGTGTGAGTATCCTAGGTTCGAGTACCACATGTATTTATTAGTTTAATTGATTTGACTAGTTAGGTTTATTTGTAATTAATTGGTGGTTTGAAGAAAACAAATATGATTTTTGTTTTTGCCTGGAGTCTCACCCGGAGTCGGAGGGTAAGTATGGCTATATGTATTCACAGCCTATTGATTTGCCTATTGATTTGATTGCCTATTGATTTGATGATACCATTGATGACGATTTCTTTAGGTTCTTTCTCATTCCACTCCATATTATCTTTACCCCATCCTTTCTAATGTATTCTTTCCTCTATTCACTCATTCCATCTAAAGGGGCTTGTGGCTGGGTTTTTGGTCTATTCATTCATTTATTTATTTATTTCTTAATGTCCTTGCTAGACCTCCATCAAGCTTAGAAAAACACCCCCTGGACCCCCCCTTCAAGATAAACTTGTACATTTTTCTGTAAAATAATGTCAGGCTCGCTATCGCTCGTCAGGGAAAAATTGACACGTAAATTGCACGTAAGGTCTTAAAATTGACAACCAAATGGGGCGAAAGGTGTTAAACTCGCCAAACTAATGGGCTGAACATATTAAAATATCAAAACTAATAGGCTAAACACGAGGGAGAAGGGGATCCAGAAAAAGCGAGTACTATCCCATTAAATTATATTATGTTCTGTTTCCTCTCATCCCTTCATTTTGCTTCTCTTCGTCTTACTTCTCTCCCATATTCTTTCCTCTTCTTATCACATCCATAACCTTACCTTCCACTTTCCACCCCTTTCATTTCGCCGCTTGTATTCTTAATAAATTATTTAGGTTAGGAAGGATCTCTAGGAAGCAAAGGAGAAACAAACGATCCTAATTAACCCTCCGACTTCCAAAAAATCCTTCCTAAGCTGAATAAAATCGTCTAATGATAGCCACAATAAAATGAAGAAACGCGTCCTCGGCTACTGAAAGGGTTAAGGGGACGATGGTTGTTTTGGGGGGTCTATTCATATATTAATTTATGTGTTAGTGTCCTCCCCAGACCTCCATCAAACTTATAAACATCCATTAGATTCTCCTTAAAGATTATTTTTTAAATTTGTCGGTAGAAAAATATCACGGCCGGAGGACGGTTCCTCCATAATTACAAGTTCGCTAGCACTCGCCAGAAAAAAATCGATACCTAAAGGGCACGAAAGATCTTAATATTGACAAAGAAATTGAGCAAAAACTCTTATAATCGACAAACTAATGGGGCAAACGTCTTAAAATGTGAAAACTAATGGGGCTAAGCATTAGGAAGAAGGGGGACCAGAAAAACGGCCCATCTCCCCTTAAGCGTATCATTAATTCCTGTCCACTCACCAACTCTCTGCAATCTGTCTCTCTTCGCCGCAATGTTGCATCTCTCTCGCTATTATATCGCTACTGCAATACACAGTGCTCCTCAGGGCTCTCCCAGTGTATACCACCTCCTCTACGTAGGGTACGTGGTACCCGTCTTGCAACACAATCCCACCCCTACTCTGCGCAACTCTCCAACCCAAGAGTGAAACGTTACTCTGTCTTTCTTCTATTCAACAACTGAGCTCTGGGACTCTCTCCCAGAATCAGTCTTTCCCTCCTCCTATGACATAAATTGCTTCAAACTCCGTGTGTCCAGGCATTTTGGCTCGAACGTCCCTTGATTTTGGTCCTGTCACTCTTTCAACTATGGGGGAGGCACTTGCTACAGGCAGTTCTGCCTTTTGTCTCCCTCACTCACAAAACAAAAACAAAAAAAGGCATACAAGCACCCCCTGGCCTGGATCCGCTCCACCGCTCACCCTCCGGCGACTCTAACCCTTTAACCCCCTTTTGTATCCAGTTGTCTCAGCACTGACCTATTTTATCTTTGGGGTCTCTATTTCTTTACAGCATTCTCTTTCCCTTCCAACCCGTTTTTGCTTCGCCATTGGCATTCTACTTTAAATAGATAAGTAATGTTTTCCTTGGCGTCTGGCTGTCTGATAAACCAACAAATTATATACCTGGGCCCAATTTCGTCTGAGGTACAAAACGCCATGAATCCAAATCAGGCTAACCAATTGTGGTGGTGTTGGTTGAGGTGGGGGGGGGGGGAGGTTGGGGGCTAACAACTGACAGTCACTGGCTGGCATACGTTTTGTCACGGTCGTTATAAGATTGGGAAGCGAGTCTTTTGATCTGAGGCTATTTTTTTTTTTTTTTTTTTTTTTTTTTTCTATATTCCAACTTACTTCCTCTCGGGCATAGGCTGAGAGCCTTAACATTCACCGCTTTACAATGAACAGTGAAGCCCGTGAGGTCTTGTTCCAGTCTAGGGAGTGAGACATGTGAAGCACGTAGAGTACAACGAGCACCTGCCATCTTGCCTTCACATGAGGCACGGTGCTCACTCATGGCCCGAAACGACCCCATCTCTGAAGCCACCTCGTTCCCGTGCTTCACTGTCTCACCCCCTACACTCGGACTCTCACACTTACACACACACAACGCCACCTGTTGAGCAGATAACTCACCAGGCATTGCACCCCTATAGCATATTTTGAATATGGGAATATTCATACAGTGCTATTTAATCAGGGAACAATGAGGGTATTTTATTGACGTTTCGGTGGGCTTGTGGTAATGCACTGATACTAGGTACAGCACAAATTCCATCCCAATAATATCTTCCCATTGATACATCGGGATTTGAACCCGGGACCTTTGGATTACCAGGCCAGTGGCAAGACCACTCCACCACACCTCCACCACACTTAGCCCAGTGAAGGCTAACAAAGCAAGAATATGACGCTATCTTTTAGTTACTTTGGTGGTTTGTTATCATTACCCCCCGCCTCCCACGTAACGTAAAGGCAACAAGGACTTTCGGCACTGGGCCCTGATAACTTCCCATCCAATCTGTATTCGGTCAAATAAGACCAAGAAACATAATATTTGTTTTTAGCTATATTCATATCGGTACTTAATCAAAGGTGTATTCAAGAAAATGGTTCATATATATATTTATATATACCGGTATATATATATATATATATATATATATATATATATATATATATATATATATAATAGAGTATTTCTTGTAATCGCTAGGAAAACGAAACACTGAGCTGCAACCCTGTTTGTGTGTGCGTATGTGTGTGTGTGTGCGTGCGTGTGTTTGTTAATGAAAAATAAAGCGAGACAGATGTACAATACCGAGTCCAAGTGAAGGAAATGAGGCAAACAGATGACACATACAGATAGACAGGACTAGATCCAAGCCGGCTTAAGGGGAGATGGGCGTATTTATTTGCTCATTATGTAAGATTTTAGTATTTTGTTTTCTTCCCTACACCTCAATCAAACTTTAAAATACACCCTCCCAATACCCTCCCTCAAGATTGATTTGTCAGAAATATGTCCCCACCGAGGGCCGGGGTCTCTTAAATTACAGGCTCGCTATAGCTTGCCAGGAAAAAATTGACACCTAAATTACACCAAAAGTCTTAATATTGACAAAGAAATGGGACGAAAGGTATTAAAATTGCCAAACTAATGGGCTGAACGTCTTAAAATCTGAAAACTAATGGGGTTAAACATGAGGAAGAAGGGGGACCAGAAAAGCGGTCCATCTCCCCTTAAGAGCGACCTGGGATCGAGACGCAGCCACCGGGGCGTAGCAGATGAGATCGGATCCCCTTATTATGGTCCCATAGAGCCGTAAATCTCCGCCGGCCCCGGGAAAGGGATTCTGACCCCCTTATAGGATTGAGACGGATACGTGTTTTTGTTTCGCGTTCGGAGCAGATGATGCGTACAGTAGTAGTTTCGGGATAGCCTTTGTAGTGCCTCCCTTGTTTTAAACTTATGTTATGTACTGGGTAGGTTGTGCTCTTTTTATTATTTACTTCCTTCTTCTCCACATACGAGTGATAAATCTTTTCCTAACTTCAGCTTCGTCTTCACTGTAGTTTTTCAATAGTAGTAGTTGTGCCATCTGGTTTTCCTCTTCTTCATTGTCTTCATGGAAAATATGTTCTCTTCTTATGTCTTCATAATTATGCCCTGCAGTGTAGTAGGACATGTTCTTGTGTCTCCTCTTCACATGTGGGGCATTTGGAGTCTTTAAATTGATGTCTCTTTCTCATATCGGTAATGAAACATTCGGCTTTTGTCTTGTTTGGATATTTGGTAACTCACCGACTCTTCTCCTACGTGCTTCCTCATATAGCCTCGCTATTGCAAGACTTGGGTAAACGATTTGTGTATGCGTGTTTATCCGTCTGTCAAGTAGATGAGGGTAGTAACAGATTGCATCATGGCTACATTTGAAAAATCCTTGGAAAAATTATATCGGCCATATACACATAGGAACTCCAATCCTTTTAAAAAAATGCCAAAAAGTTACAAATAGCTTAATCGATGTTCCAATGGTGATCTTCAAGAGGATCCTGGGCAACCACCTTAACCGGGATGTTCAAGGGAAAGAACTGTTCCCTTGACTAGTCAGGTAGATCAAACACTCGTGGCAGACATACTCGGAGGGATCAAGTATACTGTAAACCGTGTTCGTTCAAATGTAACAAAAAAGGTACATATTGAAAATGTTTAAATAGTTTGTGTACCAAATTGAACATAAAAGCGATTAAAACACTGATTATGTATAGCATTGTTGTTACATTTAAACACACTTTTTACAGTGTAAGGCTAAGATTGATGATATCGAGGGTGGCCGAAACGTCACCGAGGCAACACAAAGGTAAAGCACCAGTAAAATGTATATTGATTACAGGATGCCAAAGAAATGAGAAACCACCTCAGCCTCGTGCACCATAGGCAAAGTTTTAATCTCTGTTGAGTGCTCTTGATTTTCCACATACTATTACCTCGATAGAAACATGATGTACATCACCTTCTACTCTAACAAATCTATGGCTGCATTTCATCATAAAATCTAATCCAATAATTAATTTAATTTGGTTATTTAAGTACATATAAATACATTCCAACGCTGAAATAGCTGGCAAAATCCGCTCATACAAAATTATTTTCTTTTTGTTCCAAGGATTGAAGTTTGTCATTGTTCCTATATCGCAGAGTATAACTTGTTTCCCTTATATTCGTATAAGTGTTTGTGATTAAAGGTTTCCCGTCATTTAAAAAAAAAAAAAAAAAAAAAATCTAGCGTTTCTTTTCTGACAGAATACTCACCTCGTTATTTTTAGTTATAATAATATGTTATATTGATACATGATTGTGAATTTGTTCTGTAAAAATACTTCCGCTATTCGTATTTTTTTCTTGCATTCCTTTAATTAGTTCATAGAAGTGCTAACAAGTGTCAATCTTGTTAAGATTTTTTTTTTTATTACCAGTACGTCATATGAGTTTTGTAATTGGCCATTTGCGAGTTTCAGGCTATAAGGAAGTTGGAGCTGTAAATATCGATGGTAAATAGAAATGCAATGATTATGCAGGTTTCTAATCGCTGAAGAGTATGTTGAATTGGGTTTCATGTATTTATATAAGCACTACAACCGCAATTTAGGTGATAATTCTGTTAATTATCGATGTCTACAGCTCCAACTTCCTTATAGGCCGAAACTCGCAAGTGGTCAATTAGAATAGTGAGTATCGTCAAACACGCTTGTAACAACACGTAGGTATAATCAATTAGGTTGTTGTTGATTGTTTTTCGAAGTATGTGGGCAGGTGTCATATTAAGGGGATTTTTGTTTAGCCCCTTTCTCTCTCATGTTTAACCCCATTAGTTTTGAAATTTTAAGACGTTAGCCCCATTAGTTCTCAATTTTAGGACCTTTCGCCCCATTTCTTTGTCAATATTACGACCTTTCGTGCCATTTACGTGGCATTTTTTTCCTGGCGAGCGATAGCAAGCCTGTAATTTTGGAGGGATGGCAGGGACATTGTTCTACCGAAATTTGCATATATATATATGTATATATATATATAAACCCTAACCCCTTTAGGTATACCGTTTAACCAGTAGGATATTGAAAAGGTATTAACCAAGCGCAGATTGAGAGGTGACCTTATTCATGTTTTCAAGATCAATAAAGGCATCGACAACATGAACTGTAATACATATTGTATGATTGACCGATCAAAATACACGCGGGGAAATGACTGCAAAATCATTGGTAAATCATTCAACTGTAACGAATCCAAGAATGTCTTCTTCAATCGAGTTGTCAACTTGTGGAATGGGCTTCCCCGAGATGTCATAGACTGCAACACCGTCGCCTAGACAAGCACCTTGCCCTAAACCCAAGGTTGACTGCATTAGTAATTGGATATATATTTTCTTTAGTAGTGTTTGTTCAATAACCTAATAGATCTTAATATAATTTCCCCTGCCATGAACTAATCCCTAGGGCAGCACTTCCTTCTCACATCTTTGCCACATTATCTCCGAAATACTGTTGCAACACTTGGAACAGCAGTGTTTTGGAGGGCAAGTAACCTCGAGGGGTTGCATGAACTGTTGTTGCTTGTTTTCCTTTGTTCTCCTTTGTACTTTTCACCATCCCAACATATTACTCACCATCATTCTGCTCACCCCTATACCTCTTCACCATTCCATCACGTATATTGATCTGCCTCATATTCACCATGCACCCAGTTCGTCATGCACTAAACCTTACCATGAGCACCCCGTGTCCCTTGCATGCCGGGAGGATGACTGACGGGCGAGGGATTGGTCATTCATGGGAATTAATAATATATCACCTCGGTCTCGCGCCTCTTTTCCCTGCATGTTTCGTTTTGTCTTTTATCCACACCGTTAATACAAGCCCCCTTTCTCCCTTTTCTAGACAAATACATACATTGACCATTATACATTACTGGTATATATATTTTGATTTATTCACACTTCATTACCAGTACTCTCTCTTACCATGATATACCATGCACCAAATTAAGTACAAACGTTTTTGTTTTCCTCTTCTAAATACTTATGTACATACAGTTATCGAATAAATATTACGTATTTTTTTCGTATTCAGTCTTCAGTATAAGCTCTCTTTCTTCATTCTTTTTTAATAAATGCATACAGTTGTCGATTAAACAATATATAGTATATATATATATATTATATATATAATTTTTTTTTGCGTTCAGTACAAGCACCTCTTTCCGTCTTGCCATACTTCACCATGCACCAAATTCATTACAAGGCCTCTTTATTTCTTCTTCTTCTTCTAAATAAATACATATGTATAGTTATCGATTATACATTATGCAGCTCTCTTCTTCTTCTTTTTCTTTGTCATATATATATATATATATATATATATATATATATATGTACAGTATATAGTTATAGATATAGATTGAGCATTATTTAGCTTTTTCGTCTTCTTCCTTTTCTTCTTCTTCTAAATAAATAAATACATATAGTTATAGATTAAGTATTATTTGGCCTTCTTCTTCGTGTTATTCTTTTATTATTATTCTAAAAAAAATATATACATAAAGTTATCGATTCGACAATATTCAGCATTCAGTACAAGTCCCTCTTTCCGTCATACCATATTCCACCATGCACCAAATTCGCCATGCACCGAGCCCACCGTGCCTGACATCGGGTGACAGGAAAGAGTTAGTGACAGACAGGTGACACATATGGACAGTGTACAGGGAACGTGTTACCTCCCTGGTGCTCGCTTCCTTCCCGGTCTGCGAGTATTGCGTCATGGGTATACTGTCTCGCGAGTTTCCCATTCTATCTTACTAGCCCACACTGTTCACTCCACTTACTATATTTGTATTATGCATACATATTTTTTTTTAGTTACTCCCTAGACGTCTATATTGCTAAAAAAAAAAAAAAAAAAAAAAAAAAAAAAATCCCTCCGAGATAAATGTGCAAATTTTTCGTATAGGGAGACAAAAAAATGCTCCGGTCTCTTATCATTCCCCAATAATAAATGGCCAACCTCAACCTCTCCCCATCCCATCATGGCTCATGCACTCAATTCCTGATACAGCAGGAGTGAGTCCCCCGCCTGCATGACAGTCGGGTGACGTGGGTGTGGGGTGACTGACGGGTGATGGATTGGTCACGCACGGGGAACTAAATTCAGTGTCACACGAGCGCATTATTTTAGGAGCAATTATGATGTCGAACCTTCGAATTTTAAGTTTTACCAGAATTCAGCCACCTAAGGTCATCTACCCACAGTCTAGTTTCAGCTGCCAGTGTCTAAAAGCCCGAATTATTGCGAGGAAGAACTTGCTCCTCGAAAATTGCCGGAAAAAAGGCTCGTGTGTCATCGCCTTTACACCCTGGCCGTCCCTGCGTGACTCTTCCTTCCTTCCTTCCGCTTGTCACTCGGGGGGAATATTATCTTCAGGCTGTTTCAAGATAATTACTCGCAAATTTCCCTTGTTTTTTTCCTGATAAATGCGTACGGTTTCCTATTGTGTTATCTGGTTGCTGTTTTCAGATAATTGCTTGTGAAATTATCCCTTTTTGAAGATAAATACATATATTTCATATTTTACATTATATATAGAGACCTAAAAGCGTCATATATACTTACCCAATTTAATTAACGATACCTATACAGTACAGTCTCTTCGTCTGGATAAATGCGTATTGTTTTAGATTTTACATTCTATATACATATATTCAAATCTACCCCCAATATCAAACATGGAAGTTTTCCTATGGAAGCTCACCCGTTTCCATTCAAATTAATTGAATGCAAGTTTTCCATGCACGATGAAAAGTACGAGTTTTTCGTATAATGATTGCCATGTTGCACTCTGGACGATTTATTGATTTGTGTATATATATATTTATGTATTAGTATTTATATATATATATTTATTTATGTATTTATTTACTTACTTATATATTGTTTACTTTCCTCTCTAGACCTCCATTGAGCTTTAAAAAATGACCCAAAGACCCCCCTTCGAGATAAATTTGTGCCTTTTTCGGTTGAAAAACAAAATCGGCCTGTTCCTCCTAAACTGCAGGCTGACCATCGCTCGCCAGGAAAACTTCGATACCTCAATGGTACGAAAGGTCTTAAATTCCGCAAACTTAAGGAGCGAATGTCTTAGAACCTCCCTCCCCCCACCCCCCTAAAGCCATGTCAGTTCCTTTTTTTATTAACCTTTCATAACATGCCCCTTTCCTCCCAAGATATATTCAGGCAACATTCCACTCTTCCATTCAAAATAGATGCATGCAAAATTTGTATATTCAATACCAAGATAAATGCATGCAAGATTCCCCTCTTCTGTTCCTCCATACAGGTTCCCTATTCGATATGAATATGTACAAGTTTCCGAATTACCAATACAGATCAATGCATAACAAGTACTACTATTCAATCCATAACAGTTGCAGACAATTACCAATACAGATCAATGCATAACAAGTACTACTATTCAATCCATAACAGTTGCAGACAATTTTCCCTTTCCCTTTCGTTGTATGCCTACTAAGTTATTTTCAGTTAAGATAAGTACATACTATTTCTCCTTTCCTTTCTCGATAGATACCCACATATTTTTCCTTTTCCGTCTGTTAGCATTGTTTTTCGATGTTTCTATTCTTTTAGTTTCTCCAAAACAATGCTAAATCTGAGTGATATGCTTCAGATATTAATCAGTTATGTGTTGTGGATGACAGAGAGAGAGAGAGAGCGAGAGCGAGAGAGAGAGGATTTATCTGTGTGTGTGTGTGTGTGTGTGTTGTGAGTAGTGAGTGTATAAGTGAGAGAGAAAAGGAGTGAGTGACTGATAATGGATGTGTGTGTGTGTGTGTGTGTGAAAGAGAGAAAGAGTTAGCCAGAGATAGAGCATTTTGATTACAAGCAGAGGGGAACCAATAACCAATAAAAGAGTTATAGAAATGAGGGAGGTGACGACTTGTGGCTCTCAAAGTAAGGCTCACTCCACCATGGTAACAAGGCCAACTATCAATAATTTATGTGTCTGAGTGCTTCTGAATGCTTGTGGACTTGCTTTTTTTGTGGGCGAACTGTTCTTCGTGTTGTTCTCCTGTCACCTTTCTCGTGTTTCTTGCTGATCCACCCTGCCCCTTGTGGGAATATATATATATATATATATATATATATATATATATATATATATATATATATATATATATATATACACTGTATATATATATTATATATATATATACTGTATATACATATATATATATTTATATATATATATATAGATTTACCTCAAACTCTACCCTTTTTCTTCCTCTGTTTTTTCCCGTCTCTTTCTCCTCATCTTGTTTTAATTTTATTTATATTCATCCTATTAACATTGTAGAAGCAGAATGAAGACAAGTATTTTATAACAGTGTTGTTTTTTATTTACTTGTTAATTTTTTATTATTTTGTTTTGGCTCCATGCTATTCCGCTTCATTATATTTTTTCCTCCTCTGTCTACCCTGTTGTTGCTTGACTTCCTTTGTACCCTAAGGAAGGACAGATCAGCATGGTAACACGTCCCTCTAACACGTTTGATTGGATTTATCTTTCCTATGTTATATTCTCATTTCCTTCATTTCAGATTCGTCCTTATCTTCCACCTTTTCTTTTATTTGTTGTCTACTTGTTTGTTTAAATTTTCTGCATACTCCCATTTCTATGCTTAATTAGATTTTTGTTGTATACATTTCGGGTCTTTATTCACTCCTCCTCCTCCTCCTCATCTTTTCCTCACTCTACTTCTCCTCCTCTTATTCCACCTCTTCCGCCTTTTCCTCCTCTTAAAAATGTACAAATATTTATTGAAGGGGGGTCTAGGGAGTGGTTTATTGAAGGGGGGTCTAGGGAGTGGTTTTTAATGCATGATGAAGTCTAATGAGGAAACTATATATATATATTTTTTTTACAAAATTAGACTCCTAAAATAACCAGTGTCCCCTTAACATATGTACTCCCTCTTCCTTCCTCATCTCCTCCCTTTTCACATATTCCTATCTTCTTCCTTCCCTTCTTCTCAATTCTTCCACTTCCTCCTCCATTTCCTATTCATCCTCCTTTTCTCTTCCTCCTCATCCTTCCCTTCGAGTTTTCCTCTTTTTTGTCCTGTTCCTCCTTTCTCTCCTCATCATTCCCTTCGTTTTTCTTCTTCCTCCTTTCTCTCTTCACCCTCCCCTTCCTTCCTCTTCCTCCTCCTTTCTCTCTCCATCCTTCCCCTCTTCTCTTCCTCTTCCTTTATCTTTAAGGTATTTATGGTATTCTTCCAACAGTTTCCATGCCAGCATTAGCTGGAGGGAGTGGTGGGTGGGGAGGAGCTTTCTTCTTTGCTATCCTTTGCTCTACCTCGTAGTCAATAGATTAGTAGTTTTATGTATCCAAACTGCCCCGTAAGGACCAATAGGTCTGTTGCAGTTTGTTCTCCTTTGTATTCCTTTGTATCTCCTCCTCTCTCTATTCCTCCTCCCCCTCTTCTATTTTTCCTCCTCTCTCTCTTCATCCTCCCCCTCTTCTCTTCCTCCTCCTTTCTCTCCTCATCCTTCCCTTCATTTTTCTTCCTCTTCCTTTCTCTCCTCATCCTTCCCTTCGTTTTTCGCCAGCACAACAGGGGTTAAATATAACTAAAATCGCCTAATGATAGCCAGAACAAGAAACCAAGCAATACGAACCAGCTGGTACTGAAGGGTTTAATCTCTTCTGTTCCGGCGACGTCTTTTACATTGTAATCTAGCTATATTTAGACGATACTGTGCAGTTTCAGAAGGATCTATGGTAGAATAAGATGGATAGATGATATAGTATATGGTAGTATAAGTTAGAGGCGATACTTCGAAGCCAGTTAATTGCTGGAAGCCCTTTTTAATTTGAATAATATCGTCTAATAGTAGCCAGAATAAAGTTAAAAGAACGTCGGCGGTACAGAAGAGGTTAAACAGGGGCCGCCGAGCTACAACTTGATTCACTCTCTCTCCGAAACACCACCATAAATCTGGACTCCTTGAGAAAAGTTTGGAAGGCGAGAGAGAGGGAGAGAGATAGATAGAGAGAGAGAGAGAGAGAGAGAGGGAGGGAGGGAGGGAGGGAGTGGGATGGGGAGGTGAAAAGAATGGCGGCGCAGCGGGGGTTGTTGTGTGAGTTACCAGGGAGATGACCACCACCACTCCCGGGATAAACATAATAGTTCACTGGTAGGCACAGAGAGAGAGAGAGAATGTGTGTGTGTTTGTGTGAGAGAGAGAGAGAGAGAGAGAGAGAGAGAGAGAGATATATTTTTGTTTGCCTAAGGAACAAACTAATATAATTATACAGTATATACATTGCTCGAAATTGATGTAAACAAACTGTCCTCAATAATAATTCAACAAAATATCATAATAATCCCCAAGACGTCAGACCAGATAAGGTTAAGTTAGGTATTCATTTAAACATATTACTGTATATGTTGATTATTATTAGTATTTGTTATTTAACTTCAAGATTAATAATATCGCAATAATGAAACTGAAAATTGACTTACAATATAATTTTCTTGGTACATTATTGACTCCAATACACTGATTATTGACAAGCGCACCTCTTTACTCTACTATCGTTTCCTTTATTGCTAGGAAGTTAACTACAAGCTGCCTCGTAGAAATCAATATATATGTTGTTGTTGTTGCTTGTTTGCCTTTGTACTCCCCTTCTCCTCCTCCTCGCTCCTCCTCCTCCTCAGTAAAGGTCACGCTGGGGACAAGTTCTTTTAACACACGTTCTGCTTTGTCCTTTCTCATCTCCTCCCTTTTCACATTTCTGTCTCACCTTGACTATAAATGTGAATAAAAGCAAAGTGTTGGTAGTAGAAAGGGAAAGAGGCACTGTTTGTAATGTTGTGGATAATGGAGAACAACCTGCAGTAGTAGAAGAGATTACCTGTATGTATCTTGAAGCCATGGTTGAGAACAGAGGAACATTTGTAAGAGAAGTAGAAACGGAGAAACACAAGGAAGAAAGGAAGCTGAAGCGATGAATGACCTGATCAAGAGCAGAAATTTAAGTATGGAAGAAGCGAGAGGATTACATGAGGGCATCTTAGTGCTAACATTGATATATGGGTGCAAAACTCTGAAATGGCAAAATAATGGAAAGTCGCAAGTAAGAGCAGTTGAAATGAACTTGCTAAAAAATGCCCGTGGTGAGTACGAGATTAGACAAGACTTATGAACATAAGAGACATGTGGAATTAGGAAATCTGTTGATCAAAAGGTAGAAGAAAATGGTCCCAGATGGTATGCCCACATGACTATAATAGCTAAAGAAAGATTAGCCTACTAAAAAGGATACATGGCAGTAAAGTGAAAGGAAGAAGAAGACGTGGAAGGCCTAGAAGAAGATGGTATGATGTGGTGTCTCCATGTGTGTCAAAGCGTGAAATGGGAATGGATGAAGTAAACAAAATAGCAAATGGTAGGATTCAATGGAGAAAGTGTGTTAGAGAGAGTACATGAATGTCTCTGTACCCTTTTAGATGACAAACCTGGAAGGTCTTCATCTCAGATGTTTATGTTAGTTGACTTTGTTATAGAAAATGAATAGCATCTGAGGTAAAACCAATACTTTTGCGGAGTTGGTGAATAAACGGTGTTCCGAATGCTAGAGTGCTTGCTATTGGCTGGCGTCTATTATATGCATTTTTTTCCCTGTCATCTATGTTCCCTTTCCTAGGTTTCTTGCTGATCCTCCTTACCCCTTTAAGGAAGTGCGGGTTTGGCTACTTACTAACTGACTGTCTCACCTTCCTTCCCATCTTCTGATTTCGTTTACTTCCTTTTCCTCCTCCATTCCACTTGCTATTACTCGTTCTACTCCTCTTCCGTTTTATCTTACTCATCTTCCTCTTCCTCACGAGAGTGCTCGTGTAACACCTGTTTTAGAAGACTGCCCCACCGCCTCGCCCCGTCCAGGAATCAAACACTGATTACCTAGGCTGTAAGCTAACCAATGCAACGCAAGCCACCTTTTATAAAAACAAAAAATTGTATGGCACTTTGTTTAGAATTCTCTAAATAAACTGTAGAGTTTGCCAAGTCTTGCCACAATACAGTTATTATCATTGGTATTACTAAATCTTCTCTTTCTCATGCCTTTGGCCGTTCCATAGCTGCGGTTGTGGACGGCCATCACTCAATCTATTCCTCAGTCTCCAGTTCTCTTTCTAATATTCATTAATGATCTTTTCAATTGTACCTCTAGTCCAATCCACTCATATAGTGATGACTCTACCTTACATCATAATTCAACTAGGTTTCCACAATGACCCAGCAAAATCTCACCACATGATGAGGTCTTAGCCCGCCTATCTTCTAATCTATCAAATATTTCCAATTGAGGCGGAGAGAATCTTGTTACTTTCAATGCTTCCAAGACCCAATCTCTTCATATCTCTACCCGTCAATAACTTCCACACGTCTATCCCTTATACTTCAACAATACACAAATTAACCCTTCATCCTCTCTCTGTATTTTTGGTGTTTCCTTTTATTTTGGCCTTTTTTGCTAAGATCATATTACCACTCTTGCTAAAACAGCTTCCCAGAAGTTAGGTGTGCTCAACCGTCTCTGTGGGCTCTTCACCTCCGCACAGCTTCTTGCTCTGTATAGAGGCACAGTGCGCCCATGTATCGAGCACATGTGTGGGGAGGTTCCACCCATACCGCACTTCTTGAAAGGGTAGACTAAAACACATTTCATCTCATCAACTCGCTTCATCTTTCTAATTCCCTATAATATCTCTCTACATGCGCAATGTTACATCTCTCTCACTCTTCTACCGCTATTACAATAACCAGTGTTCTTCAGAGCTTTCTCAGTGTATACCTCCTACCTTACGGGGAGTGGGGGGCACCCACCTCTTAATACTCCCCCCCCCCTTATTCTGTCCAACTCTCTAACCCAAGATTGATCCGATTTTCTCAGTCCTTCTACTCAACAAGCAAGCTTTGGAACTCTCTCTCTCGATCTGTCTTTCCCTCATCCTATGACTTAAACTGCTTCAAGGTCCCTGTGTCCAGATAGTTTGATTCAAACGTCCCTTGAATTTGGCTATGTAACTCTTTCAACTTTGGGGGAGACGCTTGTTACAGGCAGCTTTGCCTTTTGTCTCCTTCATTCACATCGAAAATACATATACATTATATACAGCATATACTATATGCTATATATACTACTACTACTACTACTACTACTACTATATACTACTATAATATATATATATATATATATATATATATATATATATATATATATATATATATATACGGTATATATATACATATATATATATATAGATGTATAGGGGAGGTGTGGTGGAGTGGTCTTGCCACTGGCCTGGTAATCCAAAGGTCCCGGGTTCAAATCCCGATGTATCAATGGGAAGATATTATTGGGATGGAATTTGTGCTGTACCTGGTATCAGTGCATTACCACAAGCCTACCGAAACGTCAATAAAATACCCTCATTGTTCCCTGATTAAATAGCACTGTATGAATATTCCCATATTCAAAATATGCTATAGGGGTGCAATGCCTGGTGAGTTATCTGCTCAAGAGGTGGCGTTGTGTGTGAGAGTCCGAGTGTAGGGGGTGAGACAGTGAAGCACGGGAACGAGGTGGCTTCAGAGATGGGGTCGTTTCGGGCCATGAGTGAGCACCGTGCCTCATGTGAAGGCAAGATGGCAGGTGCTCGTTGTACTCTACGTGCTTCACATGTCTCACTCCCTAGACTGGAACAAGACCTCACGGGCTTCACTGTTGCGGTGAATGTTAAAGCTCTCAGCCTATGCCCGAGAGGAAGTAAGTTGGAAAAAAAAAAAAAAAAAAAAACCCACACAGTTTGCCAAGTCTGGCCGTGGTACTGTATATTCGTTGTCATTGTTAGTGCTAAAAACATTTACATGAATAATTACATGATTTAGCATATTTTATTTATGAAATTTAAATTGAAGTATCTTTATTTAGCCAAAACAAAAATTATACATTGTAAACAAATTTATATTTTATATTGTTAAAAGGTTGAGCCTTATGAGTGAACTCCTAAAACGGGATAAACATGTTTTGCTCCGAGTTGAATCTCACATAAAAATTGCACATATTTTGGCTAGTACGGTATATAATATTCCCATATACACACCCACATATACATGCACTGTACATACTGTACATTCAGAGATATACAAGCATGTACACATAAATACACAATTATGCACACTCATCCACATACCGGACCGTACACACACACACACATAGCCTGTACATAGATTCAAACACATACATACCCTTACACAAATATGCATCTATGCACATATCAGTTAGTGATATTAACGCTCCATGTATATTAACATATAATTTTGCCCACAAATTCACACACATACCCACATCTACATACACGTGCACACACATACTCACTAGCAACGGCAATAAGTACAGTCAACTCGTGTAATCCGCAGTCTCAGAATATTACTTAGGCTTATTAGAAGCTTAGATGTTTATGTGTACAATATATTTGCAATAGATACAATGGGAAAGGGATGACTCAAGAAATATATATGCGATACTGTTTCTTACAGCAATCTGAAAAATACAAAAATAAATATATACAGTATATAGGCCTATATATATATATACTGTATAGTATTGCATAACTACAATATCTAAGACTGCGTATTAAACGAGTTGACTTTACATTGTACATACACTGGAATACATTTTCTATAATTCATATTTGTTTTCACCAACCCACCAATTAATTTACAAATAAACCTAACTAATGAAATCAATTATAGTAATGCCGGACAGATCAAAAGAAAAAACACCTCTCATGACAGGTTATGAAAATTATCCTGGTGTTAGATCAAAATTGCCAGAAAAATATCCCGTGTGACTTCCTGCCCTTTAATTGCTTTGTTTACCTGAGGGCTTTAAACCAGGCACCCGCTGTTAATTGCGTTCTACTTACCTGTCCAGAGCTAGCCGGGTGAAGGGTGCTCGGCCACAGGTGATTGTTAGGGTGAGTGCTCGTGCTGGGATCAGGTGTAGGGTGATCAATGTGTGTGTGTGTGTGTATGAGAGAGAGAGATATACACGGATTTACATAGATACAGAGAGAGAGAGAGAGAGAGAGAGAGAGAGAGAGGTGAGTGAGAGAAGTGGAGTTGAGTGAGTATGGAAAGATTACTAATTTTATTCTTGAGTGTTATGGATGCGTGTGTGAGTGCAAGAACTACGGTCGGATGTGGGTTGCCAAGGGAGTGAGTGAATGCAAGAGTGTGTGAGAGAAAATAGAGAGAGAGAGAGAGAGAGGAGTGGAAGAGTGGTGAAGTGAGTAAATGAGAGAGTGTGTAAGAGAAAAAGAGTGAGGGAAGAGTGGTGGAGTGAATGAGAGACTGTGAGAGAGAAAAAGAGAGAGGGAAGAGTGGTGGAGTGAATGAGAGAGGGGGAGAGGAAGTGGTGGAGTGAATGAATGAGAGTGAGAGAGAAAACAAAAGTGAGGGAGGAAAGTCAGAGTGGTGGAGTGAGTAAATGAGAGAGTTTGTGTGTGTGAGAGAGAGAGAGAGAGAGAAAGAAAGCGTGAGGGAGGAGAGAAAGTGGTGGAGTGAGTGAATGAGAGAGTGAGAGAGAACATGAGTGAGGGAGGAGTGGTGGAGTGAGTGATGTGATTGATAGCGGAGAAGGCGGAACAGGTGTGAGCATAAACATTCTGGTGAGAGAGAGAGAGAGAGAGGTCGTGTTTTATAGCTCGTTATGTGGTTTGTCAGCCTTTCAGTGTTGGTGTACAGTTCCAACAGGAGAGAGAGAGAGAAAGAGAGTGAGAGTGAGAGATATAACAAAATAGAAAGGGAGAGAGGGAGAAAAAAGAAAAGAAAAGGAGAGACAGAGAGAGAGAGAGGTGAGAGGAATTTGTGAATGAGGTCTTTGAGAGGGTCAAGAATGCTCGTATAATTGCTAACACTATTCGGTTCGCCGTCTTGGGGGTTATTACGATATTTTGTTTTAATTATGGAGGATTTTGTTTGTTTTTGCCAATTTTGAACAATGTATTTTAGTTTACACCCTAGGGCCTAGGCTCTAAAAAACACTCCTTTCCAGGCTTTCTTCAAACAAAAAGGCCCATCCAGACTCCCTTCAACCTAAATTTGTAAATTGTTCTATTGCAAAATGTCCTGGCCGAAGGCCGATTACATATTTTTGACCTAGGTCCTTGACTACTGAGCGAATTCAAACAATCTTGTTGACTGATTATTGCATCGACCCACCGAATGTACGTGTAAGGTTTGGTGAAAATCCATGACCAATCTACGAGGAGTTTCTGGACAGACAGTTAAACGGATAAGAGAAATTTCGACCAGCAGTGTACCAGTATACGAAAGGGGGGTGGGAGGGGGTGGGGGGATACCACTCAGATTACGTAGAAGAATAATGTGTTTAATTTGCTCTTCAAAATCTTTATTAACGCTTGACCCCTCGAGGCTCTGTTAAAGCCGAGGATAACTACAAAGCATGTGTTATTAACATTAGAGGTTTTACAGTTTGTAACTTGTTCGGGTGTTGTTTTTATATTATATGAATATTGGGTATTTTGGGTCATGCACCTCGTACCCCAAACGGTTATTAAGCCCTTGACTACTTATGATGCTAATTCCCTGTGTATTCTGGTTAGCTTTAGGTAATATAACTCCTGTGCCGGCTACGTCTTTTAAGCTTTATTCTGGCTAATATTAGACGATTCTATTCAGTTTAAAAGGGGCCTCCAACAATTAACAGGCTTCGAACTATCCCTCTTAACCCTTTTTACTACCACAGGTCCTTCATAAACTGCGCAAAATCGTCTAAACATAGCTAGAATAAAATTAAAAAGACGCCGCCGGTACAGAAGAGGTTAATGCAGTTTAGAAAGGATACTTAGGAATCAAAGGATTGAGTCGTCGAATAATAACTACATAGAATTAACAATTACGTCACCTTTTAATGAAAGGATTCAGAGGAAGAGCTGAGAGAAATAGAGAAGCGTAACCTGTGTATGTATTATTTGTAGTATTTAGTGTCGAGATACATAATTATTAACATCTTTAAGTTAGTACCCTCGTCTCTTTTATTGGAAATTGGAAACTCAGAAAACGGGTGAAAGAAAGTTTGTTATAGTACGCATTAGTGATAGACATGGATTATTCTAGTATGAGTTTGAAAGAGGTGGTGCGGCGGTCGGCAGCTCAGTTATTTGAGCGGTTGGATATGATCGTGTGGCGGTTCCGGGAGTGGATGGGGAGGGGCTTGGTCCAGCAGTGCTCCCAAGCTTTGAAGGTCCTATAACACCAATTACTCTCCGACACCAATTTCCCCGAGCACCTCTTGCCAGATAATCCAAACCTGGAAACCCTTCTAATGTCGGACCTGAGGGCTAGGGGTGACCAAGCTATGGTAGATCTGCTCCTGGGCTGGATGGTGGAGAGCCTGATGGAAGGGGAGGAGGTGCAGGTGACCTCGGCCGTGTTGACATGTGTGGTGTGTTGCCTCAGCCCCCACTGTAACATGACCCGCTTGTAGGCCGTCACGCAGGTTATAAAGAGCGTCCTCCTGGCCCGTAACTGCGAGTGTGGGGAGTACCTGGATCACTATATTGCTTTCTTCGAGGTGGCCGAGATGAAGGTGCGGGAGAGGATGTCTTTGGACGAGGAGGAGGAGGGACCTTATACCCACATTTTTGTTGTCATTAAGGCCGCTCTCCAGGGGGACTTTGACCTTCCGGATCCAGACCTAACGGATTCAGATGCTTACTTCCGGAACAAGTGGGGTGGGGGACGTTACTGAAGTGTCTGTTCATCTTATGCTTTATTAGGGTTAGGGGACTTTCTGAGAGGCTCGTGTGTGTACTGATTGCTCTGTTCTGATTTGTATGGTTGTATCTTCGTATGTTGTTTCTATTTCTATATGTATCGTGTTATTATGTAAAAGATCTTGCCCGTAGTTCTCATTATCTGTCTATGCATCTTTTCCAACACTAATCATTTAGCTTGGACATCGCTGCTCTTCATCTTGCAATTAAATTCTCCCTTCTCCATCTATCCATTCATTCAACCTCTTCCCTTCCACTCAATCCCCTTGCGTTTTACAATTAATCTGTCTCTTTTTCCATTATTTTGTTATATATATACTGTATCTATTTATATATACCTATTGCTTTATCTATCCATTTACCTGTCACCATATTGCTCTACCTATCCATCGATCTATCTCTATATCTATATTTATATCAATTTATCTTGTTTGTACATGTCTGTGTCAATCTGCCTGTTTGTCTATTGATCTATCTACCCATCCATGTATCCTCCTAACCTTTTCCCTTCCACTATGTCCCCTACGTTTTACAATTATTCTCTCTCTCATTTGTTTTATTTCTCCCTGACATTTTTCTGAATTCACCCCTCCGACATTCTCAGTCATTGTATTAAAGACATCTATCTATAACCTATCTATCTATGTACAGCATATCTACCTACTTATTAATCTATCTATCTACGTGCCAGCTATCTGTCTATTAGCCTGTCTGTGTAAATATGTTTTTATCTAAATGCCTCTACTCTCTAACTAGCCCCCCTTTTATCTATATCTATCTACCTACCTGTTTATCGATGTATCCATATAGCAATCTACTTGTTTGTAAATGTATATTTCCATCTTCCCGTTTATCTATCTATCTATCAATTTATCTATTCCTTTATCCTTTTCTCGGTCTCCTTTTCCATTTCTACCGGGTGCCTAATTTTCTAATACATTTATCTATTCATCTACCTATCGATCCATCTATCTATACAGCCTTTTTTTCCCCACTCTTAGTCTCTCTCTATTTGATTTGTAACTGACTTTTTTCCATCATTCACCCCTCCTCGCTTTACCATTTAATTATATATATACAGTATATATATATAAATTTCGTTTTGTCTGTTTTAATCTGTCTGTATTTATCTACCCATTTATCTATTTACAGTATCTACCTATCTATTTGTCAATCTAATCTATCATTCTATCTCTTTACCCGTATCCCCTCTTTTTACTCATTTTTATACAAGTTCCCACTTAACTCCACCCCTCCCCTCCGCTACACTCTTCCATTGTATTTTATTATTGTGTTCATAAATCTATCTGTTTATATATATATGCCTGTGTCTATCTATATATCTATCTATCTCTATCTCTCTACCTACTATCTAGCTATCTATCTATCTAATCTATCTATTATGCTATCTTTTCACCCTTTTCCCCTCCACGCTTTTTTCTTTAATTCCAACTCCCACTGACCTTTTTCAGTATTCACTCCCCTCTGCCGCTCTTTACCCTTGTATTCGTCCAATCAAATCCCTACGTATGTTGTTTCTATTTCTATATGTATCGTGTTATTATGTAAAAGATCTTGCCCGTAGTTCTCATTATCTGTCTATGCATATTTTCCAACACTAATCATTTAGCTTGGACATCGCTGCTCTTCATCTTGCAATTAAATTCTCCCTTCTCCATCTATCCATTCATTCAACCTCTTCCCTTCCACTCAATCCCCTTGCGTTTTACAATTAATCTGTCTCTTTTTCCATTATTTTGTTATATATATATACTGTATCTATTTATATATACCTATTGCTACCTACCTATCCATCGATCTATCCCTATATCTATATTTATATCAATTTATCTTGTTTGTACATGTCTGTGTCAATCTGCCTGTTTGTCTATTGATCTATCTACCCATCCATGTATCCTCCTAACCTTTTCCCTTCCACTATGTCCCCTACGTTTTACAATTATTCTCTCTCTCTCTTTTGTTTTATTTCTCCCTGACATTTTTCTGAATTCACCCCTCCGACATTCTCAGTCATTGTATTAAAGACATCTATCTATAACCTATCTATCTATGTACAGTATATCTACCTACTTATTAATCTATCTATCTACGTGCCAGCTATCTGTCTATTAGCCTGTCTGTGTAAATATGTTTTTATCTAAATGCCTCTACTCTCTAACTAGCCCCCCTTCTATCTATATCTATCTACCTACCTGTTTATCGATGTATCCATATAGCAATCTACTTGTTTGTAAATGTATATTTCCATCTTCCGGTTTATCTATCTATCTATCAATTTATCTATTCCTTTATCCTTTTCTCGGTCTCCTTTTCCATTTCTACCGGGTGCCTAATTTTCTAATACATTTATCTATTCATCTACCTATCGATCCATCTATCTATACAGCCTTTTTTCCCCCACTCTTAGTCTCTCTCTATTTGATTTGTAACATACTTTTTTCCATCATTCACCCCTCCTCGCTTTACCATTTAATTATATATATACAGTATATATATATATAAATTTTGTTTTGTCTGTTTTAATCTGTCTGTATTTATCTACCCATTTATCTATTTACAGTATCTACCTATCTATTTGTCAATCTAATCTATCATTCTATCTCTTTACCCGTATCCCCTCTTTTTACTCATTTTTATACCCACCCCTCCCCTCCGCTACACTCTTCCATTGTATTTTATTATTGTGTTCATAAATCTATCTGTTTATATATATATATGCCTGTGTCTATCTATATATCTATCTATCTCTATCTCTCTACCTACTATCTAGCTATCTATCTATCTAATCTATCTATTATGCTATCTTTTCACCCTTTTCCCCTCCACGCTTTTTTCTTTAATTCCAACTCCCACTGACCTTTTTCAGTATTCACCCCCCTCTGCCGCTCTTTACCCTTGTATTCGTCCAATCAAATCCCTGGGCCTGTTGGGTTGGATTTGCATAGAGGCTCAGGATAAGCTCCGTTGTATGGTATTAACCCTTTGTATATTATGACGACGTTTGACAGTTTATTCTGGCTATTATTAGACGATTTTATGCAGTGTAGGAAGGATCTGGGGCAATTAGTTAATCTTAGTCAACTCTCTGACTTTCATATGCATACCCCGGGTTTAGCAATATGACGATTTGATGCAGTTTAAGAAGGCTACTTAGAAATCAAAGGGTAAATAATTATCTCAATTTACCCTTTAACTCCCCAGCATCGTTTTAAGGGGGGATGGGCTTATTTATTTGTTTATTGTTTTATATTTTTATAATTATTTTCGTTTCCTCCATAGACCTCCATCAAGCTGTAAAAAAACACCCACTAGACCCCTCTTCATGATATATTTGTATATTGTATGGTAGAAAAATTTCGGCCGAAGGCCGGCTACTTTTAAAATTATCGCTCCCCAGAAAAAAATTGACACCTAAATGGCATGAAATGTTTTATTTTGACAAAGAAATGGGGTGTAAAGTCTTAATATCGCCAAACTAATGGGCCAAACATCTTAAAATCTAAGAAACAATGGGGCTAAACATGAGGGAGAAGGGTGGGCCAGAAAAACGGCCCATACCCCCTTAACCCGAGAACGGCGAGAAGACTCTTAAGAGGTTTTGGTGGTGAAAGGCGACGAACCTCTTAAGATCCAAGGCCTAAAAAAAATACTTTTAAAAGGCCCCAGTAGCACTTAAAACAAAGAAATATGTGATTAAGTGAGAAAATTCCCTCCATACCTCTATCACTCCTTCACATGTGCCAGAACCTCCTCCTTCCCCCTCCCCCTTCAATTATCATCTATTTTTCCTCTTATTCCCTTGTTTAACGGTTTATTTACCACAGCAATATCTCCAAACCGGTTCAAAGGTGTTCTCCTGCACGTATCAAGTGCGTGGGGAAGAAAGAAAGTGAGAGAGAAACCTCGGTCTCGCTTCAGGCTTCGAGAGAGGAGGGTGTAGGGCTCGTGTGTCTCTCACCTCATGACTGGACGGTCAGCATTAATTCGTCTTTTTCACCCCCCAAATACTATTCCCATTTGTTTTATTGCTGTTACATGTTAATATCTTCATATTAAACGTAAAATAGGCGCATATGAATAAGTAATAACGATATTTATCGTAAAATTATGATTTTAGGCGGGAATGAAGCCTAATATCGTCGCTTGGCGGTAGGGTGTTCACTACTAATAGCTCGTCCTTGTCGGGTTAAGCTTACTACAACCCAGGGGAGTGTACAGTTGGCCACATTAATTGGTATACCCTTGACTATGTTTTCATGTGTGGAAGGAAAACTGGTATGATAGAATTGGAAGTGTATTTTCTTATGCCATAGTTAAATAATATGACCAGTTAACCCTTTTGTTTACCGGGGACTTCCTTTACATTCATTCCTGGCAGCTATTAGACGATTGCATTCAGCTTAGGAGGGATGTCTACTGAATAAAAGGCTACGCACTATCTCAATTCATTCTTTTAGCTACCATATACCCTTCCTAAGCTTCATAAAATCGTCTAAATGTAGCTAGAATACAATTAAAAAGACGTGGATACAAACTAATGTGACCAAATGTACATCCGGATTTAATAGTTTGCCGAAAAAGTGGAAGATGGGGAATCTAGAGAGAGAGTCGTTAAAAGGGGACTGTGGATATATCTGGGGGTCTTTTTATTTATATATTCATTTGTTTTTTAGTTTCCTCGCTAGACCTTCAAGCTTAAAAAAACACTCTCTAGACTCCCCTTCAAGATAAATTTGTAATTTTTTCTATAAAACAAATGTCACGGCCGAAGGCAGCTTTCTCATAAAATTACAGGCTGCCTATCGTTTGCCAAAAAATAGAGACGTAAATGGCATGAAAGATCTTGATATTGATATAGAAATGGGACAAAAGGTTTTAAAATCGACAAACTAATGGGACGAACGTCCTAAAATCTGAAAACTAATGGGGCTAAACATGATGAAGAAGGGGGACCATAAAAACGACCCATCTCCCCTTAACTGGACATTTCTACGCAGGGAATAAAAAGTACTATAGTCGATTCATTATAATTAGGCCAACAAATCTCGAACACTATACACTCTATAAGACAAGAACGACTTGAGTAACCGAACTATTATATCTACCATTTAGGAAGAGTCAGTCAGGGAGTAAGTGTGAACGTTTACAGACTATTTTCTCTAGCCTTTTATTTGATTTTATTTAGTTTTATTGTATATTATTTGTTCAAGTTAATTACAGAGGCTAAGTTTCAGGATGTGTAGCCTGTGAGAAGCATGTAAAGACTGTCAAGGGAAAGTGATAGTAACTTAAGTAGAGTCACCTGCTTTTTTTATCTCCTTTTCTGTCTTCTTCCTTCTCTGGGTTGTATCCATTCGGCCCCATTCAGACAACTGCTTTAAGACGTTCATCCCCATCCAGGTGTCAATTTTTTCCTGGCGAGCGATAGCGAGCCAGCATTGTATGGAGAAATCCGGCTTCGCTGGAGACATTATGTATCAAAAAATGTACAAGTTTAGCCTGTGTCAGATTTGTTTGTTTTTTAAATGTTGGCTCGCTGCCGCTCGCCAGGAAAAAATCGACACCTGAATGGGGATAAACGTCTTAAAACAGTAGGCTGAATGGGGCCGAATGGATACAACCAAGAGAAAGAGGGAGAGAGAGAAAAAAAACCGAGGTAAATGTCAACAGTGTGTGAAAGGGTTAATGAAGTTACAGTACAATAGTGAGAATTAAATATAAATGAGGGGATGATAATTAAAACAGCTAAATTAATTAACACATCTGTAATTCCCTTTCAATAGATTTCCAGACATCTCTTATTCTCTTATTATTGGCGGTACTCAGTTGGCTCATGTGTCATGGCATTACAGTATTAACCCCTTCTGTACCGGCAACGTCTTGTTAATTTTATTCTGGCTATGATTAGACGATTAAATTCACTGTAGAAAGGGCCTCCACCTATTAACAAGCTTCGAAATATTTCACTTAACCTTGTATACTATCACAGATCCTTCTTAAACTGCGCAAAATCCTCTAAATATAGGTAGAATACAATTATCATGATGTGCTCGGTACAGAAGGGGTCAAGTAAAATTTTAAGTAAATCTCAGAGTAAACCTCCTTTCGGGACTTCGGTGAGACTTTTTCTATTGCACTAGACATATCGAAAGCCTTCGATAGAGTCTGGCATAAATCTTTAATTTCTAAACTACCCTCCTTCGGTTTCTATCCCTCCATCTGTGCCTTTGTCTCTAATTTCCTTTCCGGCCGTTCCATAGCTGCGGTTGTGGACGGCCATTGTTCACTTCCTCACCCTATAAACTCCGGTGTTCCTCAGGGCTCTGTCCTATCTCCTATTCTCTTTCTAATTTTTATAATGATCTCCTTAACTGTACCTTAATTTCCCATCCATTCATACGCAGACGACTCAACCTTACACTACTCCATTAGT
This sequence comes from Paralithodes platypus, assembly GCA_032716605.1. Taxonomy (NCBI): domain Eukaryota; kingdom Metazoa; phylum Arthropoda; class Malacostraca; order Decapoda; family Lithodidae; genus Paralithodes; species Paralithodes platypus. Next base: position 58,810,363 of record CM064483.1, on the reverse strand, counting down.
TTTTCAGAACGCCCCAGCCAGCAATCCCTCAACGACAAACGTAATGAAGCCATAGAACTCTTAAATTCTGATCTAAATACTATTTCCAATTGGGGCAGAGAAAACCTTGTTAACTTTAATGCTTCCAAAACCCAATTTCTCCATCTATCTACCCGTCAGGATCTCCCAGCGGACTATCCCTTATTCTTCAACAATACAAAAATCAACCCTTCATCTTCTCTCAATATTCTTGGTGTCTCTTTTTCTTCTGCTCTCATTTGGAAGGACCATATTACCAGTCTTGCTAAGGCAGCCTCCCAGAAGCTGGGTGTGCTCACCCGCCTTAGGGGGTTCTTTTCCCCTGCACAGCTTCTTGCTCTGTACAGGGGCATAGTGCGCCCTTGTATTGAGTATTGTTCACATGTTGTGGGGAGGTTCCTCTCACACACACCGCTCTCCTAGACAAAGTTGAAAGGAAGGCCTTTCGTATCATTAACTCCCGTCCACTCACTCAACCATCTCTGCAATCTCTCTCTCTCCAACCGCAATGTTGCATCTCTCTCGCTATTCTATCGCTACTATAATAATCAGTGTTCCTCAGAGCTATCCCAGTGCATACCACATCCTTTACGTAGGGCACGTGGTACCCGTCTTGCAACTCAATCCCACCCCTACTCTGTGCAACTCTCCAACCCAAGAGTGAAACGTTACTCTCAAACTTTCTTCTACTCAACATCTGAGCTCTGGAACTCTCTCCCAGAATCAGTCTTTCCCTCTTCCTATGACTTAAATTGCTTCAAACTCCGTGTGTCCAGGCATTTTGGCTCGAACGTCCCTTGATTTTGGCCCTGTCACTCTTTCAACTATGGGGGAGGCACTCGCTATAGGCAGTTATGCCTTTTGCCTCCCTCAATCACATAGAAAAAAAAAAAAAAAAAAAAAAAAAAAAATCAAAGAAAAGTTTAGAATATAGTTAAATGTAAACTAAAAGTAAAATTCAAAGTACATTTCAATTAAACAACTCAAGAGTAGAAATCAAAATAAATTTCAAAATATAAACAGATTTAATTTCAAAGTAAATTTAAAGAAAAATTTGATGTAAATTTCAGCATCGAATTCAAATTAATATTCCAAGGAAAATATATATAATTAAAAGTAAAATTAAGCAAAATTTCAAAGTGAATTTGATATAATTATTATAAGTAAAATTCAAAGTGAAATTCAAAGTAAATTTTCAGAGTAACTTCCAACGTAAATGTCAAGGCAAGATTCAAATTTATAAAGAAGTCAACATTCCAAAGTAAAAATCAAAAGTAAAGCGAAAAGAAAATTTCAAAGTACATTTCAAAGTAATATTCAAAGGAAAATTCAACGTAAAATTCAGAGTACAATTCAACGTAAAAATCAAAGTGAAATCCGTAATTGGCCTCATTAGGTTATCAGGCATCTCCCATTCTCTCTCATTATTGGTGCTTCTCAGTCGGGTTAAGGGGGGTCACCAACTGTTTTTATCTTTCTCTCCTTTTCTCTTTTTCCCTGGCATGTATCCATTCGGCCCTATTCAGCCAACTGTTTTAAGACGTTTACCCCCATCCAGGTGGGGTTTTTTTCTGGCGAGCGGTAGCGAGCCAGCATATCTACTTTTTTTTTTTTTTTGACAGCAAGCTAAATTTGTAATTTTTTCGATAGAAAAATGTATCCGGCAAAGCCAGATTTCTCCATACAATGCTGGCTCGCTATCGCTCGCCAGGAAGAAATCGACACCTGGACGGGGATAAACGTCTTAAAACAGTTGGCTGAATGGGGCCGAATGGATACTAGCCAGAGAAAGAGAGAACAGTAGAGAAAGAGAAAAAAAACAGGTGACCCCTTAAGGTTTTTATGGCCTTTACAATTATGCTCATTGTGTTGGACCTCCTTACTCGAATCTCTCTCTCTCTCTCTCTCTCTCTCTCTCTCTCTCTCTCTCTCTCTCTCTCTCTCTCTCTCTCTCTCTCCTTTCTCGCTATGCCCTCTCTTTATCACCTTACTTGTCTCTCCCATATTCGTCCCTCCATCCTGGCACGACCATTTAAATCTCCCTTAACTTCTTCTCCTCTCCTTACCTTGCTTCTTATACCTTCCTGTCCCTCCCAGAATTATTCCTTGGGTTCAGATAAGTGGGTGGCACACGATCACTGTTTCCCGAAAAAAAATCGACAATTCCTGTTAGCTAGCTTCTGATTTATAATTGTATAATTGATCTATCGCCTATTGTAATCCACTTTTATCATAGTTGCTCCTTAATTCTAAGTTTTGTTATTTTGTAGTAATATATTTGTCATATTCTATCTTTAGTCTAGCTGGAGTTGAATAAATGTGCTATAAACATTCGGTAGCCGATCGGAATTGACCTATCAAAAGAAAGAAAATATATTATTAAAACATATGATAGAAAAATCTCCCCAAAACACGATTTTGAGTCTCCGCCCGTAGACATCGAATCGTCATAATATTTAGTAAATATTATGTTCGGTCTTCTGGCCTCTATTGCAACCGATGTCTTGGCAGTTATTCTGATATTTTGTTTAACCCTTTCAAGATCCAATTACGCATCTATTATATTTTTTTTCTGAAAATTATTAGACGATTTGGTTCAGATTAGGAGAGGTATATGGAAGACAGAGGGTAAATTTAGATAGTCTTTACCCTTGACCCTTCCTAAACTGTATACTAGCGTCTAATGATAGCCAGCATACATTGTCAACATGCGTCATAATCTATTAAGTGTTCATTCATTTTGAGGGTTTTGATTGTTTTCGCCATATTTGCGTAATGTATTTTTAATTTACCCATTAAACTAAAAAATGCGTCCTCATACTATCTTCAAACACACACACACACACACACACACACACACACACACACACACACACACACACACACACACACACAAGTACAAAAGTAAATAAATAACTATATATAAAAAAATGCTTCCCAGATTAATTTTAATCTACAGAAAATGTTTACATGTTTTGGCAGAAAAATGGCCGGTTTCTCTTAAAATGCAAGCTCGCTATCGCTCGAACAGTTGACACCTGAATGAGCTGAAGCATCTTATCGCTAAACTAATGCAGTGAAACGACTTAAAAATCTCCAAACTAATTTATTGAAACAGGGTCGTTCCAAAAAGACATTTTTTCAAATCAGATAGGGATAAGGTAAAGTTTATTCTGGCTATTATTAGACGGTTTTATTCAGATTAGGAAAGGTATGTGGAAGTCAGAGGGTTAATTGAGATAGTATTTACCCTTTTGATGCCTACAGATCCTTTTTTAAGTTATATATAATCATCTAAGTATAGCCAGAGTAAACTGTCATAAAGGGTCATGCTCCTCAAGAGGGCAATTATATGCCATACACTGTCAATAATAAAGGGCACGAAAAGAGCAATTAAAGGGTCAATCATAATCTACACATTGAAGATGGGGGGGGGGGGTAGTTGCTTTATCTGGATTCCCTTCTCCCCCATGTTTTGACCCATTGATTTGGAATTCTAAGACGTTCGTTCCATTAGTTTGGCGATTTTAAGACCTTTCATCTCATTTTTTTTGTCAATAGTAGGACCTTTCGTGCCATTTAGTTGTCGATTTTTCCAGACGAGTGATAGCGAGTATGCAATTTAAGAGGAAACGGCCTTCGGCAGTTTATCTGGAAGGGGAGTCTTGGATATATAATTATATATATATATATATATATATATATATATATATATATATATATATATATATATATATATAAACAATAACATTTAAGTCCCTCCTTAACTAGAACACTTCAATTATTAACATATGCATTATGGTAGGCAGTATGACGGTATTATATAAATATTGATAGAATGCTCCTTACAAGCGGCTATTGCTTCTATCTCCTTTTTCTCTTACTTCCCGTATATCTCTGGCTGCGTGGATGGTCTTTCTTTCTTTTGGTTCTTTATGGAGTCCAGTGTTCCTCTCTTGTTATCTCTCTCTCTCTCTATACCAGCGTCCCTCTGTCTCCGTATTTATCTATATATCTTTATCTATCTATCTGTTCCGTTTATCTGGCTTCCCCCACTGTTTCTATTTGTGCGTCACCTACACAGAGGGTAATCCAGCCAACTCTCCTAAACACCACCTGCTCCTATTAATTTCACTACACTTAACAAGCACACCATATTTCTTTCCAACATACATAAATATCCTCTAACTTACCTTGATTTTGGCTCTCTATCACTCTTTCAACCTTGGGGGGGGGGGGGGACACTTGTTACAGGAAGCATTGCCTTTTGTCTCCTTCATGCACATAAAAAGAATCCATCGATCCATATCCCAAGGTTCCTCTTTATTTTGATTTATTATATAGCTGTATCAATCTATTAATGTCTATCTATTTGTCTTATAAGGGCTTTTGTCCAGTAAGCTGTTGACAAATAGGTTCTTTGTAATTAGTACCCATGTATCTGCTTGAGACGTCAACAGTGCTTTAGTCTCTCTCTCGCTCTCTCTCTCTCTCTCTCTATCTCTCTCTCTCTCTCTATGACCCAATTCCTTTGACTTGCATGCAATGTTTTATACAGTATGCTCGTTCCTCTTCCATTTATCGCCCTCTCTTTCCCTTTTTGTCTGTATCCCTTCTTCTTACTCTTATTCTTTTTCGTCTCCTGTTTATTCTTCTTCTTCTTCTTCTTCTTCTTCTTCTTCTTCTTCCATACGTTATGGTGTCCTCTCCGTGGCCATATTTTCGTTCCATGTCTTCCCTAAATCCGTTTCCCTTTATTCCCTTTCCGTCTATATGGTTCTCCTGTCTCCCTTTATATGGCACTTCTTCTTTCCTGCCGTTTATTTGGACCAGCTCCTCACTCTGCTCGCCATTGATTTGGTTTCCTTTTGATATTTGTCTTGCACAGTTACTTACTAGTATTCGTGGACCTCTTGCATCTTTAAACTTGCATATATATATAATTATATGGAGGTAAAATCACAAATACGTGTGATCAAATTATGTAGTAAAACTCTCTAGGAAAATTTAAACAATGGAACACCAAGCTTTCGTCTATTCTCTCAAGACATCTTCAGGGTAATATTTGTATTACCCTGAAGATGTCTTGAGATAATAGACGAAAGCTTGGTGTTCCATTGTTTCAATTTTCCTAGCAAGTTTTACTACATATATACAGTATATACAGTATATATAATTATATATTATATATAATATATATATATATATGTGTGTGTGTGTGTGTGTGTGTGTGTGTGTGTGTGTGTGTGTGTGTACTTATCAATGTATGTAATATTGTGTACATAATTAATAAGACTGTACATTTTATTAAGCTCCAAGCAAATTACAAACATAAATCGATTACGGTGTTTGCCTCAAAGAAAAACTTAAGATGTCCACAAATATTGATGAGTGACTGTACACCATTAATATTCAATGGTATCCCCGCCACTTCTTTTGTTTTGCCGTAATCCTGTGACTCGCTTGGAAGCTCCGGAGAAATCTTGAGTTTTTGAGCATAGGTTAACAGTTGGCGTTCCTTGCATGTTTTATTTATTTATTTATTAATTAATTAATTTATTTATTTATTGGTATGAATTCCTATGTGTATGAAGGAGACAAATGGCGTAGTCTACATTCATAAGCATATGCCACAGGAACCTACACTGTAATAAAGGGCCCGGACCCTGAGAATAGGAACTGTAAATGTTGTTTCTGTTCGAGCTCATGTCTTGTGTCGGCCACCCCCAGCAATGGGGTATGTGCCTGAGTACATACTTACATACATACATACATACATACATACATACATACATACATACAATGTTAACAAGAACGGTACTCATACAAACTTTTCTCCGATTTATGTATTCATATTACAACACGTAAACTTGAAATATATAATATGTGCATACATTTTGATATAATTAAGCGTTCTAATTTTAGTGTAGAACTTATTCATATCCTATTTCTTGAGTTTAGGGACACTCAAACGGAGCTCCTTTTTTATTTTTGTTTAGGTGGGAGGGTGTTTAGAAGGCAAGATAGTGGGCGTTTGTAAAGTACTATAACTAATGGTGGGTTCACACATTCACGTATATTGCTCCCGTCCGGCGTATCGCCAATTTATGTAAAGACGCGAGTAGTTTCTGCCGTTGAACGCCCGTTCTTCCACGTCTATTGCACTTCCCGACAGACGTAGCGTAACGGGGCCAGTGTTACGTCAGACGTAATGGAGTCGTATTCAACTACGTAGGTGTTTGCGACGTGCGTAAGCATAGCCCCGTTCGACCTCATGGGCTGCACGATTTGCGGGAACACAGGCCACGCCCCCTCAAGACCGGCGTAGCTGAGGCCGCAAGTCTTGGGATTTGTTAGGTCGTACCTGGACCGGTTCTGGCCAATCGTAGGCACACCCCGTCTGACCAAACACAGACAAAGACAGTCTTTGTCAACCACGTAGGTCTGGGTTGGAATCTGGGAACTACAAAAGGGCAGGAATGGCCACACCATTCCCATTCCCAGTCCTTCATCGGCACCATGAACAACATAGAGGAATTCATCCTGGAGGAGTTACCTGCTGAGTGCCAGCCAATTTTGACGGTGTGCTTCTGCCAGTGCCAGATTTTTTTTTTTTTTTTTGGCTAAATCTATTAAGTTGGGAGAGAAATGGTAAAAAAAACACTCCCCTCGCCAGAAATCAGGTCCCCGATGGTCCCAAAAGTAGCTGAAAAGACACTATAGACTACAGAGACTTTTATGGTATCGGAATGTATGGGTGGGAGGGTGGTTTTGGGGTTGGTTGGGGGAAGGTAGAAGGGTAATGGACTTGTGTTACACATATGAAGCCGATTGGTGAGGTAGTTTCGCCACCACGGATTTTCCTTTTTTTCCTTTTCTTCGTACGGATACGCTAGAAGTGGGTGGTGGGAAGCGGTTGGGGGTGTGGTGGGGGGAAGGCAGAAGGGTAAGAGACTTGTCACACAAATATGGAACCGATTGGTGCAGTCGTTTCGCCGCCACAGATTTTCCTTTTTTTCCTTTTCTTCGTACGGATACGCTAGAAGTGGGTGGTGGGAAGCGATTGGGGGTGTGGTGGGGGGAAGGCAGAAGGGTAAGAGACTTGTCACACGAATATGGAACCGATTGGTGCAGTCGTTTCGCCGCCACAGATTTTCCTTTTTTTTCCTTCTGACGGGACCGACAGTCAGCGAGTGGGTGGGAGGAGGGATTTGGGATTTTTGTGGTGGGTAGCCTAAAGGGTAAGGTTAAAAATATGAAAGCCATAGATCAGTCGTTTCGCTTACGATTGTTTTCGGCAGGGTGCAGAGGTTGGTGTGGTTCAGAGGGTCGCTGGTGGTTGTGGTGAGAGTGACTGGCGGGTCCCTCGCTGGTCCCGTTGTCCCCTCGTACAACGGTGCCGCGTCTTCCCGCCAACCCGCAGTGCGGCGGTTCTGCCAGATGCGGCCTAACTAACGTATACTTCCACGTTCGAACTTTCTACGATTTGACGACGAGAGCAGCTCTCGTCTGACGGGGTAGCTGCTACGTCTGACAAGGCTGCTCCGGTCAGACGGCCGTGGTGGCCAGGTCGTAAGTTTCCCCGTCTTTTGACATACGTGAGGGCGAGCCACGTTCCTGATTCGACTCGAATCAGCAACCGCGCGGCCTTGGCCGCACCCACAACATTCCCGACCCACGTGGGCTACTCGTTTCTACTCGCGCCATGCGAGAGTACCCCCCCGACTGGCCGTAATTTCATTTACGTTTTGCGTATTATGCCATTACGTTTTACGTAATCGGTTGCCAACTACCAATATACCTTCGTTTACAACAGACGGGAGCTGACGGGAGCAATATACGTGAATGTGTGACCCCACCATAAGCGTAGCGCGATTAAAGGACTCAACCTCGCTTTTGTTATCTTTCTTTCCCTCTCTCTTTGTCTTGTATCCATTTGGCCCCATTCAGCCTACTGTTTTAAGACGTTTACCCCCAGGTGTCAATATTTTCCTGGCGAGCGGTAGCGAGCCAGCATATATATATATATATATATATATATATATATATATATATATATATATTTTCTTTAATACATACGAGGTTGAAAGAAATGACAATTTCTGCGTTGGAAATTTTATTATTCAAAGTTTCCAGGTCTCTGATGAGTTTTCGCTGGGTGGCAGGAAGTAGATGAAGGAGATGAGCAAAATTCATGGTGGTACAGGGTTACATAAATGTACATGATGATACAGCATGATACAGGATGATACAGGCCCTGAAAACACTACTGGAGCTATGTACCAAGGAGGCCCCCTTCCTTTGCCCCCGGGGCAACATGTACAAGCAGATAGACGGTGTGGCGATGGGCAGCCCCCTAGGAGTTCTTTTTGCGAACTTTTTCATGGGTACCATCGAGGAAGAGCTCCTAGCTGCCCAACGACCAGCCGTCTACTGTAGATACGTGGATGACATCTTCATGCAAATCAAGGACCTCCACGAACTACAGGAACTCCAGCGTCGCTTCATGACCTCCTCCGGACTTAACTTCACCTTTGAAAAATCTAACAATGGACAACTCCCCTTCCTCGACATCCTCGTAGCTCTGAACGACCATGGGTTCAAAACCACCGTCTACATTAAACCTACTAACACAGGACAATGCCTCAACGGCGATAGTGAATGCCCCCGCCGTTATCTTCTATCCTCCATCTCCGCCTATGTTAGGAGAGCCCTCACGCACTGCTCTACCTTTGGCTGACACCCACCAGGAACTAGAAAGACTATCCCAAATTTTAGTAAATAACGGATACTCCAACTCCGACATCTCCAGCACCATCAACCACCATCTTGAAAAATGGTACACCCAAAGCCCTCCCAACATTGACCCCCCCAATGAAATTAAGATCTTCTACCGCAATTACATGTCCTCTGAACACAAAAATGACGAGGCCGTCTTAAAAGAAATAATCTCCAAGCATGTCCACCCAACCAACCCGGAAAACAAAATCAAATTAATAATTTATTACAAATCCCCCAAGACCTCCAACCTCGTTCTCCGCAACAAACCAGCCTCCACCAAGATAAAGAGCCCGATGACCGACGATCACGTCATTTACCAACATACCTGTAATTATGAGGACTGTGGACCTCATTCCTATATTGGTATGACGCAGACTCGTCTTTCACGTCGGTTAACTCTTCACCTTCAGGCTGGAGCCATCAAAGACCACTATCTCACCCCTAACCACCCTCACCTCACACGCAACGAGTTAGAGAAACACACCACCATACTCGATAAAGAAAGTGACCCAAGGAGATTACCTATACTCGAAGCTTTATATATCCAAGCCTTACATCCCAACATCAACAACCAAACTCTGGACCTTCAGATCCTTCCTTCTGCCAAAAGGCACTACCCTACAGGACCTAACACCCCTCCTCGCCCCCCGGTGCCCTTGACGCAGCCCCCCGCGCTACCTCCTTCAGCTTCGTCTTCTGCAGGCGCCACACAACTTAGGCCACGCCCCTCGACACGCAGCCAATCAGCTTCGACCCCACCTACTGACCACCATCCACATCCAGTGCGCATGCGTGAAGCGGTTAACCCCCTTCTCTCTCCTAGTTTACGCTTCCACCAATAGCAGACTTTTGCCCCCTGTTTTCCGCCTCCTCTGATCCTCCACCCTCTATATATACCCTTCCTGTTTACCTTTTATCATTCCTTCCTTACTTGATAATGCTGGTTGTCCAGTGAAACGCGTCGTATATCCTGTATCATCATGTACATTTATGTAACCCTGTACCATCATGAATTTTGCTCATCTCCTTCATCTACTTCCTGCCACCCAGCGAAAACTCATCAGAGACCTGGAAACTTTGAATAATAAAATTTCCAACGCAGAAATTGCCATTTCTTTCAACCTCGTATGTATTAAAGAAAATTTATTACCTGGCTTTACTAACATATATATATATATACATGTTTTGACGGCAAGCTAAATTTGTACATTTTTCGATAGAAAAATTTCTCCGGCAAAGCCGGATTTCTCCATACAATGCTGGCTCGCTATCGCTCGCCAAGAAGAAATCGACACCTGGATGGGGATAAACGTCTTTAAAAAGTTGGCTGAATGGGGCCGAATGGATACAAGCCAGGGAAAGAGAGAAATGGAGAGAAAGATAAAAAAGCCGGTAACCCCCCTTAAGTCCTAATAAAGTTCCAAGGCTGAAACATTCAAACCCACATACCGTCAATAATTCAAACTCACATACCGTCAATAATTCCAACCCCCATACCGTCAATAATTCAAACCCACATACCGTCAATAATTCCAACCAACATACCGTCAATAATTCCAACCCACATACCGTCAATAATTCAAACCCACATACCGTCAATAATTCCAACCCACATACCGTCAATAATTCCAACCCACATACCGTCAATAATTCAAACCCACATACCGTCAATAATTCAAACCCATATACCGTCAATAATTCAAACCCACATACCGTCAATAATTCAAACCCATATACCGTCAATAATTCAAACCCACATACCGTCAATAATTCAAACCCATATACCGTCAATAATTCAAACCCACATATACCGTCAATAATTGTTATTGTAGTGAAACGATAGTTGGGCCTTATCTTGAGTATGTTTTCATTATCTACATAATTTATCTTCTATGATTTGTTCAAGTTAGTCTTGATCGTAATCTCTCTCTCTCTCTCTCTCTCTCTCTCTCTCTCTCTCTCTCTCTCTCTCTCTCTCTCTCTCTCTCTCTCTCTCTCTCCTCCCCCCCCCCCACCCCCCTTGCTGATGGGAAGTAATGGTCTCCCTCGAAATTAAGCGAACATATTATCTGCTTCACCGAGGTCTTGGGAGAAACAGGAAACAGGATTAAGGGAGCGATGGGACATTGGTAGGATGGAAAGACGTGGTGGAGGAGGAGGTGTGAAACAGGGTGGAAGGTGGTGGTGGAAATAAGGAAGGAAGGAAGGTGGTGGTGGATTAAAGGATGGAAGGAATGTGGTGGAATTAAGGATAGAAAGAAGGTAACCTGGTAGTGTAAATAAGGAAGGATGGATGGGAGGAAAGTGGTAATATAAATAATAATTACCGTCTGGTTACTTATAATAAGGAAGGATGGATGGGAGGAAAGTGGTAATATAATTTTTTTTTTTTTTTTTTTTCTATATTCCAACTTACTTCCTCTCGGGCATAGGCTGAGAGCCTTAACATTCACCGCTTTACAATGAACAGTGAAGCCCGTGAGGTCTTGTTCCAGTCTAGGGAGTGAGACATGTGAAGCACGTAGAGTACAACGAGCACCTGCCATCTTGCCTTCACATGAGGCACGGTGCTCACTCATGGCCCGAAACGACCCCATCTCTGAAGCCACCTCGTTCCCGTGCTTCACTGTCTCATCCCCTACACTCGGACTGTCACACTTACACACACACAACGCCACCTGTTGAGCAGATAACTCACCAGGCATTGCACCCCTATAGCATATTTTGAATATGGGAATATTCATACAGTGCTATTTAATCAGGGAACAATGAGGGTATTTTATTGACGTTTCGGTGGGCTTGTGGTAATGCACTGATACCAGGTACAGCACAAATTCCATCCCAATAATATCTTCCCATTGATACATCGGGATTTGAACCCGGGACCTTTGGATTACCAGGCCAGTGGCAAGACCACTCCACCACACCTCCCCGGTAATAATAATTACCGTCTGGTTACTTATAATAAGGAAGGATGGATGGGAGGAAAGTGGTAATATAAATAATAATTACCGTCTGGTTACTTATAATAAGGAAGGATGGATGGGAGGAAAGTGGTAATATAAATAATAATTACCATCTGGTTACTTATATAGCGCCCGTATCTCCTATATCAAGGATTCACAAGCACTTGACCTTTTAAAAGTTCGTTCATTTTCTGAGTGTAACAAGCGGAATCCATGACGACTACCCCTCCGCTTGTTACACTCAGAAAATTAACGAACTTTTAAACGATCGTGTCACGTATGACAAAGTTTCTAACACTTGATCTTCTTTAATCAACCAGATACCATTACCCATCTCCCATGCTCAAGGGGAGACGGTAACCACGGCTATATCCCATTATTGTTTTTTCAACTTGGGCGGGGATTGAACGCGAGATTGCTGGTTTGGTATACAGAGACGCTATCAACTGAGCCTGCCGGACGGCTGGTAGTGGAAATAGGGAAGGATGGATGTGTAGAAGGTGGTGATAGAATTAATGAAGGATTGATTGTGGGAGGAAAAATGTAAATAGTGTAGAAAAGCTTAGGAAGGTTAAAATAAAGAAGTTGGAGAGATAACTGTAGGAATGGATAGAACACATAAAGAAGTTGGAGAGATAACTGTAGGAATGGATAGAACACATAAAGAGAGATGACTGGAAGGTTGAGGAGAAGAAGAGGGTGGAGAGATGCCTGTAAGAATGGATAGGAGACATAAGGACTGTTAGAATGGAAGGCTGGATGAGTGAAAGGTGGAGGTGGAAGGATGGAAAGATTGATTGTGGAAGGAAGGAGGAATATAAAGAGTGCAGAAAGGGAAAGAACTAGCGGATGGAGGGATGGCTAGAAGAATGGATGGGTGGTAGAATATGAGAGTGTGAAATGATGGAAGAGAGAAGACTGGATGGGAGAAGTGTGACAGGATATGAATAGATGAATGCAATAATGGATGGAAAGAGGAAAAGAGATGTTTGTGTACATTCTTTTGTATTGCTGCTTAGAATGTTCATGGATAGACGAGGCGAGGATAAAACTCTAAGAATGGAAGAAGAAAAAATAGGAGTATTAATAAATAAAATTGAACAAAGGAAGGAATGGAAAGATAATCGATGGGTTGACTGAGGGACGAATGAGTAAAGAGTTGAAAGTGGATTATATTAAGTTTAGGAAGGACCTCTCATAGTCCAAGGATTAACCTAGTAATGACGCACTACATCAACCATTTGAGTTGAGAAGTATGTCGTTTATCTAGACCCTCTTGTCCCTCGTGTTACGCCCCATTAGTTTTGATGTTTTAGACGTTCGCCCCATTAGTTTGTCGAGTATAAGACCGATCACCCCATTTTTTAGTCAATATTAATACCTTCCGTGCCGTTTAGATGTCAATATTTTCCTGGCGAGCGGTAGTGAGCCATTAGTTTTCTTATATTTTTCTACCGAAAAATGTTCAAATTTATCTAGAATGGGGGATTTTGTTTAAAGCTTGATGGAGCTCTAGCGAGGAAAGGAGAATATGAATCAACCAATAACTATACAGACCAAAACATAAACACTACCCCCATAATATAAATTAACTAAGATATATCGCAATGAAGTGTCCGGATGTAGTGGTGGATAGGCAAGCGCTGAGAGGGATAGATAGTCGGAGGGTTGCAGGATGGAGGGAAGGAGGGACAGGTGGGAGAGGTAACAATAGAGGATTGATTGCGTGCGTGATGAATGATTTGATTGTTTAGATAACATTTGAAAGCAAGGGTGAGGTGTGTGTGCGTTTGTGTGTGTGTGTATATGCGTGTGAGGTTTTGGTGTGCTCTGTGTCTGTATGCGTGTGCGTATGTGGGTGTGTATGTGTGTGTGAGGTGTATTGGTGCGCTCTGTGATTGTGTGTGTGTGTGTGTGTGCGCGATTTTGTGTGAGTTTATATGTGCGTTATTTTGTACATTATAGTTTCATGATATTGTGTTTGCTTAGTGTCATGTGTAAAATTGTGTGTGTTCGTTTGCATATGCCTGTGTGTGTGTGTATATATATGTATGTGTGTTTAAGGGCGTGGGCCTTATCTGAGTAGGTGTACATGTGACTGTGTGCGTGTGTGTGTGTATGTATATGAGCGTGTGCGCAGCGTATGTGTGTGTGTGTGTGTTTTAGCAAGTAGAAAACAGTTTAATTAACGAATACAGGAGAGGAGTGATAAATGGCTCCAGTGAATAATTACGCAATGAGATGGATGAAAAGTCAAATGTGTTGCATAAAGGGGTAAAGATTTATATTCTATTAATTTTCGACCTTCGTAATTGAATAAAAGGGAAAGTTAGAGTTTGAATGATAGAAGGTATGGGAGGACACATAAATATATGAATTGATAACCGGTTTTAAAATATTAAGATACATTAGATACAAAATATTCTGAAAAATAACATAAATATTAAATTATACTTACATAGTATTGATGATTACAATTTAATTTCATCTGTAATATAAACATACAAGTACGTTGGGTATACAGTAAAGATATACTCAGCAATTTAACTTTGATATAAATGTGTGAATGTAATGAGTTCATGTGAAGTTGATATATTTCACTACCTACCATGATTTGATAAGTGTGAAAGTTATAATTAATTAATATCAATAAACCCCTGGGTATATACGCGATCATGGGTTAGGTCCAACAGTTTAATTATTAAGGGGGTAGTGCTTGGTTTTTGGTATATATAATATATAATTATATATATATATATATATATATATATATATATATATTTATTTATATTTTTTTAGTTTCCTCGCTAGACCTCCATCAAACTTAACAATACACCCCCTAGACCCCCTTTCAATACACCCCCTAGACCCCCTTTCAAGATACATTTGTTCGGTAGAAAAATGTCCCTGCCAAAGGCCGGTTCCTTCTAAAATTAGAGGCTCGATATCGCTCGCCAGGAAAATATCGTCACCTAAAGGGCACGAAAGGTCTTAATAGGCCTATTGACAAAAGGAAATGAGGCGAAAGATCTCAAAATCGCCAAACTAACACAATGAACGTCTTAAAACCTCAAACTTAATATGCTAAACACGAGGGAGAATGAGGTCCAGAAAAAGCGAGTACTACCCCCTTAATTGGAAATATATTTTTTTAACTGGTGAATTTTGCAGCATAGTTTTAATAATTTCAATCCGTTCAGTTGATCAATGGACTTGAAAGATGGGGTAGAGAGTGTAGTTTGTTATGATAAGGATGATATTAATGTGTGAAGAGTAGAAATAGGGATCATGTATCTGTAAAAGCATCCACTTTTAGATATTTGTGTGTGAGAGAGAGAGAGAGAGAGAGAGAGAAAGAGAGACTGAGAACGTGTTAGAAAGCATCGGAAAAATATATTGTGAAATTAATACAAAAGAGAGAGAGAGAGAGAGAGAGAGAGAGAGAGAGAGAGAGAGAGAGAGAGAGAGAGAGAGAGAGAGAGAGAGAGAGAGAGAGAGAGAGAGAGAGAGAACACCAGAATTAGCGTTGGCTGTGAAGAAGAAGAAGAAGCGAGTTGATTAATCTCTTGACAAAGTTGAGATTGATGATGGTGTGTGTGTGTGTGTTACTGTGTGTGTGTGTGTGTGGGGGGGGTGGGGGGGGGGGCGATGGTGTATATTCACACCTCGTTCATTCCATTTATTACCACTGTGATGAAACTCTCTCGCTCTCTCTCTTATTTCACTCGCTTGCTCTCTTTAAAACGCACATACACACACACACATATATACGCACACACACACAGATATACACATACACATACACACTTTTAACTTTCACTCTGTTGAACACCATCTCTCCTCCTACAAACCTGATCTTCTCTTCCTCACCGAAACTCAGGTGTCTGTAGCAACATCCAGCAGCCCCTTCTCTGTATCCTCCAACTTTCTCTATCCTAGTTTCAAAGCCAAAAGGCGGATGTTGTACATATGTGCATAACAAACTCACTTGCTCTCGTGTTCCCGATATCGACTCCTCTGAATTCTCAACTTTATGGCTCAAACTTTACTGTCATTCCCTTACTAAATATTTCTGTGCTGTCTATCTTTCCCCTAACTCTACCAACTTTCTCAAATTCTCTGACTATTTAAACTCTACAGTGGAACACATTCTATCCATTTCTCCTTGCTCAGAAATCTCCATCTTAGGAGATTTCAACGTTCACCACCGCCAATGGCTCTCCTCTCACACTACTGACCCAGCTGGTGAACAAGCCTATGTCTTTTCTATCCTAAATGACGTAGAGCAGTTAGTTCAGCAACCCACCCGTATCCCGGATCGCATCGGAGATCGGCCCAACATTCTTGACTTGTTTCAAACTTCTAACCCTTCTTCTTATACTGTTGATCTTTTCTCTCCTTTGGGCTCCTCCGACCATAAACTTATCTCTGTCACCTGTCCTATCTCTCCAGTACGGCCACTCGATCCTCCTAGCCGGCGGCGCTTGTGGCACTTCGGCGCTGCCGACTGGGAGGCTCTCCGGCAGTAGTTCTTTGATTTCCCATGGAATTATTTCTGCTTCCGTAGCCGGGGACCCTCGGAGAGTGCTGAACGCATTACCGAGGTAATCCTATCGGGCATGGAATCATACATTCCATTCTCTTTCTGTCAGACTAATGCTAAAAAATCTTGGTTTACTCAAGCCTGTTCTACTGTTGTCCGCAATAAGGAAGAAGCATTCAAACGGTACCGACGCCTTAAAACTCAAGACTCTCATTCTTTCTATGTTTCTGCCCGGAATCAAGCCAAATCTGTTCTTCGACTTGCCAAGCACTCTTTCATCAATAATAAATGCACTGAACTATCCAACTCTAGCTCTTCCCAAGCTTTCTGGCATCTAGCCAAAAACCTCTCCAACAATTTCTCTTTCTCGTCTTTCCCTCCCCTTTTCCACTCTGATGGCACAACCATCACTTCTTCCTCTGACAAAGCTAAACTCTTCGCTCAAGCTTTTGCTAGAAACTCCACCTTGGATGATTCCGGTGCTATTCCTCCCTCTCCACCTTCCTCTCTCTTACTTATGCCTAATATCCTAATCTCTTCTAAAGATGTACTTTCTACCCTCTCTGGGCTTAATACTAATAAGGCGTACGGTCCGGACGGTGTTCCTCCTGTTGTTCTCAAAAACTGTGCTTCCGTGCTGACTCCCTGCCTAGGCAAACTCTTTCGCCTCTGTCTATCCTCTAACGTTTTCCCTTCATGCTGGAAATTTGCTCACATTCAACCTGTCCCAAAGAAGGGTGACTGCTCTCAACCCTCCAACTATAGTCCAATTGCTCTCATCTCTTGTCTTTCTAAAGTTTTTGAAACTATTCTTGCTTCCAAAATTCTTAAGCATTTTTCTTCTCATAATCTGCTCTCAGATCGCCAGTATGGCTTCCTTAAGGGTCACGCTACTGGTGATCTTCTTGCATATCTTACTAACTCTTGGTCATCCTCCTTTCGTGAATTCGGTGAGACTTTTTCTATTGCACTAGACATATCGAAAGCCTTCGATAGAGTCTGGCACAAATCTTTAATTTCTAAACTGCCCTCCTTCGGTTTCTATCCCTCCATCTGTGCCTTTGTCTCGAATTTCCTTTCCGGCCGTTCCATAGCCGCGGTTGTGGACGGCCATTGTTCACTTCCTCACCCTATAAACTCCGGTGTTCCTCAGGGCTCTGTCCTATCTCCTATTCTCTTTCTAATTTTTATAAATGATCTCCTCAACTGTACCTCAATTCCCATCCATTCATACGCAGACGACTCAACCTTACACTACTCCATTAGTTTTTTCAGAACGCCCCAGCCAGCAATCCCTCAACGACAAACGTAATGAAGCCATAGAACTCTTAAATTCTGATCTAAATTCTATCTCCAATTGGGGCAGAGAAAGCCTTGTTACCTTTAATGCTTCCAAAAACCCAATTTCTCCATCTATCTACCCGTAAGGAACTCCCAGCGGACTATCCCTTATTCTTCAACAATACAAAAATCAATCCTCCATCTTCTCTCAATATTCTTGGTGTCTCCTCTTCTTCTGCTCTCAGTTGGAAGGACCATACTACCAGCCTTGCTAAGGCAGCCTCCCAGAAGCTGGGTGTGCTCAACCGCCTTAGAGGGTTCTTTTCCCCTGCACAGCTTCTTGCTCTGTACAGGGGCATAGTGCATCCTTGTATTGAGTATTGTTCACATGTGTGGGGAGGTTCCTCTCACACCGCTCTCCTAGACAAAGTTGAAAGGAAGGCCTTTCGTATCATTAACTCCCGTCCACTCACCAACTCTCTGCAATCTCTCTCTCTCCGCCGCAATGTTGCATCCCTCTCGCTATTCTATCGCTACTATAATAATCAGTGTTCCTCAGAGCTTTCCCAGTGTATACCACCTCCTTTACGTAGGGCACTTGGTACCCGTCTTGCAACTCAATCCCACCCCTACTCTGTGCAACTCTCCAACCCAAGAGTGAAACGTTACTCTTAAACTTTCTTCTACTCAACAGCTGAGCTTTGGAACTCTCTCCCAGAATCAGTCTTTCCCTCTTCCTATGACTTAAATTGCTTCAAACTCCGTGTGTCCAGGCATTTTGGCTCGAACGTCCCTTGATTTTGGCCCTGTCACTCTTTCAACTATGGGGGAGGCACTCGCTATAGGCAGTTCTGCCTTTTGCGTCCCTCAATCACATAGAACAAAAAACAAAAACACACACACACACAGACAGACACACCCACACAACACTGGGCACCCACATCCTAATTAGCGCACCCTTTGTGTTTGGGCCGGAAGAGTGGACAAAAGTAGTCTCCGGCCCCGCTCTATACCAACACCCTTTTGTATTTTACCCTTTTTTATAGTTTATCCTTTCTTTTATACCCTTGTTTATAGTTTACCCTTTATTGTAACCGCTTTTCTAATTTACCCGTTCTCTATTTTATCCTTTAGTTTTCCGTTTTCTATTTTACCCTTTCTATTATACCATTTATATTTTACCTTTTCTTTTTTCACTTTTTTCTGTTACCCTTTTTTCTATTTTCCCTTTTCTCTTATGCTCTTTTTCTGTTTTACCCTTTTATTTTATACCCTTTTATATATATATATTGATCTTTCTGTTATGCCCTTTTTATATTTTTCCCATTCTCTTATACCCTTTTTCTGTTTTACTTTTTATTTTTCACCCTTTCCTTTATACCCTTTGTGTATTTTACTCTTTTCCTATTTTCCCCTTTTCCATTTTACCCTATTTATGTTTTACCCTTTTTATAATTCCCTTTTCCATTTTACGATTTTTATTACACTCATTTTCACGTTTACCTTTTTTCTTATACCCCTTTTGTTTTCTATTGTCCCCTTTCTATTATGCCCTGTAAAATATTTTACCCATGTTTTATAACCTTTTTCTATTTTACCCTTTCTCTTATATCCTTTTTCTTTCTGTCTTACCCGTTTACTTATAACCTTTTTCTCTAATAGCCTTTTTTGTCTTACCCTTTTCTATACCCTTTTTTCTATTTTACCCCTTTTCTGTCTTACCCTTTTTCTTATACCTTTTCTTATGTTACCTTTTGTTTGTCTTACCCTTTTACTTATACCCTTTTTCTACTATAGCCTATATATTCTACTCTTTTACTTATTCCCTTTTTCTATTATACCCTTTTTCTGTCTTACCCTTTTACTTATACCCTTTTTCTATTATAGCCTTTTATATTTTACCCTTTTTTGTCTTACCCTTTTACTTATACCTTTTTTTTATTATAACCTTTATATTCTACCCTTTTTCGATTGTATATTTTCTCTTATACCCTTGTTCTCTTTGTTTTTATTATATTTCATCAACTCCTTTCTATCCCTTTTCCTTCTTTATTTCTGTTCCATTCTCTCATATCATAACTGGGTTTTTTTTTTCATGCTTCTCGTTATTATGTTTTACCCCCTTCACTTTCCGTTTCCTGCTGCCATAGTGTTGTCCCTTGCTGTCCTATTCTTTTTTGTTATGCCCTGTTTCAGTAGACAACGGTATTTTCTGGGCCCGCTATATAGGCTACAGTATATAGCAACAGCCTTTTCCTTTTTTCTGTTTTACCCATTTCTATTTTACCCTTTTCATTTTTACCCTTTTCTTTTGTTGCCCTTTCTTTTTTACCCTTTCTATATTTTACCATTTCTGTTTTACCCTTTTCTGTTATGCCATTTTCTGTTTACCCTTCTCTGTGTTTACCCTTTTTTGTTTTACACTTTTGTTTTACCCTTTCTTTTTTACCATTCTCTATTTTACCCTTTTCTCTTTTACCCTTTATTTTTTACCCTATTCTGTTTTTACCCTTTTCTTTTTTACCCTTTCCTGTTTTACCCCTTTCTGTGTTTACCCTTTTCTTGTTTACCCTTTTCTGTTTGTACCCTTTTCTTCTTTACCCTTTTCCGTTTGTATCCTTTTATTTTTTACCCTTTTTTCTATGTTACCCTTTCCGTTTACCCTTTTTCTATGCTACCTTTCCTGTTTTACCTTTTTCTGTTTTTACTATTTTTTCTCTGTTGTCTTTTCGTTTTACCATTTTTCTCTGTTGCTCTTTCTTTCTTTCCCCTTTTCTGTGTTTCCCTTTCTGTTTTACCTGTTTTGTGTGTTTCCCTTTCTATTTTACTGTTTTGTGTATCCCTTTCTTCTTACCATTTTTCTATGTTTCCTTTTTGTTTTACCCTTGTCTGTTTACTCTATTTTCTATGTTGCCCTTGCTGTTTACACTGTTTCTATGTTGCCCTCTCTGTTTACCCTTTTTTTATTTACCCTTTTCTGTTTACTCTTTATTCTATGTTGCCCTTTCTGTTTACCCCATGTCTATGCTGTTTTTCTTTTTCTTTTTATCCCTAATCTATTTTACCCTTTTATTCCTTTCACCGATCTAATTTACTTTTGTATTATTTTACAGATTGGACGTGGTGCTGCAAGTCCACGAGAACAACTGAACGTAAGTACAAAGTTGATACATATATTGTTTTAATTTAACCCCTATTGTACCGGCGACGTCTTGTTAATTATATTCTAGGTATATTTTGACAATTCTTTGCAGTTTAGGAATGATATGTGGCAATAAAAAGGGTTAAGGGGAGGTATTTAGTTTGTTCCCTAGACCTCCATCAAGCTTAAAATTACACCCCCTTGAGTCCCTTTCAAGATATATTTGTACATTTTTCGGTAGAAAAATGTCCCGGCCGAAGGCCGGTTCCTCTTAAATTACAGGCTCGCTATCGCTCGCCAGGATAAAATTGACACCTGAATGGCACGAAAGGTGTTAATATGGGTTGAAAGTTCTTAAAATCGCTAATCTAATGGGGCAGACGTTTTATAATATCAAAAGCAATGGGGCTAAACATGAGGGAGAAAGGGGTCAAGAAAAAAATCCCTTAAGTGGAGATCTCCCCTTAAGTGAGATCGTTCGAATCCTGTTAATTGCTGTAGACCCTTTTTTAACTGAATAAAATCGCTACCATCGATTATAATTTAAGAACTTTTGTAATTAGTATTAATGAATGTGTAGGTAGAAAGCTGGAAGAGTGATGAGGATGGTTGTGATGATATTGGTGATGGTGGGAGTATGGTGATCGTAGGAGTATGGTGATGGTGATAATGACGGTGATAATAGTTGATGGTGGCAGTATGGTGATCGTAGGAGTATGGTGATGGTGATAATGGCGGTGATAATAGTTGATGGTGGCAGTATGGTGATCGTAGGAGTATGGTGATGGTGATAATGGCGGTGATAATAGTTGATGGTGGCAGTATGGTGATCGTAGGAGTATGGTGATGGTGATAATGGCGGTGATAATAGTTGATGGTGGCAGTATGGTGATCGTAGGAGTATGGTGATGGTGATAATGGCGGTGATAATAGTTGATGGTGGCAGTATGGTGATCGTAGGAGTATGGTGATGGTGATAATGGCGGTGATAATAGTTGATGGTGGCAGTATGGTGATCGTAGGAGTATGGTGATAATGGCGGTGATAATAGTTGATGGTGGCAGTATGGTGATCGTAGGAGTATGGTGATGGTGATAATCACGGTGATAATAGTTGATGGTGGCAGTATGGTGATCGTAGGAGTATGGTGATGGTGATAATCACGGTGATAATAGTTGATGGTGGCAGTTTGGTGATCGTAGGAGTATGGTGATGGTGATAATGGCGGTGATAATAGTTGATGGTGGCAGTATGGTGATCGTAGGAGTATGGTGATGGTGATAATGGCGGTGATAATAGTTGATGGTGGCAGTATGGTGATCGTAGGAGTAAGGTGATGGTGATAATGACGGTGATAATAGTAGATGGTGGCAGTATGGTGATCGTAGGAGTATGGTGATGGTGATAATGGCGGTGATAATAGTTGATGGTGGCAGTATGGTGATCGTAGGAGTATGGTGATGGTGATAATGACGGTGATAATAGTTGATGGTGGCAGTATGGTGATCGTAGGAGTATGGTGATGGTGATAATGGCGGTGATAATAGTTGATGGTGGCAGTATGGTGATCGTAGGAGTATGGTGATGGTGATAATGGCGGTGATAATAGTTGAACATTATTGTTGATGGTAGCGGTGATTATGGTTATGCTAAGAGAATAGTGATACAAAGGAATACAAAGGAAAACGACCAACACCAGTTATCCTGATCCTTAAGAGGCTGCTTGTAACTATACTACCTAACCTATGTGATACAAGGTAACGGTAGCACAACAGAGAGTGGCCGGTGATGTTCGATTATAAAAGCAGTTAATCGGGGTTTAAGAGGGAGATATTTATCTAGTCGAAATTTGAAAGGTTCAACACTACTGCACTCAATGGCATTATTAGGTAGTTCATTTCATAGGTTTACTACTCGATTGAAAAAACATGTTTTGTCTCATGTGAGTTAAAAGGTTTTACAATTACCTTACAACAATAATATTTCCTCTAGTGTAATTTTAATACAATCAATTGTGAAATATTTGTTGACATCTATATTGTTAATACCTTTAATAATTTTAAACACTTGGATTAGGTCCCCTCTTAGCGCACCTTGGGGAATGGACCGCAAGGTCTTTGGGATACTAACTATCTTGAAATTCTTCCTCTCCATCCTCCTCCTAGTCCTTCCTCTCTTACTCTCCTCACCTCTCTCTCTCCACCTCTCCTCTTACTCTCCTCACCTCCTTCTCTCCACTTCGCCTCTTACTCTCCTAACCTCTCTCTCTCCACTTCTCCTCCCTTACTCCTTCCTTCCCTCTCTCCACTGTTCCTCCTCCTACTCCTCACCCCTCTCTCTCTCTCTCTCTCTCTCTCTCTCTCTCTCTCTCTCTCTCTCTCTCTCTCTCTCTCTCTCCTCTTATTCTCCTCACCTCATAATCTTCATCATCTCCAGTGTCTCCTGAAATACCCAACTGGCCTTAGGAGGACTTATAATGATCCGCTTTTGTGGGGGATTTGCCATTTTTGTTTAAGTATCATTCTCGCATTTTTTAGAGTTTTGATCTACGGTTGTTGTAATATTGTCGGTGTGGATGGTATTGTATTTGTGATTAGTTATACAAATTGATACATCTTGTTTTTGTATTGTACTCGTAAGTCAGTCAACCATTTGCGTATTATTTTTGGCTGAATATTTTGTATTGTATTAAATTGGTAGTTATGTTCTGCTTCATTTTACCCCTTGTTTCGTATGCCATCATTACTTTATCCTTAATTTGTTTACCTTTAAATATGTTCTGTGTTATTGTTCTCAATGTATCTATTATTTTCCCTATAGTACTCCCCCTCATTCTTTCACTTAACTACCATTGTTTTAGCTCTTTCCAAATTGTGTGTGTATGTTTTTTTAAATTGTATACTAATTGACTGTATTTTTCAGTTTTTGTTGTTACTGCTTTCTTTAATTAATATTACAGGTATGTCCAATAATTTTTCTACCGAAAAAATGCACACATTTATCTGAAAGTGGGGCATTTGAGATATTTGTCTCAAGCTTGATGGAGGTCTAGGGTGGAAACTTAAAAAAATATATCTCCCTAATATTTTCATTATGATATATGACATATTTTAATCATATAAGCTAAGTTGGCCAGGTTCCTTTATCTAATATCTCACTTTCTCTCCATTCCTGCTAAATTGAATATACAGTATTCAAGTTATTATCCCAAGCTTTAATTATTACTACTGTATAATTATACTAACTGCAATAAGGTTTCTGTGTTTCCCACCTTCTCATATCTCTCGCTCTCTCACTCACTCTCACTCTCTCTCTCTCTCTCTCTCTCTCTCTCTCTCTCTCTCTCTCTCTCTCCCTCCCTCCCTATGAATTCCGCCACTTCACTTCTTTGCCTTTCTCTCACCTTGTTTCTTCCTCTTTCTTCTAAATCCTTTCTGTTTGTCTATGGGCTTTCTTCCTCTTTCGCCTTTCTCTATTCAGTTTTCTCTGTCTGCTTCTCTATCGCTATTTATATCGTTCTATCTTTATCTCTACACCTGTCACACTCTCGTCTATTTATTTAGCTATGTATCTAAATGCCTGCTGTCTATTTATGTATCTATCTATCTGTCTTTCTATTTATCTATTCAACATCAATCATTCAATCTATCTATCTATCTATCTATCTATCTATCTCTAGTATTTTAATTTATTATTATTATTATTATTATTATTATTATTTGTATTATTATTATTATTATTATTATTATTATTATTATTATTTCATTATTATAACTAAGTCCCTACAAATTACAAATATATAATTTTGTTCACCTGACTTCATAGATTATGTATAATAATGTATCAATGAGGATATATATATCTGATGGCATCAGATCTTCATTGACACAAAGGGTATGAATAACTGTTATGTATCACCTGTATGTATGTACATTAATTTGTGTCAATAAAGTCTTTTGAATTGAATTGAATTGAAATCTATCTATCTATCTACATATATATATATATCTACAGTATATCTGTCTATCTGTATGTTTGCCTATCTATCTATCTATCTATCTACGTATCTATCCATACATCTATCCGTCCAGACTCCTGTACCTCCACGTTCCCTTTTAGCCACAAATATATTAATGGTTTGTTGTCCCCCAGGTAATGTATCATCCATTATACCATAAAAACCACCACCACCACCATCATCTTCATCCTCATCTCTCTCTCTCTCTCTCTCTCTCTCTCTCTCTCTCTCTCTCTCTCTCTCTCTCTCTCTCTCTCTCTCTCTCTTGGTAGATTGGTAGATGGAGTATACTATATATATATAATATATATTCTTTTATAAACATTATATATATAAATACAGTACCGTATATATATATATATAGTATACTGTATATACAGTATATATATATATATTCCTTTTTTGTTCATATCCTCTATATCCCATTTACTGTACACACTTACATATTTAACCACTCTCCCTAGAACATGCAGCCTCAAGTGTATCTTCTATGTTTAAAGATTAGCTGACCTATATAATATTTAAAACGTCTCTCAAAGCATACATGATTCTACATAGTTCATCATCCGTAGGTGGAATCCAATATATATTTTTGTTTTCTTGTTCATTTTCATATGTTCAATATACCGTTATATAATCCCCCCCCCCTTCCCCCCGGCTTCTTTTCTGATAAAATTTATGCTGATTCTTACCAGGAAATATTCTGTTTTTAAAGTGTTGGAGCAGATAACCTTTATGTAGCCATTATCCAGAGCTAGTATATACTGTAGTTTTATGGTCATTTGAAGAAAAAAAGACTCTCCACGAAACTTAAAGCTATAATGATATTAAGAAATGGATGGTAAATACTTGAGCAACATAGCCTTATCGGTTCATAAATGATACATATGCGCACTAACTACCAGCGAGTGAATAAAATCAAAATATATATTCAGCGAAACGACCACACCGTTAGCAAACACGTAAATAGCAACACCGGATAAAACATGCAATACAAACAGAGGCAAAACAAGACTAGGGCTGTAGCAAAGTAAATAACAGTCGGAGGGCAAGGGGAGAATACAATCAAATTGAAAGTTAAAATTCGGTAAATGCAATAATAAATATAAACAAAAGTTGAAAAATGCTTCAGAAGTAATTTATTCATCGAAAGTGAGGGGAAAATAAAGTGATATCAAACTTGCGAAATAGATGATTGTGGGTAAAATTTACAATAACCCGTAATTTATTTTTATATACATGTATTGTAATTGTTGCGATACAAAAAATGCACACAAATGCGCATGTCTACACAAAATGTTATTGTTATATTTATCATGAGTGCTGTGTGATGTATGCATATGTTTGAGAGAGAGAGAGAGAGAGAGAGAGTGTGAGTTAGTGTTATATTATATGTTATTACAGTATTGTCATTAGGGAGGCTTTGTGAAGGCTATTGATAATATACTCTATGACTTTTGCCATTACGATAGTGTGTGTGTGTGTGTGTGTGTGTGTGTGTGTGTGTGTGTGTGTGTGTGTGTGTGTGTGTGTGTGTGTGTGTGTGTGTGTGCCCTTGGGTGTACATTAGAGACTAAGAATGTCATTGAGTTATACAAAAAAGGAAGATTGAATGAGAGTGAGAGGCACAGATTCAGAAGATATATTTTCAACATTTATTTCCATGTAATTCCTGTAATTCCTCCTCTTTGACTGTCTCGTCACAATAACTCACATAACTGTACAAATGGCGGCAATGGTTGGCCTGGTGTGTATAAACAAAGGAGAGTTAAAAATATTTGTTTTATGGGATGGCGCTTTGTATACAAATGTTTCAGTTCAAAGTTCAATGTATTTTTTCCATTTAAATAATTTAATGACATATTTATTCATAATGGCGAACAAACACGGTATGATTGCCCGACCTTTTAGTTTGTATTTGTTTTGTATTTGTATGTTAGACGTAGTAATATGCATTGCGTTTTGTTTTGGAGTTATTTTTGTTCCTGTATTTATGTTAAAGGTTTATTGGAGAGCTTCTTGACTTCCAACCCTGGAGTCTCGAGTCGAATCCCGCTCAGGCGTGAAGTTTTTTGTTTAGTAGCCCTGGTTGGTGCCGTCTCTCATGAGCAAGGAAATTGGTGCTAGTCTTTCAGTAATATAGTATGTCCACTATTGTCTAGTAGCAGTCTACCGCTTTTGAATCTCGGAGCGAGGGCTAGAGAGAAAATTATGCTCTAGAACAGCCCTGAACATTAATATATATATATATATATATATATATATATATATATATATATATATATATATACTGTATATATACGGTGTATATATACATATATATATATATATATATATATATATATATATATGTATATATATATATTATGAAAGAAATTATGAAAGAAATAATTCACAAAAACGTCCTCCCCACCAACCCTGACAATAAAATAAAACTAATTATTTACTACAAATCTCCTAAGACCTCCAACCTTGTCCTCCGTAACCGCCCCATTTCCAACAACCAACCGAAAGACGATCATGTGATATACCAGCATATTTGCACCTCTGGGGACTGTGGACCCCTATCCTATGTTGGAATGACACAGACTCGCCTTTCCCGTCGACTAACCCTCCACCTTCAATCTGGCGCTATAAAAGATCACTATCAAGCCCCCCACCATCTTGCCCTAACTCGCGCCGACCTAGACAAACAAACTACCATACTCGACAAAGAATCAGACCCCAGAAGACTAGCTATTTTAGAAGCTCTATATATCCAAACGCTCAACCCCAGCATCAACAACCAAACACAAGATCTTCAAATTCTTCCTTCAGGCAAGCGCTACAGGCATACTGCCCTCGTTCCTCTCGCCCTGTGCCCCCCTCCCGTACCTTTCCGCGATCAGCACACTACTGACAACACCAACCAATCACAGCCACCCACAGCCAACAACCAACCACCGATAAGATTTAGTGCCCGTCTCGCGAATAGACTGCCTTCCACCAATGAACAGCCACCCCACACCCAGTAGCTCCGCCCACCTACCTATTCTTGATCCTCGAATTTTGTATAAATATGTTGCTTTGTCCTTATTCTAATCATTACCTGCCCATTCCCTGAAGATGCAAGATGTTTACTTGTGAAACGTTGGATCCACCATGAATTTCTGATTCTTCGGTCCGCAGACCGAATTACTATACAAGCATTCTCTCCACACCTGGCAGCAACACCTCTACCCTCTCTCACCATGGCCACCCAGGAAGAACCCACCACCTTTTCTGGAGTGGTTAAGTGGTTTCACCAAAAGAGGGGATTTGGATTCATCACCAGAAACCAGGACAAAATTGATTTCTTCATCCACAGGAAGAACGTTGTGCCTAACATCGATAGCACAACGAAGCCACTAGGTGAAGGAGAAAAAGTGCAATTTACAACCAAGGAGGGAAGGAAGGGCAAGGAGGCAACAGGTGTAACAGGACCCCATGGCAGACCAATAAGGCGCTCCAAACCATCACAAGGAAGGCAGAAGCAACCCGCTACCACTGGATTGAAGTCTGGCCTCAAGACTGACATCATTACAGTCATTGTCCACACAGCCATTGCTCTTGCTGGGGACGATCGAGGCCAACTTTCTGTGCTTTTGCCTGCTCTTCTGGCTGCCAATGGCCTGCCTACCATCATCATCCCTCCAGACCTCCTTGCCCGAAGAACAACCGAGAAGCCGCACTGAAAGAAGCCTTCCAACTCTCAACTTCTGCCTCGACCACTCTGCCTTCAGAAGACTCAAACACCTAGAGTCCAGGAGGCAGCAACTTCAACACCGAGCCTGCATAACGTCACCGGACCAGCAGCAGCCTCGACTCCAGCACCTGCCACCCTTCAAGATCCAGTGGCAACCAACTCCTCTACTTCGTGTGAATACTCCTACTCCACCATAGGAGAAGACGTCGATGTGGAGGGGATGGAGGAAGGAGACGAGGATGTTGACTTGGTGACTGCCAGCACTACACCATCCCAGCGAGCTGAAGATCTACTACAAAAACTCAGACAAGCTAAGGAATCAGGTCTAGAGTTTCCTGAACACCTTGAAGAAAAGTGGAAGAAACTTCAACAATTTATAAACTCAAAATAACTACTACTCCATCAACATCAGTGGCCTTCCAACACCAACATCAACTGCCTCTCCACATCAACACCACGTGGCACTGCTGCTCCAGACATGCTCCTATCAACAAAAACTCAAGAAAAATAGCAAGGAGGACAGTCCTCCAACTTTTACTCTTCGACTTCGCTCTTCATTTCCATCTTTACTTCTCTCTAAGTCTTAGAGACCTCTCATCTCCCCAACTTACCTTGTAATTGTAATTGTAATTGTTCTAATCATTACCTGCCCATTCCCTGAAGATGCAAGATGTTTACTTGTGAAACGTTGGATCCACCATGAATTTTGCTAACCTGTTGTACCTCATCACTGAACTCCAGAGGAAAATTGTTAGAAATATTGAAAGCTGTAACAATAAAATACTGAATGCTGAAACTTCTGTTGCCTTTAACCTCGTCTGTTTAAAAGAGAATATATATATATATATATATATATATAGAGAGAGAGAGAGTGTGTGTGGGTGTCCGTGTGCGTGTGTGTGTGTTTCGGAAAACAAATGTGTCTAGTTTTTCGTGTACACACTTGTATGGATCTACTTGTTTATGTGTTCATTTACATGTGCTGATAACCATGAAGATTTATGAGTTGCGTTAGGCTTATGTAGACATTCGGTAGGCCTACATGGGGCTAAAAATACCCTAGGGTGTCGGTATACATGTATATTTTGTTGTGTTTTATTATTGTTTTGTTATTTACATGTAATTTATGCGTGTTATTACCCATAGTGATTCCGTAAGGGGTTGATGCATCTTAACATATTAATGGAAATATTTTAGTTTATAAATATATACCGGTATATATATATATATATATACAGTATATAAATATATATATATATACTGTATATATATATATATATATATCTTACTGTATATATAGTATATATATATATATATATATATATATATATATATATATATATATATATATATATATATATAATTATATATATATAAATCCTCCTTAAATTCCAGGCTCGCTATCGCTTGCCAGGACAAAATCGACACCTAAATGACACGAAAGGTCATAATATTGGCAAAGGAATATGGTAGGTCTTAAATTCGCCAAACTAATGAACGCAAAGTATACAGTCTCAAAACTAATGGGGCTAAACATGAGGGAGAAGGGGGTCCAGCAAATGCAACTAAGTACCCCCTCTAACACAGGAACTTTACAGTGTGCTTTCACATTATTAGCCAGTGAACGTCAATGAAGGGAGCAATTATGAGGGTGAAAACGTAAATATAATGTGGTCATGTGAAAATGTAAACGTAAATACAGTGCATATACAGTATTAGGATGTGAACGTAAATAAAGTGTACATTTATGGGTGTGAACTTAACAAAGTAGAAATAAAAGGGTGTGAACGTAAATAGTATTGATAATTTGATATCCTTAGTGTAACATTGAATACCAGCCTGAGCTGGACACTCATGTTAGGATCCATTGCTAAAAATGCCTCTAAGAATATGGGACTTCTATACAGATTACCGAATTCTTCACTGACGAGCAGGTTACAGTGTAAACCCATTATGTATATGTGGTGGACGACTGGTCACGAGAGTGCGCCACTGGGCTGGTATATCTAATGGTCCCGGGTTCGAATCCACCGGTGTCTCAATGGTAAGCTATTATTGGGATGGAATTTTGTGCTGTACTAGTATCAGTGCATTACCACAAAGCCCACACGAAACGCCTCCCCAAAATTACCCTCATTTAGTTCCCTGATCAAATAGCACTGTAATGGAATTATTTCCTATACCCTCAAAATAGGCTACATGGGGGCACATGCCTAGTGAGTTAATTTGCTCACGAGGTGTCGTTTCTGCTGAGAGTGAGTGTGTGGTCCGAGTCTAGGGGTGAGTACAGTGAAGTGCATGGCGATAGACAAGCTTCACAAGCTTCAGAGATGGGGCTGCTGCTTTGAGCTGTGGGTGGGCAAAAACCGGGCCCACGTGCATCTTGCGAAGGCAGATAATGAGGCTGAGTGCAGCTTCAAATCACTAAAACCAGTCTCACTTCCCTAGACTGGAGGAACGAAGCTTTCACGGGTCGGGCTTCCACCGTTTGACTGTACGGTTTGAAAATGTACTACAGGCTATTAGGCCTATGCCCGAGAGAGAGTAGTTGAAAATTAATATAGACAACAAAAAACTAGTATAATATTATAAGTCATGTTCATTCTCAGATGTAATACTGTTTTCCTTTCTGTGCAATTGGATGTGGAGTGGTTGCATAAAAGGCAGTTGGAGACACCACATATTAGAAATATAGCAATTAAGGATATTATCAATAACCCTATAATCTTCCTCCAATTATTCATTACAAAGAAGCTATATTGCATCCCTTGCATTACTCTACAGATATGTTTCACCATAAAACATCGCTACATGTTCTGAGGAACTTGTTTCAAAATCTTGTCGTCACCTCCTCATGCATCTTTCTTTCCCTCCGCAGACGATCTTGGGCAGTGTCAGAAAATGCACTATGCATTCACAACATCTCTCGCAATTCCTACCCATCAATGTAGCAAACTTCCTTTCTCCCAGCTTATCAAAATAATTTATCACTTCCTTGGAGATATGCTTTACAACACATTTACCACCCACCAATAGTATTAAATCCAAATTGTTACATAAGAACATGATCTGTCCATTTGGTCATATATTTGTCTTGTAGGTCACTTTAGGAATCTTAATTGATTTTCGTCTCTTTAAATTAATAAAAAAAAAAAAAAAAAGTAAAAAGAAAGTAAAACAACATAACGTGCACAGTTATTAAGCTGTGAACACGTAAATAAAGTGCACACATAGGAGGGTGTGAACGTAAATAAAGTGTACATGTGA